>JAKXYG010000307.1:0-266379 GCA_025895645.1 Cardicola forsteri | reverse complement strand
AACGAATATATGTAAATAGTTTGAGAAATAGAAATATTCGATTAAAAAAATCAATTATGTCGTACAAAATCAAATTCCACATTGAGTTAAAATAAATAGGGGCCCCTACATTAAACTTTTTCAAAAACGTATAGTTTTTATTATCTGTGTTATGTGTAAAAAGTTTGTAATATAAATTATTTTTGTGCAACTAATTTGCTTGTTCTTTCTTTTTAAATACCAATCTTCTTGTTTCGATCTACATTACAATTTTATAATAAAATGGGTATAAAATATTATACTTATACTGTTAAGAAAATACTTAACAAATTTTTCAGTAAAATTTAGATGTATGTCATGATTAAATAGTTTCACAAAAGCGAATGGATTATATTGTATTGATTTTGACAGCAGCTTGTTTATCTATTGTAATATATTATATCTTACCACTAGGTTTTTTTCTCAAAAATTTAAACCATTAAAAACTTAAAACATATTAACCTTCATTCGCAAAAAAATGAAATTTATACTTAATTTTTTAATAGATAAAATTTTATTGGCCAGAAAATTCAATATTTGCCAATATTATTTATTACGATTTTCTTAAATACTACTAGTGTCAATAACGGGATGCTTTTGCAACAAACCTTGTTTTATTGAATTCGATGCTTTGGCGGTTAGGAAGGATAATGTTCAGTTTATTGTCAGAGTCAATTCAGATGTCAAGCAAACTAAATACACGTATTTATAAATTTAGCACACATTAAGTGTTCAAATGCTTTTCTTATTAAGCGAACATTGAGTGACAGGTCATTGTGTTAGACTTTTAGGTTTTGATCGTTGTTTTGCATCCAAGTGCCTTTTAAACGTTTTTCGAAAGTGTGTTTGGTGATTTCTACAATAAAAGCCATACTTTTCAACTCTACTTCTTTTTGACACGAAATTGACGCCAACGATATGTTTACTAAATTAATTAAATTACGCCCAATTTTATTCTTCTACGCATTTTTAAAAGTTTTACTAACACTTGTAAAAAACATTTTTTCTACATATCAAAAGCACTTTCATCAAAGTAAAATAATAGGTATAATAGTTGATCACATTTTTTGTTGAACTTATGAGCATTAAAGAATGTACACAATTTAACCATCTCATGTGTTTTTGGACACATGGAAATAAATATTCACATTAATTTTTATTCAATATTAAAAAAAAAATTATTATGTATTTATATAAGCATTAAAAGATAAAATATAATAGACATTGTATTTTTAACAAGCACGCAAATGTTGAACAATGATTGAATCCAATACTTGTTAATTAGATATACTTAGTCATTAGTTGTTTGTCCACATCAACTATTATAACAAATAGCAACCAAACCAATAACCGCGTTTATTCAGTCTCGTTAAAATATTATTAATTCATTTTAATTATTCAAATTACAGCATTTAAATAAACGAGTGAAAACAACTCACGAATCGCAAAAATGTTATGTTTGTTCATTGAAAGGGAAAGTCAATAATTATAATAATCAATAATGTTTAAGTACACGGGTATAACTAGAAAAAATTAAAAGCTAAAAAGCTATGTTGTATTTAATTAATTTTCATAAATTTATGGTTGAAACTTTTAGTGTTACGTTCATTTGTAATTTTAAAATTAGTTTATATTGTTTTGGAAAATTTAATTTAGAAGACATTAATTAATAAGTATGTGTAATTTTAAGATGTGCTTCTTAAAAAGTTGTACAGGAGATAAACTGGGCGCTGTCAATAAACTCTAAACAATCTTTGTTTTAATTTGATAGACTTTAAAAAAGTAATAATAATAATGTAGGCTATCAATAATTGAAGTTAATTGTTTTTTAAGTTTTTTATAATTAAAAATATTATTAATTTTTGAATAAATAGCATTTAAATGGATAAATGATAATGGTTATACTTAAAAATTCTGTACATTACACAAAACAATTACGCAACAATAATTTCAATTCAAAATAATCATTTATTTACATAATTTTACAAGTGATTACATAACAAATAGCAAATAAATTAGTTTAACATTGATTATGGTGTAAACAACTTTTTAAAAATTTTAAGTACTTGACCCCCATTTTTATTTTATCGACCAGTTAAAGTTTTAATGTGACCCCTTAACCTTGAACACAATTTTGAACGCTTACGGCACGTGACTACAATGAGTTTAAATGGTGCATCAACGTGACTTACATTTACTCATGGAGGTTGACCAATAAGATTTTTTTGATTTGTTTTCCTGTGGTTGATTTAACTAACTTATTTGAGATAAGTACAACGACTGTATACAGAGTCTTAAAAGGTGATACATTTTCAAGAACAGCAGGATCTGGACTTGTACCATCGACTAATAAACGACATAATTTGTTTACAATTATTAACTTAAAAAAATAGAATAAAACTCACACAAAAAGAATCGGCTAATTTTTCATATTTGCTTATCCGCAAATCGATGAAATCAGTTAATCTGCAGTTAAAGAAAAAATTAAAAAAGTTCCTTTAACAGCAAAATATAGAAAAAACGTGTGGAATATGCGAAAATGAATGAAAAACTGAACAGTTTGTTTTTGGAAATCAGTTATTTTTACTGACGATTATGCATTAAAATACATTCATTCATTTTGGTTAGTGACGTGGTCACCTCTTTATTATTTCCCATATTTATACATGTAGAACGATCGATTTCGATGGCTTGACAAGCGTAGACAAACGTGGAAGAATAACAGTTTCTTGGCTGGTAAACGGCATCCTTGTGACGTCGCCACTGTTCGCAAAGATTGACAAGGCCGCCTGATTTTTTTGTCAGGGTTATCTCCCTTAGCCCAAGGGCTACATATGGTATACGTATACCTTTAGATACCTTTTAAGTATCCTGGGTGTATGTTCGCACCCACCCGCCGTAGCGGAAGCCCAGTTATACCGCTGTGCACTCGGACCCTGCTGTTATTAGTCTAGATGCCTAGAGGCACCTAGTCCAGGATGCACCACGTGGAGGACTAACAGTCAGGAATATCACCATCATTGGAAATTGAGACTTTATAAGCATTACTCAAATCCTCAGGTTCATTAGCATTAAAATATGGACTATGGACAGTTCAGTCTACGGTTATCTGTGGTCCCGACTTTCCTCAAGACCGCAATTGCATTGTTAAAAAAGTTGCTCTTCTATTATGTCTTTATGGATGTTATGAAATTAAATACGAGTAACTACCAAAATGAAGTTAAACAAGTAACCATTTAAATGGCTTGGAACTTATAGCTATTTTCAAAAACTTTTCAAAACTGAACTACGACAAAATGCTTCAGAGCATTTAGTGGTTATTCAAGATAATGCTCCGGTGCATACGTCGAAGAAGGTTACCTGATTTTATTATCATTTAAAAATTAATGCATTTTTTATTGTTTGGATTAAAAATTCTTCACATAGTGAAAAACTGAGCTTGATTCAATTGCTCCATACAGCCAGGATCTTAATGTAATTGAAAACTTTTTTAGTTATCTTAAACGAGAGATAAATCGGATGCAAAATCAAAACACACTTTAAAACATTTATTGTGTTGAAAAATCAAATTCCACAAAACTATATTAATAATTTGGTTGATTCCTATCCAAAGCGTTTAACAGAAGTTATCAAAACCATGGTTATCATTTAAACTATTGAATTTGTAAAGGTGGTAATGTTTGCATATGTATATATATATGGTTATCCTTTGAACTATTGAATTTGTAAAGGTGGTAATGTTTCATATTAATATATATATATATATATATATATATATATATATATATATATTTATATATATTGAATTTGTAAAGGTGGTAGTGTTTGCATATGTATATATATATGGTATCATTTAAACTATTGAATTTGTATATATGGTATATTTTTGCATATTATATATATATATATATATATATATATATATATATATATATATATATGGTTATCATTTGAATTATTGAATTTGTAAAGGTGGTAGTGTTTGCATATGTATATATATATATATATGGTTATCATTTAAACTATTGAATTTGTAAAGGTGGTAATGTTTGCATATTAATATATATATATATATATATATGGTTTTCCTTTGAATTATTGAATTTATAAAGATGATAATATTTGCATACATATAATTTATTAATAAGCAAATAATGTAGTATTTTTATCTTTCCAAAATGTGAAAATTCTGACATTTTTGCTTTGGAAAGAATTTGGTAATAACTTTTGTAAAAAACATATTTTTTATTGTTTTGATATTTAGTATTGCTAAAGTGATGATCAATGGTTATTTCATTAAAATGTTGGTGTGCCTAATATGCTTATGTAATGTATGAAAAGTCAATCAATGCGCTACTTTTAACAGGGCCCCGTCCATATATATATATATATATATATATATATATATATATGTGTGTGTGTGTGTGTAAGCCGTAACGATATACCCTGTTTAAAAGACCAGACTGATGGTCTCTGATCATTAAAGTAGGATTGAAACATAATTTCAGTAAAATTATCAACACTCAGGAATAGGACGTAGAACTTTATTTCATGAGAACTTGCCAGCTTCTACTAATATTTTAGTTTTTTTAAGGAAAATTAATAAAAAATGCTTCTAAATAACAAACAAACTGCATTTTTAACATTTTGAATAAAATCTACATATGTTTTCATAAACTTAAAAGCCGAATTTTAGACAATTTTATATATCTTGAATGACCAAAATCGAAGAGTTGATTAATCACATTCCGGTGGCTGTCGGTTCAGTGTTTATATATGCATGTTTTGACTCTGTTTTATTTTAAAAATATTAATAATATTTATTTCTACTATGCGTTTATTTTTTTTAATAGTTGACTTACAACTCCTAAGCTAATTAGTGTTAAAAACGAGTTATTAAAGTAAAACATCTGTAGCAATCACATAACTCAAAAAAAGAACCCAGTTTAATCATAATATATACAATATTATATAATAAATAAATACAATTACAATTTTATTAATATCTAGTGTTATTATAAAAAATAATTGTATAAAAGTTAAACTTGTTAAAAATTACCAATCGGGTAAAATTATTAATACAAAATATAACGTCAAATATGAAAAAAAAGAACATATGGAATATTTTCAGTTACCGAATGATTGATTAATTTTTTAATAAAACTAAGCACACAAATTAATAATCGACCAATTATTATAAAAATTATATACATTCAACTTATTATCCACGTTTATATGAGCGTTGTTTTTAAAATATGCTATTTTGGCCGACTCAGCGTCTTTAAATAAATATTTCTAAATAAATATAAAGCATCTATTACATATTTTATATTATTTTAAATTATTAATATTTATTTTTACTAAAAAATAATTGGAGATAACAAATTAATTTAGATTAATTTTTTTCTGAATTTTCAACACTAATTTATTCAGTGGCTGTAGTTTTCAAAAAGTTTCTTTCATTTTTTAAAAGTTAAACTAAGATGAAATTTTAATTGTCAAATTTAATAAGTGATCTATCAGCGACGTTTTTTTCTTTCTTATTAATCCAAGATTGACGTACACATAACAATGTCACTAAATAAAATCTGCTAAATTTGTTAAAATTAAATTACTAACAAAGCCTTAAATTATTTTGTTTTCTTAGTTATTATTTGTTACATATATAAATATCGTATATTTTTGTTTTTGAACTAATAGACCGGATTTTCTTGATATTTTATGAGTTTTTAGACAATTAACAGTATGGATAAGGAACTGATTCCTCGTATCAAATTGAATTAAAACAACTTATACTTCAAAGATTTGATCCACCCACCTTAACTGGATAGAAAGAAGACGAACAAACTGGAAGTGTTTATTGTTTGCAACAACGTACGTAAAGCAAAAGTGAAGCTAAGAGAAACTTCTAGAAAACTCGTTACATTAAAACAAAAATATATATATACAATAATAATAACAATAACATTAATAATAAAATTAATTGTTATAATAATAAAAATTATAAAAAATAGTTTTAATTATTTTCTTTTATAAAAAACAAGAACGCTACAAGTTATTATAATGCACTATTATTACTATGACTATTACTACTACTATTACTATTATTATTATTATTACTATTATTATTGTTGCTATTATTATTATTAACTCCGCCTAGTTTGGGCCAAAAATGATTCAATTTAGCCCGTACCAGTCTGGATAAAAGAGTGATTAAGCGCAAGGTTAACAACCTGACCTCTGTAAAAAACTTATACTGCTACGGAAACAATAAGAGGACGCCATTCCGACAAACAACGGCAAAAAAATGATCACACGTATCTGGATGACAAAGTTGCACAGATGACAGGGTTGAGTGAAAGCCGAATAAAAATTCAATCTTTGATTTGCAGAATCTTCAATACCAATGCGAGTTTGTTGTTGTTTTGATGTACTTGTTGTCTTATTGCCCCCTGCTTATTTTTAAAGCAAAAGGGTTTTGTATAATATAATATAATATAATAATAATTATTATTATTATTTCTGTTCTTGTTGTTATTATTGATCATAAGATTAGCACTGTAATACAGTTAATTATGAAGTAGTGCGATAAAAACAAAGTCTACATTTATCAAATTGTATAGTTAATGTACATACAATAATAAACGGTTTAGCAAACTGATAATTGGCCTATTTATTTACTTTAAAAAAATTAAATCAATTTGTAGAAAACCTAGTTTAGATAATAAAACTAAAATTTTTAAATGTATGCTTTTGTGATTAAATTTAAGCATTTTGTTAATAGATTTAAAAAAATATAATTGTACATTAACAACTAAATATAAGTTATAAATATAAGTTATTATTTATAACCCCTATTTAAGACAAAAGTGTGTTTAACAATTATATTTTAACTTTTTGTATGTGCATAATAAATATTTAAAAACACATGTTAATGTTAAACTAGATATTGAAAAGTTTAAAAAACATTTAGAATTTATGCTTGTTATCATATGAATTTATTTTAGACACAATTTACGACTATTAACATTTAAAAAATTAATCTATTTTTTAAGATAAACTTTACATTACATACATTTTTATCAGTGTGGTATTGATAACTAAACATGTAAAAAAACAATTTAACTTTTTTTATTGTTAGGAGAATCTTAAACAACAGCACTGATAGTTTTAAATAAAAATAAATAACCTTTCCAGTGTTTTTTGTATTTTTTATCTAATAAATCTGACATTTCTAATACATTACCTTTAAAAATTCTGTAATTTTTAGTACAGGTTGTTTCACGAGTTGAGTAGGAGTCTAACTCCTTTTGATCCTCGGTTCAAATGGTATTAACACATCAATTTAGGAGAAATAGAATAATAATAATAAATAAAAATAAAAAGTATAAATAGTAAATTAAATGGATAAAAAAACCAATGAGTTATCGAAAGTTAGTTAGAGCATATTTGTCATATAAACGCTTAAAGGATTAAGTAGATTGAGCATTTACAATCACAGCAGGAAGACTATTCTAATAGTTAATAACTCTAGGAAAAAAATTATGCAAGCTTGCCCTAGTAAATGCCCTGGGTTTTCTTAGTTTCAGATTATGCCCTCTAAGTGAGTTTTGAGCTAAGTTAAAGAAAGGACTAAGGATTCCTAAAGAAATAGATTGATGCACCAAGATGAGGCCACCCTGGAGCCGTTTATCTACTAATGGGAACAGCTTAAGTAAATGCAATGTTTGTTAATAAAGCATATTCCTAAAGGATCTAAGCAATCTAAAGACAATCCTTTAAACCTTTTGTAAATTTTTAATATTAGATGTAAGAATGGGTACAGTAACCTGAGCACAATATTCTAGGTGGGGCCTAATGTAAAGCATATAGATTAACCAAACGCACCTTGGATACATACCACCTAAATTCCTATTAAAGAATTTAAGTAAACTGTAACAAGTGTCAGTAACTTTGTTGTAATGACCCGTGAAACTAAGTGATAAGTTGAATAAGAGTCCTAAATCTTTTATTGACTTTACAGTTTCTATTGGAAGAGCATAATTGGGAGACATTTTAATGACATTCCCAGATGGCTTACCAAAAAATATGTGCTTACACTTTAAATGATTCAACGGAAAAGAATTTTCGAGCACCCATCTATTAATGTTAAAAATATATTTACTCAATACTTCTGGATTAGAACTCCAGATTTTAACATTATCGGTGTATAAAAGAATATTAGAGTTAACAACAGAGGGTAAATCATTGATAAAAAGGATAAACAAAAAGAACCTAAAACCAAACCTTGAAGAACTCCAGAGGTAATATTGCAGGGAGAGGGAAGATTAGCCCCCAATCTAACCTTAAAGAAGCAATTAGACGGAAAATCCGAGATTAAAAAAAATAAACTCAGAGATGCCAATCGATCTTGGCTTGATTAGAAGTAGATTATGAGAAACTTTGTTAAAAGCTGTACCAAAGTAAAAAAATGGCATTAACTAAAGCACTAAATTCGAAAATTGAAGAAATGCTATTGGTGAAAGTTATTAAATTAGTAAGACAGAACTTATGGGGCAAAAACTCATGTTAATCAGGGTTAATAATATTAGAATTAATGATATAATCAAGAATGTGAGACCTAATAAACCTTTCCATTATTTTACTTGGAAAAGATAGAATACTAATTGGTCTAAAGTTTTCAGCTTTAAATTTGCATCTCGATTTGTAAATGGGTCTAATAAACGCAGATTTCCAAATACTAGGGATGCAATCAGTGGAAGAAGAAAGGTTGAAGATGTAGGTTAGATGAGGGGCAAGAACATTAGCAAATTTCCTAAAAACCTTAAGAAAAAGCCCATCAAGTCCACATTAAGAAAACAAGACTAGATAAAAGATTAAAAACAGAGATACATCAGAATGAAAAAGTCTTATGGTATTTAAGGGGTTTGGAAATGTAAGACAGTGAAAACTAGAATTTTAAAAAACTGATTTAAAGTAATCTCTAAAACTATTGCAGGCAGCAACTCTAGATAATAGAATCCCTTTGTTATTTTTAAGACAAGGAAGAAACATTTCGGCTAATGTTTTATCTTTAATAAACTTAAATAGAAGGTTATTGTTCTTGGTGGCCCTGTTTAGGAGCTTAAAGCGCATCATATTTTTTAAAGCCTTGATTAGATTAGAACAATTGTTTCTGGCTGAAAAATACGCAGAATGGAGACATGGGAGATTAACCAATTTCTACAAGAAGAAGGTTTTATTCCATTTTATAATGGAGCAAACAATAAACCGTAGAAGCTTAGGTTTTGAGTGAGAAGGAACTCTAAAAAGAACAAATTATTTAATTCCTTTATTAATTATATCTACGAATTTGGAATAGGCCTTTTTAATGTCGTTATCATAAATGGGATCCCAATTTACTGACTTGAAGTAGATACGAAGTTTAGAAAAATTAGTTTTTCTAAAATCAAGAATAGGAGCTAAGTTTAGAGTTAAATTGTTTACAGCAAAGGAGAGAAAGATTTTAAAAGAAAAAAAGAGTGATTACTCTTACCTAGAGAAAAAAGATAAGAGATAGTATTTATAAGGGAGGAATTATTGGTAAAAATAAGGGCTAGATAAAAATAAGGAGCACCTATTCTATACCTAGTCGAAGAAAAAACATGCTGAGTAAGAGCATGTTCTATGCTAAATTTTAAGAAATTATTTTTAAAGTAATTTGAGGATCCGGATGGATGTACAATTAAAATCACCTATAAAAATTAGATGTTTAAAAGGATTAGAAAGGATATACTGGAGGTCTTCTAGAACCAATATAGTTAAGGCCTTTGTAAGTGAGGGAGATAGGTAAGAGAACTAACAGTATGGAATACTAAAACTAAATTCAACAGGTCGTAACTATCTCGCTGACTAGCGTGACGGAAAGAAAGAGTGGAGAAAGCAATATCTTCTCTAACATAAAAAACGCAACCTCTACACTTACCTCTTATAAAATATTTACTAACAATATTAGACCCTTTAACCACTATTTTGCTATCAAATATATCTTTAGATAGCCATGTTTCGGTGATCCCTATAATATGAGGGAGGAAGAGATCGCCAACTCTTGAATCCCAGACAATTTATTTTTGAGACTTAAAGCATTTGTGTAATGAAACTTAATCCATAAGGGAGGGCGAGTACTGGGGATAATTGTCGAAGACGATAGATAACCGGGAGGGAAGGGAGACTCCGGGGTGCGATCCGAAAATTCTAAGTGTATAACTGTTTTTCTAAAAGTGCGTGATATACTTTATTGGTAGCAAATTTAATTTATAAAAATTGTTTATAAAACAACTTTACTATTTAGTTATTAATATTTCTGATAATGACTACTTAATTAAGTCTTGTAGATTATCAATTTTTTTCTTTAAATAAATGTCATATAATTGTTATATATAAGTTATATTTGTCTGTTAGTTAAAATACTGACGTTTGTATAATTATTTTAAATTGCTTAAAGTAATTAAATAAATGCTAGTTTTAGTTAGTTTGCTTTGTGTTATAATTTATGTAGGCAAATAGCTAATGACTGAGTATATATATATATATATATACGTGTTTTTTATGGTACCAAATTTGCAAACCATAAGCTTAAAATTTTTTTTTATTAATCACATTTGATATCGATTATAAAATTTTTAGAATTTGTTAAACATAGAACAAGTTTATTTTTGTACTACTAAAATATTTTAATTTAAAATATTGGTAATAATGTAAACATTTTTAGTAACTTTATACCTATTTAATTATTTAATAAAAATCCTTTGTTTATAGTAAATGTTAAAAATTTGAATATAAACTTATATAAAATTAGACATTATATTATCATGTGTTGTTGTTATGTTAGTTAAATTTAAAACAATTAATTGTAAAAAAGCAACACATTAGTTTAATTTATACTTCAGGTTACAGGTTGATACACGAGTTGAGTAGAAGACAATCTCCTTTTGATCCTCGGTTCTGATATATCGGCAATATCGTATTCAGAAAAGAAAAGAAAATAAAACAAAGGTTAAAAATAAAAACCATCAACCACTGGGGGAACAAGTGAAATTGGATAGGGCATAACGATCATAAGCAGTCTTAAATGATGAGACCGAGTTGGCATTAACTACCTGAGAAGGAAGACTGTTCCAAGCATTAATAACCCTCTGTGAGAAGTGGTGGAGCCTCAACCTGGATTGCACTCTGGATTTAGTCAGTTTCAGGTTGTGTCCCCTACAAGAGTTATTTGATAGTGTGAAGAAAGAAGGGGAGGAGCCAGATGTTAAGTATTGATATACCAAAATAAGATCCCCTCGAAGCCTCCTATTCGTTAGAGGAAATAACTTTAGAGAGAGGAGCCTGTCTTGATAAGGAAGATGTCTTAGAGACCTAGGTATCTTAGATATTACCTTTTGTACTTTTTGAAGATTAAAGGAGTCGGATTTTAGTATAGAAGCAGTGACCTGTGCGCAATATTCTAAATGCGGTCTGATATAAAGCATATAAAGCAGACGCACACATTTAGGGGAAAGACTACCTAGATTTCTTTTAAAGAACTTAATCAATCAATGGCAAGTTTGGGTGGCTTTAGTATGGTGCCCTGTGAACATCAAAGCAGAGTCCATTCGTTCAATTTTTTTTAAAATTTAATTTAAAAATTCTGAACAGATTCGCCTAAAGAGGAAAAAAACCACATATTTTAACCAAACTGGTTTTCGTCCTAGTAAGAGATGCGTTGATCATGTTGGGTACAGTTTTGCCATTTTGTGTATGTAGCGTTTATAAAGTATTTTTTAGCATTTGACTAGTTAAACAGAATATACATTTAGATTATTGTGCTATGTGGTAGAAATCTTCTAAAACATGTAAATTTCTTACGTGTTTTGTACAAAAACTTAACTACTGCAATCCGCAAATGCAACAGATCTATTACAATGCCTGTTAAAATTTGCTGTAGTGTCAGTTAAAGCTGTATGGTTGTTCCACTTTTGTTCAACTGTGCAATTGATATTATATTTGATAAGATCTCAATACAAGTGAAAGGTGTGTATGTTGGTATAGCGCCAATTACCTTAGAATACGCTGATGATACTGTTCTTTTAGCTGAGAATAAAGTTTAACTACAATATGCATTGAATATTCTTGTAAAAATATTTGGTCAATATGATCTACAGATTAACCCAAAAAATCAGTCATTATGACGTCTTAAACTCCTAATCCGAGGATTATATTGAATAATGTTGTGTTCCCAATGTAAAGAAATGTACGTATCTGGGTTCTTTAATTACTTTTAACAATTGCTCATCTTATGAAATAAATTATTGAATTTGGCTGCTGCTGCATTTGCAAAACTTGTCAATCTACTATATAGGTAATAAACCATTAATCTAAACACAAAAATAAACATTTTCTTTTTATTGTTTGAACAGTACTTCTGTAAGCAGTTGAAACGTGGACTCTTACAGTGCCGGAGAACATAACGTTTAACAGATTTAAAACAAAATGTCTCGCGAGGTAAGGCGCGTGTCACGCTACACGTCCATTGGAGCGTTATTTATCCTTTTCTCTTTTCTTCTTTTTTGAAGATTATTGCAGTGTTTTTGCATTGTAATAGGCACTTGTTTTATTATTATTTTTTTATAATTATAATTTGTGCTCGTTTTCTATATTATTATTATTATTATTATTTATGGTTATTGGCTTGGATACTTCAGTAGAAGTAGCTTTCAGCACACACAAAAATATGTACAATTATTAAAAATACAATACAATTAGCAGTGTATAACATCAGTCCAAAAAAAGTAAAGTAAGGTTAAATTACATAGGCTAGAAAAAGAAAAAAATTTAAAATCAAAGTATATTCAAAAGTCATGTTCAATATGATATGCGTAAAGAGGCATGGTATTATTTAGGGGACACTATGTGCAAATATGTCAGTATATATAAAACTTCCACTATCTACCTTGATTTTATCTTGATTTCAAATACTTTTTTCTGTGGCTAATCCCCCTTTACCTCACCATCCATTTCATATTTCCCCCCGAATCTTACTGATATCATCGATAATTTGAACCGAGGATCAAAAGGAGTTTTACTCCTACTCAACTCGTGTATTAACCTGTTACCTGTTACCTTTGACATAACACTCATTTTACATTCTTCGTATAAAAGGATTAGATAAAAAAATAACAATTACCAGACTTAAGGTGACTTTTAATTTCACGATCTTTCATAATTGGTATCGCGACAACAAAGACTGTACTGGTCTGGACACGTTTTTTCTAAAATGCTTGATGCAATTTTACATATTGTAATCTTGTTTTGTCTAAGTGCTTGCTGGAAGTAGAGGAAAAGTGGTCAAAAACGCATTTTGATAGATGCTGTCCGGAAAAATTTAATACTATTTTGATTGGGATTTTATCTCGGAAACAATAGACTGACATATCCCTACACACCTCCGGAGACCGTAAACATTGGAAAGATGCTATGCAAACTTGGAATTAATAATGATGTGATTTCGCCACTGACTTTTATTGTTGTTTGCTATTTTGTAAAAAGCATGTTGTGTAATTTTCAATAACTGATTACCATTTTCTAAAAATGTATACAAAGTAATTTTCAGAAAAAAATATTATAATTCTAGTTTTTAAAAGGTCTAAAAACATACTTATGAATTAATTGACATTGTTAATAAATGATTGTTCAATAATTAACAAGACGGATTATGTTAAATCATTAATTAATGAAAGAATACACAATAATTGCTGTTTTTTAATTTAAAAATGTTGCTTAAATAAAAATATCGGCATTAACCAGATATATATAAACGATTTTTCAAATCTTTAATTAGACAGCAACAAAAAATTTATAGTTATTATTGGATGTTTAATAACGTCTGTCAACTATATATTTATTTATATTTTAATTGTTCATAAAAAGTTAATTTTATTGTGTTATATATACATATATATAACGTGTATTATTTCAAAATACTACATCTACATATTTTAATGAAACAAAAAGTGGTGAAGGTAAGTATAACAACTTTTTTGTTTAAAAAATTATTAAAAATTACAAAAATATATTTCAAGTGTTAAATTTTATTATTCCTAATAAAATAGTAAACATAAGTTTATTGCAAGTTGCAAATTGATACAGGAATTGAATAGAAGGACAACTCATATTGAGTCTCGTTTCTCTTTATCGATTAAATTAGTACGATTCAAGGGAAAATATGCAATAAAATGTGGGTAAAGGGGGGATTAATCAGAAAAACTTTTGAAATTAAGATAAAATCAAGGTAAATAGTAAAAATTATAAATTATAAAAGACGAGAAAAATTATAAACATAGAAAAATAGTAATAAAATAAGTTACGTATAATAATGCAAAGACACTGCATTAATCTTCAAAAAAGAAGAAAAGAGAAAAAGATGAATAACGATTCAATGAACGTGTAGCGATCATTGCTGCAAAAAGAGATTTAATAGCTTTTAAATTAAAAATTAAAAATTAATTTTAAGTGTAAAGTATTAATTAATTTATTAATTTAAAAAGCACTAACTATAAAAATGTAAATAAAAATATATACATATAAGATAAATTATTGTTATTTTTTTATACTAAAAAATAATTTTTAAATATTGTTTTTAAATGGTTTTAAATATATATTTTAGTTTAATTTGTTTTATCACATTTTCCTTAATGAGAAATTAACATAGCGGTCTTTTAGTGTTTATTTTTTTTGTGTGTTGCTTTAGTATTTCAGGATTTCAAGATTTTTCACAAGTTAATTAGGCCAAAAGCCCTTTTGGTACTCGGTCCTCGAATTGTCTAAAGTTTTCAGGGGGGAAATATGAAATGGATGGTGAGGTAAAGGAGGATTAATGACAGGAAAATTTTTTAAATTTAGACAAAAGCAAGGTTGATAGTGGAAATTATAGAAAACGAACAAAAATTATAAATATACAAAAAAATAAGGCAAGTTCCTTATTACAATTTAAAAACACTGCAATAATCTTTTAAAAAAAGAGAAAAGGATGAATAACACTCCAGTGGACGTGTAGCGTAACGCGCGCCTCACCTTAGCTTATCTTAAAATGCTTAATCGAGTGTATTATTTTTAAAAATAATAATTGTGTATTGTTTTGAATTTATGAACTTCTCTTTACAAAGAAAGAATTTATGTATTTTCTGTTATTTTTAGATAATTGGTTAAGGATTCTAGTTTTTTTAAAAAACGTTTGACTTATATATGAAGCATATTTATTAATTAATAAATATTCTTTTGTTAATAACAACTACATTTTTATTAACTAACTTTATTTTTAACACCCTACATTTTGTGGAATCATTTTTGGGTATTTTTAAAAATTAAAAATATTTTTACATGTTAATTGTTCTTATTCAGTCATTTATAAGTTTTGAAATAATTTTATTATTTTTAACAGTGTATTTAAATAGTAAGGATTTTTTGTTAGGCTAATTTGCTTAATATTGCTAAAAATCTTATTTTAATTGCTTGTAGGTGCTGAGGTTTTTAAAAAAATTGTAAAATGGAATTTAAATCATTAGGACAAAGTAGGAACAAATGTGTTCGTTTGCAGTTCTATCTTACTCCTCCTGTTGAAACGATTGAATTAAATCAGTTGGAAGAGTATGCAATTGATCGCCTCCGAGTTCTAAAATGTGTGGAAATTCTTGGTCAAGATTTTGTACGAGGAACAAAAGAATATGCTGAAAAAATGACAGTGGAGTTGTGTAAATTGGGTTCTTTTGGAAAGTCTTTAACGTTATTGTCTTCTTCTACCAAAAACGCTACTGAGGATATACGGAAAGATGTCATTTCTCATTTCATTTTGCAAGTACATTACTTAAAAACAATTTTTAATGATAGATTTGATATAATTATGTTACAAATATATATGTGCACTAATCAATTACTTATATTTTTTACATGGACAGGTCACATATTGTCGAAGCGAGGAATTGCGCCGGTGGTTTATTCAGCAAGAAATAGATTTATTTCGATATCGTTTTTTAAATGAACGTAGTAATTCTAGCAATGGACCAGATGTTATTGAAAAGTTTTTAAGTGAAAACCATTTGAATTTTACTTACATATCTGATACAGAGCGTTCAAGATGGAGCAATCAATTAATTTCTGGTACTGCCGTTCCTGGAATAAATCCAGGCACAACTGCATTTTATAAAGTACTTATTGTATTTATGCATCCTATTTTAAAAATTTGTTCTTAATAAAATATTTAAGTACGTTATACTCAGGTTCACAATGAATATTATTTTATTTGTATGCAATTAAAATGTTCGGTTTGTTACTTTTAAATCTTCTACATTTTATTTTAGGTTCGTTTTACGGAAGTTACTGATTTGGTTCGTAATAGACGTATTTTCATTCATTTAGGTTTTGCTTATGTACCTGATCCAGATTTGGTTAGTCTTGTCGTTTCACATTTTCGTACTTCGCTATCATGTAGTCTTGCTCATCTTGGCTTGACTCTTGGATCTAAATTGGTTTCTGAAGAGAACCGAATTTTACCATTGCTTTCTTCTTTGTCGAATCGCTATTTAGGAGAAGATTATTCAAATAAAGGACCGGTTGTGGGAACTATCAGAGCCGAACAAGTTGATTCATTTGCCAGAAATCCAGGTGTGTTTCCACCGTGCATGGCTCAGTTGCACGAGACACTCAAAGCCCAACATCATTTACGCCATTCTGGTCGAATGCAATATGGTCTTTTTCTGAAAGTATGTTTCATTGATGACATTTTTTTTATTTACGATAATGTTTTTTTACAATTATTGTATACATTATGTCTATGAATGTGTTTGAACAGGGCATTGGATTGTCTTTGGATGAATCTTTGAAATTTTGGTCTAGTTCTTTTGCTCCCAAATACGATAATGATCAATTTTCCAAATCTTATGCATACAATATTAGACACAATTATGGTAAAGAGGGAAAACGCGCTGATTACACACCATATTCTTGCGTCAAGGTGAGATTTAAGTAATGAATTGGTTCTAATTATTAATAAATATGCATTAATATAAAGTAACTACGTTGTATTTTTTATACTAAAAATAAGATGATTTTTAGTAATATTTTGTTTTTTTAAAGATAGTTTTATAGGTGAACATAAAATAAAATGTTGTGTTTAACATTAACTGCTTTTTAGTTATTTTTCTACAATAAATGAAAATTTATTAAAAAACGGAAAATTTTGGTAGTATAAATTACATTTTTAGGTGTTTATAATTTTGTTGAAATTTGACTTTGAAATCAACATAATTAAATTATTGGTTTTCTAGACTGGACATTTCAATGACTAGGTTGAACAACTATAAAGCTAATTGCGCTACTACTTTGTCTTACATTGAACCCACTACCTTCTCAATTTTAGAATATATATATATATATATATAATATTTGAATTGTGTATTATCCCAGATATTTGTAAGTCGTTTAAAATTTATTGGCCATGTATCTCTAGCACAATAACAGAAAGACGATTAAAATGGATTGGCCATATTTTACGTAGATCGCCCACTCATCTAACCAGAATAAGCTCGAACTTGTGCTATAAAATTACCTTCAGGATCAACCTTTTTGCCTTCTCAATAAGATGTTTCTGGACCCGCAAAATATGGTGTTGCGATCATTACATGCTCAAGTGCGACGGAAGCTCTTGTTGATTGATGCCTTATTAATTCTAGAATCATGATCGCCAGCTTTCAGACTGGGAATTTAATTTTAGGTATAGTAAAAGTATACACTCCTACATCAAGTCACACAGAGTCAGAAATACAAACATTTAATGAATTATTGGCGGCCACAACTATTAATTTAGAAAACAAATTGAATTTTATAATGGTAATGGGGGATTTTAACGTTAGGTTAAGTGCTGTTTGCTGCTTAGCAGTTGGCAAATGGACGACTAGCAATAGCAATTGCTCAAACGGTGACTGTCTTAGTACCTATGCGTTACAACATGATTTAGTAGTCACTAACACAATGTTCCAACATCATCCACGTCACTTAACCACATATAAGAGACAAGATTATCGCTCTCAAATTGACTATGTTCTTGTCTCTCGTAACTGGCTTTCATCAATTAAAGACGTGCGTGCATTCCACAGTTGCTGTACTGGAACGAAAAATGGAAGTGATTACGGGTTATTAAATTGCACACTCTCACTTAAATTTCGATCCAAACGAAAGCACTTTAATCGTCCAGACTATAAATCTATTAAAAATGCGTCTCATTAAGAAATATTCAGGAATCCTTTGAAAAAGCATTTTTAAATGCTGGTCCTTCCATTAATTATAATAATAAAGTAGAACATAATTGGAATTTAATCACCTAAACTAAATGTGACCTATGCGTTATTACCCAGGAAACTCAACATACGACCAACATTTCAGATTTCCAACTACAGAAGTATTACGAAATGAATTTTTGAACAAAAACCAGCACAGAAAATTGAATGGAGACAAGAAGATACAGAAATATATAACGAATTTCAATAATGATCAAGAGAAATGTTCGTCACATGTAGCTGAGGAATTAAAGGATGCTGCAATGCATAACAACACTCAAACCTTATTCAAGAAGATCAATGAACTTTGCAAAGGACATTCCTTCCAAAATCAACGCTCATCGGCGATTTCTTCAGATCAATGTACATCACATTTTGCGAAATTACTCAATCCCATTAAACACAAAGCGGCGAAGGTTTCCAATCAACTCCATGCACAACCCCCGATCCCCCATACTTAGCTTCGACAGACGCCCTCGCACGAAAAAATTATCTTAGCATGCCATCAACTGAAAGATGGGAAAGCTAGATGCCATACCAATAGAAGTTATTAAGTATGGCGGGATAAATATTATTCAAGATTTATATTCCTTGATAAATTCCATTTGGAAAGAAGAGAAAATTCCAGAAGCATGGACACAAGCTATTATAATTCCAATCCATAAGAAAGGAAACACGACAGACTCCGCTAATTATAGAGGAATCAGCTTACTTTGCGGGCCTTCAAAAATGTTGACAAATATTATCTTACGCAGGATTCGTGATAAACGGGAGTGTCAAACACAAGCTAACCAGGCTGGATTTCGTCCTGGGATGGGATGCATCGATCAAATCCATACTGGTCGTAGAATGTTAGAACCTCGTTTGCGATACCAACAGCCTACATATTGTGCATTTATAGATTATTCAGCCGCCTTTGATTCTGTTGATCGCAACCTGCTGTGGAATCTTCTTCTTACCAAAGGAATTCCTGCCAAGATTGTCAACATTATTAAATCGTTATACACGTCGTCAAATGCAGTAATACGGAATGGTGATTCTTTAATATTTCTATTAAAACCAAGATTAGAATATATAAGAGTTAAGTGCGTTCCATCCTACTTTATGCATGCGAAACCTGGACTCTCACCCAAGTGGATACACAAAAGCTTGTTCATTTTGATCGAAGCTGTTTAAGATCCATATGTTTTCGTTCGTTGTCCTCTATTGGACGCAACCATTTAATAACTAATAAAATTTTTCAACCATTTTCAGATATTTGTAAGTCACTTAACATTTATTGGCCATGTTTCTCTAGCACAGTTAAAGAAAAACGATTAAAATGGATTGTCTATGTTTTACGTAGATCGCCCGCTTATGCAGCCAGAATAGTTATGGAAGCCGATCCATTACCCGGATGGAAAAGAAGGTCAGGCGGCCAACGGAAAATTTGAACAGACGTTATAGCATGCGAAGCCCCCTCATCCAAATGAATTATTTAATTAGGCGTCCGTTTGTTTACCCTATGCAGCCAACAGAGATCATTGGAGGGGTTTAACTCGGGATGTAATTAACATTTAATGTCAGCATACCCCAAGTGTCGTTCTTTAAGTATGCACTACAAAAGTTGACGTTTTTGCAGACGTTTTGGTTTTTTGGACTACCGTGGGTGATAGTAACCGGTGGGGGGTGTTTATCCCCGACGATAATGATGATGAATTATGTATTAAATGAATTAAAGTAGATGTTGATAAACTTTAGAAATTTGCTTGACTGTTTAATAAGGACAGCACATTTTATGCGGATATTGATTATTATTGATTTATTTGACTGTTAATCTGGTACAGAATAATTATACATTGACCAATTTCCGTATGACAGATTATTTCTGGTAGCGTTCCTGGTGCCGGTGATTATCACGGATGTCCCTTTAAACACATGGATCCCGATCTTTTGCGTCAACGTCTTTCATCTGGTGGTCGTCTAAATGCCGAAAGTGTTGACACTATTACCAAGCATGCAAAAGACCGTTTGTATCATTTGAGCTGTCGCGAATATTTTCGCGGAATGCACAAACTTAGAGTAGAAGACATGATTAATATTACCATACACCATCCTAATCAATATTTTGATGAAAGTCAAAAGGTTCTTCGAGGCGAAGGAGCTGCAAGCAAATCTTCTGGCAAAGAAGGCGTTCGAGTCCAACGCGTTAAATTGCGCAACAACGATGAAGACATTGATGATAGTGTACTTGTGGAAGCCAGCATGCTGGATGACGATGTTTGTTTGAGCATGGAGTTTTGAATGGTTGTATAAAGGCAAAATGCAGTGAATGTTTTAAAGTGACTATACAAAAATGGTATATGTATATTTATCCACTGAATATTTGTGAAATATTATTATTTTTTAATCTACGCTTTTTATGGTGTCACAATTTAAGTGATTGTGATTGAAATATCTTCAAGTATTTTTCACTATCAAATGACAAAATTTAGAATTATTTAAATTTTTTTATTCCTTAGAGAATTATGTGTTTTTATTTTTCCAAAATATATTTTTTAAATATATCAGTTTTCAAAGAATTGTAGGTATCTTATTTACTTTGTTTTTAAGTATTTAGCAGTATTGTTGTGAAATATACTAGGAGTGAAAATGTGGCATATATTTTACTATTTTTAGTAGCTACACTTGATTATAGATTAATGTATGATTTGACTGTTGAATGTTTTAAATATGATTACTATTTCTGATAGTGGTAAATGAGCTCTTCTACATTGGGATTAAATGTAGAATCATTGATAATTGTATTTTTCATCAATGTTCATGTTTAAACCAATATTCAAGAAATTGAATTTTTCCTGTTTACATTGTTTCCTCAAACTGATTTGGATATTGTGAATGGATTAAAATTAAACGGTAATAATATTTTTATCGATGTAACTGGTATTTGTATGCTGTTTAGTACAGTTTTATTTGTGAACGTGATATTACCAGAATGTCTACATCAAAATAGGGGACAATCAGGTTTTTTAATTAATGTATTTAAATGACTGTAAGACGCTAATCATTAATTTGTTTGATGTATTTCATTTTTCAGTTTTGATCGATATGATTTTAAGAATGGAGATACGTGCACGTTAGGTTCTTATATTTTGTTTGATATAACATTTATTTGTTGAAACTGTTTCCGTTGTTAATGAATATAATTGTTTAAAATGGTTTAGGATGAACCAAATTAAATATGTATCACCTGAAGTTAAATCCATATGGTGCCGTAATAATTTAATTACTCGCCCAGTACTGCAAAAAATTTAAGTTTTTAAATTTACTACTTACAGCTGTTTCAGTAATAAAACTTTTCACATTGCGAATATATTGAAATATTGGAAAACATTTTTCTATTTTAAGGATCAACATAGAAACAATTAGAAAGTAATTGATTTTGTTCATCAACCACCATAACATACGTTGGTGACAGATTCACCTCTAATTCCAAATTTAAGTAGCTTTTCGATTTCCTATACGGAAAGGTTTTCGTATGCGAATTAAACTTGGAGAGAAAAAGTAAGTTTTTCATGATCATCATCATGGGGGATAGACATCCCCCACCGGTTATTATTACTCAGGGTAGTCCAAAAAAATCAAAGCGTCTGTAAAAACCTCAACTTTTGTAGTGCATACTTAAAGAACGACAGTTGGGGTATGCTGACATCAAAAGTTAATTACATCCCGAGTTAAACCCCTCCAATGATCTCTGTTGGCTGCATAGGGTAAACAAACGGACGCCTAATTAAATAATTCATTTGGATGAGGGGGCTTCGCATGCTATAATGCCTGTCCAAATTTTCCGTTAGCCGCCTGACCTTCTTTTCCATCCGGGTAATGGATGGGCTTCCATAACTATTCTGGCTGCATAAGTGGGCGATCTACGTAAAACATAGACAATCCATTTCAATCGTTTTTTCTTTAACTGTGCTAGAGAAACATGGCCAATAAATGTTAAGTGACTTACAAATATCTGAAAATGGTTGAAAAATTTTATTAGTTATTAAATGGTTGCGTCCAATAAAGGACAACGAACGAAAACATATGGATCTTAAACAGCTTCGATCAAAATGAACAAGCTTTTGTGTATCCACTTGGGTGAGTCCAAGTTTCACATGCGTAAAGAAGAATGGAATGCACTTAACTCATATATTCTAGTCTTGTTTTTAGTAGAAATATTACTCTTGTTGCATAAAGGTTTACTTAAACGCCCAAAGGCTGCAGCAGAGGCGAATACAACGCCAAATCTCTGGAGAGCTGGATCCTTTACTATCTATGACCGAGCCTAGGTACGCAAATTCATCAATCACCGGGGAGTAGGCTACCATTAACAGTGATTGGATTTCTAAAGGGGACGTTAGCTAAAACCACTGTTTTTAGTATTAAGATATAAACCGTATTTCTCTGAGGCTTTTTGAGTAAGTTCAACTGCATTTGCAAATCTTCCTCGGTTTCTGCCATAAGAACCGCATCGTCTGCATATTGAAGATCCGTTATCTTGCGACCATCATGAGTTATACAGCCCTCAAATGACCGAGACACTTCATCAAAAATGTCATCAACTACAAAATTGAAAGTGTGGGTCCTAAAACACATCCTTGGTGAACACCTGAATTTATGTAGATTGCATCTGTTAAAAATCACCATTCCGTATTACTGCATTTGACGACGTGTATAACGATTTAATAATGTTGACAATCTTGGCAGGAATTCCTTTGGTAAGAAGAAGATTCCACAGCAGGTTGCGATCAACAGAATCAAAGGCGGCTGAATAATCTATAAATGCAATAAGTAGGCTGTTGGTATCGCAAACGAGGTTCTAACATTCTACGACCAGTATGGATTTGATCGATGCATCCCATCCCAGGACGAAATCCAGCCTGGTAATTGCTTTGTGTTTGACACTCCCGTTTATCACGAATCCTGCGTAAGATAATATTTGTCAACATTTTTGAAGGCCCGCAAAGTAAGCTGATTCCTCTATAATTAGCGGAGTCTGTCGTGTTTCCTTTCTTATGGATTGGGATTATAATAGCTTGTGTCCATGCTTCTGGAATTTTCTCTTCTTTCCAAATGGAATTTATCAAGGAATATAAATCTTGAATAATATTTATCCCGCCATACTTAATAACTTCTACGTTGGTATGGCATCTAGCATTCCCATCTTTCAGTTGATGGCATGCTAAGATAATATTTTCGTGCGAGGGCGTCTGTCGAAGCTAAGTATGGGGGATCGGGGGGTTGTGCATGGAGTTGATTAGAAACCATCGCCGCTTGTGTTAATGGGATTAAGTAATTTCGCAAAATGTGATGTCCATTGATCTGAAGAAATCGCCGATGAGTGTTGATTTTGGAAGGAATGTTCTTTGCAAAGTTCATTGATCTTCTTGAATAAGGTTTGAGTATTGTTACGCATTGCAGCATCCTTTAATTCCTCAGCTACATGCTGACGAACATTTCTCTTGATCATTATTGAAATTCGTTATATATTCCTGTGTCTTCTTGTCTCCATTCAATTTTCTGTGCTGGTTTTTGTTCAAAAATTCATTTCGTAATACTTCTGTAGTTGGAAATCTGAAATGTTGAGTTTCCTGGGTAATAACGCATAGGTCACATTTAGTTTAGGTGATTAAATTCCAATTATGTTCTACTTTATTATTATAATTAATGGAAGGACCAGCATTTAAAAATGCTTTTTTAAAGGATTCCTGAATATTTCTTAATGAGACGCATTTTTAATAGATTTATAGTCTGGACGATTAAAGTGCTTTCGTTTGGATCGAAATTTAAGTGAGAGTGTGCAATTTAATAACCCGTAATCACTTCCATTTTTCGTTCCAGTACAGCAACTGTGGAATGCACGCACGTCTTTAATTGATGAAAGCCAGTTACGAGAGACAAGAACATAGTCAATTTGAGAGCGATAATCTTGTCTCTTATATATGGTTAAGTGACGTGGATGATGTTGGAACATTGTGTTAGTGACTACTAAAATCATGTTGTAACGCATGGGATATAAGGACAGTCACCGTTTGAGCAATTGCTATTGCTAGTCGTCCATTTGCCAACTGCTAAGCAGCAAACAGCACTTAACCTAACGTTAAAATCCCCCATTACCATTATAAAATTCAATTTGTTTTCTAAATTAATAGTTGTGGCCGCCAATAATTCATTAAATGTTTGTATTTCTGACTCTGTGTGACTTGATGTAGGAGTGTATACTTTTACTATACCCACAAATTAAATTCCCAGTCACAAGCTGGCGATCATGATTCTAGAATTAATAAGGCATCAATCAACAAGAGCTTCCGTCGCATGAGCATGTAATGATCGCAACACCATATTTTGCGGGTCCAGAAACATCATTGAGAAGGCGAAAAAGATTGATCTGAAAGACATCCCATTTAATGACACAAGTTCCTGAATGACGGGTTTTTTGATCACATAGAATGTTAACAATATGACGGTTAGACTCAGCAGCAACACAATTTTGCGCAGCCAGTGTCGACAATGAGCGCGCGTTCCATGAGCCAACGTTAAGCGGACATTTTGGTTTTAATGGGCAAATCCTAGATTTAATAACCGGTGCATTATCGCGAGTAATATTCACAGAGCAGGCAGTAGCGTCTTTGAGTCACATTCTGCATTGTTTGATCTCTGAGAATGTTTTTTTAAATTTGGTCATCAGTATCTGCCTGTTGACCACGGCCCTTTAATTGATTTTTGAGATAGTTTTGACCCGCAGAATATATAGACCAGTTAGCCGCAGCCAGCATCCTGGTGAGAAGACGAGCAATTTTTAAACCACTTTTTCTAGGCCCCTCCCCCGAGTGGAGCAAGCAGTGCTGTCCCTAAATAGGGCTGCTTGATGATAGTACTCAGGGTGACACCGATAACCGTTGTCGCCTTCTTGTCAACGGGTTAACGACCTTAACGCCGGAGTATCCGTTTGGTCCACGGCTGTTTATTTGGCACAGCCTTATTCACAGTTAACCTTTATTGCTAAAGGTCATTCTACTATCTGCCACCTGTGGACGCGTTAAGTAGGGGTCGGTCTCCCCTCTTAGAAAAAGTAAGTTTTTTTGGTTGGAAGACCGCTACTTTGCACAGAGCGACGTCAGTGTTCAAAGGAATTGACGAGGGTGTTCCTTTTGAGGTTGATTCCAATTGATGCACAAGTCTAACCGGTTACAAGTAGTAAATAGCTGCTTTGAAATACCTTTCAAGCATATTTAGTGTATGCTAGCACGCATTTACTGAATAGGAATACAGTGAAAACCCAGTTATACCGCTGTGAACTCTATCTTTGCTGTTAACAGTTTAGATGCCTGTTGAGACCCTAGTCAAGATGCACCACGTGGAGGATTAACAGTCAGAAATATGACCATTATTGAAAATTGAGACTTTATAAGCATTACTCAAATTCTCAGGATCATTAGCATCCCATGAAGTATATATATATATGGTAATGATCCTGAGGATTTGGGATGCTAATGATCCTGAGGATTTGAGTAATGCTTATAAAGTCTCAATTTTCAATAATGGTCATATTTCTGACTGTTTTCCTCCTCCATGTGGTGCATCCTGGACTAGATGCCCTAGGCATCTAGACTAATAACAGCGGGGTCCGGGAGTGCACAGCGGTATAACTGGGCTTCCCGCTACAGCGGGTGGGTGCGAACATACACCCAGGATACTTAAAGGTATCTAAATGTATACGTATATCATATGTAGCTTTTGGGCTAAGGAGATAACCCTGACAAAAAATCAGGCGGCCTTGTCAATCTTTGCGAATAGTGGCGACGTCACAAGGATGCCGTCTACCAGTCAAGAAAGTTTGTTATTCTTCCACGTTTGTCTACGCTTGCCAAGCCATCGAAACCGATCGTTCTACATATCGTATAAATATAGGAAATAATGAAGAGGTGACCACGTTACCAACCAAAATGAATGAATGAAATATATATAATTACATTACTCATATTGACAAAACTGAGTTTGTTAATTTTTAAAAACGAAAAATTTATTGAGTACATTTTAAAGTATTCGATTACTTAATTTGAGAATTGATTTCTTCTTGACGCATTTTGTACATTTCTATTTTTTATAAAATAATGCACATCATTAAAATAATTAAAATGTTTGTTTTTTGTATTATATTTACAAAATAAATATGGTTTTGTGATTAGACGTCTTTTTATTTGAATAAAAATTTGTATGTAAAAGTTTGAAGCTAAGTTTGGATTACTAAATTATTTTGGTGTTAAATAATATATTTTTGATGCAAATGAAGAATAGATATTTAATTTTTAATAAATAGCAATATTGTGAAAGCATTTTTAAAAATACGAATGTGCACAATTTCTTATCGGTAAATAAAGTTTTAACTTAGTTAATTAAGCATTTATGTGGAACTGAACGTGAATATACTTTATCTGTTTTACAAAATTAATAATTCCTTATATATGATATTCAAAGTAATTTATCGACATTCATATACATTCATCCACTAATTTGAAAAAAAAATCAAAATTTTAATTTTAAAATACGGTTGAATGAAATAAGGAAATTTAAATTGTAGCTAATGTCATTTTGGAAAACGGTTGATTAATGTCTTTTAAATCGTTTTAATTTTATTTGACATTAGATATAAATCTTGTTTCAACAAAAATACCTATTGTTTTGTTTGACAACGTTGTTTAAATGATGTTTTTATATTTATAATTAAACTGTTCAACAGTTATATATATATATATATATATATATATATATATATATATATATATATATATATATATATATATATATATTTACGTGATCAAATGTAGATTTAACATTAAGTGTGGTATTTAAATAGAAGTACATAAGGTAAATAATATTCAAATATTGAAAAAGATAAATGCAATTTGCTTTTAGTTTCATGCACGAAACATAATTGTATTTTATTAAAATTTGCAATAAACGCACATACTATAATCATGCTGTATCAAAAATGATAATTTTGAAATAACAACATTTTACTGCTTAGTTTGACATGTTTTTTTCTTAAAATATAAACACTACTATTATCATTCTATTAAATTTGATAAAAAAATTTTTTAATAATGTTAGGTGAACGTAATCGTTAAATATAAAAATATGCTTATGATTTTGTAATTAATTTTTAAAAATTATTTCTGGTGAAAAAGCGTATTATGTAGCATTACATGTCATATTTAATTATAACTCTTTTTCATGTGTGCTATATATTATTATACATAAAATATAACTACATTAAAGAAACATTTATATAATAACGTTATGAGTCCTAATAATTTTGGACATAATGAAGATCTAATGGTACAGCACCCGATTTGGACCTGCGTGGACATGGGTTCGAATCCCACCACCGGAACTAAAATGTGGACCCACGCTCGGCTTCTCTAAATGTCTACTGCTGAAAGACGTTTCCCGTAAATCATTTAAAGTAGCAAGCATAAAGGAATTATATATATATATATATATATATATATATATGTGTGTGTATATATACTCACCATTTTTCTGTTTATGATACATTTGATTAAAAATCATCCAACCAATTGGAATAACAAAAAAATTTTTTTACTTTCTATTAATTTTCCCATGCATACATATATTACCTAATATAAATTGAAATTTTTTACTAAAAAAATTAATTATATCACCCAACGTTTGTAACTGCAAAGTAAAATTTAACTCTGTTTTCTGTTTTATTAATTTATATGTAACAAATATTATTTGGTAATATAACATGTCATATTTACAAAAATGCTTTGCTGATTCTATGGGTCGAGGTATGTTTTATTATGTGTTCTAGGATATTGTATAAAGTTTATATTTGTCAAAAAATTAAATACTAGTAAATGTATATACTACAATATTTTTTATAAAATTTTAATTTAAAGCTTATTAATTAAATATTTTTTAATATATATATATATATAACACGTATATATTAATGTTTTATAAGTTGATAATACTAGTTTAATTAATAAATACTAACATTTGAAGCATTTTGTACTTACACAATTTTGAAAGCAGAAAGTAAGCAACATGTCAGTTGTTCAATTATTAATTTTAAATAAAAAATGTGGTAATGTGTGCAACTTGCACTTGAATTATTAAATTGTATTGAATTATTTGAATTACACTGGCTTCATTTTTACCAAATAAAAATTACGCTACAATTTTTTATTATAATAATTGTAAACATTCAATTAACACGAAAAGTTTTTCGAATTTGTCAAATTACTATGACAATTATGAGTAACTTTTCATTATTTATATTTTTTCATTTGCCACTGTGCATAGATGACAACCGTGTTGACACTAAAACAAGTACAAATTCTGTTCAAACAACAGCTGTTTTTGCTTTGAGTGACAAACTAAATGAAAATGATTACATGAGTGAATTACAATATTCGAATTTCTTTGACGAAAATAACGAGAGTTGGTCCAGTTTGTCAATTACTGAGTAAGTTGATTCATAAATAAAAATGTATTGTATTTTGTACGTTTCTTTGAATTTGTTAAAATTTGTATTAAAACAGCATCAAAATTACATTAATACAATGTGTTTTATAATATGTTTTCAAAAATATTAATAATGAATTTATAAATAGTTCTTTTGCTATAGTTAGTTTTGCACAATAAATTAATTGTATTACATAAAAACTACACGGTTTACATTAATAAAAAAGATTATTATATAAATATTTACTAAAAGGCTTTCATCTACTATATACATTTTTCTACACAATTTCCTCTAATCTTTTTATCGTGTTATTTACTTAAACATAGCACTTAAATTGATAGATAAATTCATATTACATTACTAAAATATAATATGAATAAAAAATGTGTAATTAAAATCACATTATCGTTTTTTTCAATTTTGCATATGATTAAAAGTTCTAAAACATTAAAAATGTATGTGTATAATTGTATTTAGTTTTATATATTTACATTTATGTTTAATCAAACCAATTAATTATTTGACATCTTACAAATAATTTGAACTTTATGTTTATTTTATAAAGCTGTTGAAAAAATTAGATATTATTTTTGCACTGTGACATATGTTACATATATATATATATATATATATATATATATATATATATATATATATATATATATATATATATAAGGGTATAGATTCAATTTACCTTACAGTAACTAGTATTTATAAACTGTTTAAATTAACTTTTTTTATTGCATTATTTTTATTTTTACAAAAGTAACAATGTTCATGCAACGTCAACATCCGCTTCTACATCAACTATAATTAATCCTTCGGTTGGCCTAGTTGACACCAGCACATACTTTTTCAATATAAAGAACAACCCAGAAAATTGTTATTTATGTCCAAAACCCAAAGTAAATTCGTTCAAACACTCATGTACGAACAATTTGTTATCAAAAGATTATTCAATCAAATTGCCAAATGTATCTAACCAAAAACAATTGACCAAAATGTTTGACAGTCAGTTTAATTCAAAATCGAATAATACAATTTCCAAAAAAGTACCAAAAAAGTGTTCAAACAAGCATATAAAAAAACCGCTCAATGCTTTCATGTTGTATATGAAAGCCAAGCGATCCGAAGTTATGTCCGAATGCACATTGAAAGAATCGGCAGTAATCAATCAAATATTAGGACGCCGATGGCATTCGTTGAGTCAGACCGAACAAGCAGAATATTACAATTTGGCCCGAATTGAAAAAGAAATGCACCAATGGTTGCATCCAAATGAATTGATTTATCGGTCTCAGATTAAAGCGAAAAGAAAGCGTTTGTGTGCTAAGAATGCAGTTAATAAAAGTCGAATGAAGATGGCTTTGAAACAAGCACCAAATATGTGTTGTACGTTTAATCAAAATCCATCTACTTCTGAGTTTGATGCACTTGGAATTTATCATTCTTCCGATAATTGCAATCTAGATGGCCTAAATACATTTACGCAAATGTCCATGAATGCAACCTTTGGAGAAACTTCAAAAGTTCAAAGAAACACTTGGCCTCAATTTAATTTAAATAATTATTTTGAAGATTCCAGTTCATGTCAAAATAATCAACAATCCTCTTATTATACTGAAAATGTAAACAGTTCTTATTTAGAAAATTCAATTTGCAATATAAACACAATGTTAAAATTGGACGATAATTTAAATAGAGAATCGTCAGTTCAATCAAATATAAATGAAAATATCTTATTAATAAAAAACAATCAAATGATTTTAAATCATGAAATAAAAAGTAAGACACTTATCTTAATGTTTAAAACAAGCAAATATCTACGTAGATTTTAAATGGTTGTTTAATGATTTACTTTTATTTAATTAACATTTTTACAAATTAATGTTGAAGTAGCCCAATGCCAACTTGTGTTATAACGGAAAAGAATTCACATTCAATTAACAGCACTCATACGGTTGCACCAAATGGGCTTGGGTGCCACTATCAGCACTAGATGCGAGTATTAGTTCGTCTTTAATAAAAATCTCTACTCGCTAAAAAATGTTTTTTGTGAAGTATTTAAGCAATAACAATAATAATAATGTGTCTAATAAAATAATCTTTAACAATAAAACCAGAAAAAATATTTTTTTAAATATCTTAAAACCAGCGTTTGCTTAGTAGTCCAGTTACGCGGTCAACTTAACACGGTCAAATTAAGGTTTTTTAAATTAATTGTCAACACAGATATATAATTTTTGCTTATTATTAAAAAGCATAATTTATACTCATTTAAAAATTATAGACAAATATTTTACTAATTGCTAAATGAAAATGTTTTTAATAATTTCAATGTACTATTTTTATCATTCGTTTATTTTAAAATAGATTATGAGACTAAACCAAATGGTGAAATTTTTAATTCTTTAAATTGTTCCACTTCATCTAAAATAGACAACTTTCGAAACAATTGGACAGATCATTCTTGTAACAACAACGACTTGTGGACATCTACTTATCCAGCGTTTTTTACTCAATCACCATTCAAATCAAATATGTGCATTTATCCAGAATACGATCAAAGCAATATTTGGATTCAATCAAATAATGATGAATATTTTACTAAATGAATAGTAAAAATTGTACTATTACAAATTGAATAAAGTGTTGTTAGATTATTTGAAACCCAACAGTTTAAAAAGTTGATAGACTAAATTAACATTTAATACTATTTATTTCGGTCAAACGTTTTATAACTGAAAACCCATAATACTATTTAATTTAATTTTTGAATAAAAAGAAAAAAATATTATCTGTAATGTTAAATTTTAAAATATAATATTATTGTTTTATTAATAAAAACAATAGCATTTAATAAAATATAAGCAAATGTATGAATAGTCGTGCTGGTTTTATTTTATTTAGTTTTTAAATGATTTACATATCTAGATAAATTGCTGCTTTAGTATTTTTAGCTGAATTATATTTTGAAATGTAAATAGTTTCTAAAACAACTTTTTATTGTGTTTAAATTTATTAGTTATATCACACACTATCAATTCAAGACTTATATGTGCGCTTTTCATTAATCCTTAAATAACTAACTGAAATGGTTTAAATACATTCTTAAGCTTTACAAAAATATTATCAAAAGAATATTTTTTTAAATATATGTCTTATTAACTTAAAAAATTATTTAATATTTATAATTACAGCTGTAAATTTTCACACAAAGTATTTGAAAGTAAATGTTGTGCTTTAAAATTTTATTTAAAAATTAAAATGATTAATAATTTATGAACTATATATATATATATATATATATATATATATACAACCAAAATTACTAAGTGTAGGAAACAAAAGTATTTTATTTATGTGAAAAATCAAGTTAATAAAAAATAATTTAAAAAAAATTTAATCTAATTTTAATTTATTTAACAATTTAATACTATACAATTAACTAATGCAAGTCCGATTAAAGAGTATCAGAAATAAACCGATCTAGCCAGTCTCAAACCTGGATTAAATATAATGATAATTTATTAATTATTTCAAATAAATTATTTATATTGTTAGTTTATACCAGTGACAATTTACTAAAAAAATTGGAAGAAGAAAATAGTAGACAATATTATGTATTATAAAAATTACAAACTGTTTTTAAAAATATTTTTTATCAATATTGGTCATTCTTGTTTCACCCAAAATTAATATTTTTACCAATTTCTAAGTTTATATAAACCTCTTTGTTTTCACTTCCACTATATTCGTTCCTTCCGTTTTCACAATTTTTCAGAATTTTCTATTTTGGTATGATATTATATTTTCTTAATCTTTTTTGATTCTAGTTGTGGTACATGTTTTGGCAATACAATTTCCTTTGTAATATTCACTATTTTGGGTAAAATATTACTAAATGTTCGGAGTATTTTTTCATATTCTATCAACGCTGTTTAATATCTTGACAACTAGACAACATGTCAATATCTGAGACGTTTCATAAAAAACAATCTTTTATAATTGGAAAAAAAATTTAATCGATTTGGTACTACCACTTTATTTAAAAGTTTAACGTCTATAAGCTAATAAGAATTGCGTATTTTAATTAAAAGTGAAATAAGAAAAACTCAAAGTTCAAGTATACATACATTTATTAATTAATTGTATCCAAATTATGACTTCAAATATTAGATTGATAATTTTGTGTCGAAAATTAATCAGAAAAAGACAATTGCTTATATTGCTTGAATATGAAAACAAATGCAAAGTAATAATAAACTACTCATAAGTATTAGAATAAAACTGAAAATTGTAATCTTTAAATACTAGTGTTTTACAATTTGCAATTAAATTAATTGTACATTTTATACAATTTTCTATGCTTAAAAATACTTTATTAAAATTATTTATTAAACTTTAGTATAATATTGGAATATATATTACTTTAATTATTTAGAATTACATCAAATTCACCAAATAAATTAATTTAATTTAAACCCAAATGATAAAAATATATACTTTTTAAAATTCTATTACAACATTTTAAAATTACATACTTACAACAGTAAACAATTGTTAATAATATTATTTAGCAAGAATTGTGTTCTCGGTTTTATTCATTTTCTAATAAAAACAAAATTAATTTTATTATTTTAATGCTTTGTGTCATAAAACATACTTTTTATTAATTAATATATTGTTCTTAATATTAAAAATTATGAAAGAAACAAATAGTCTTAAAATATTTACTAGATTTAGGATGGTGGTATGTGTCCACGACCAGCAATAACTGTCGACACCGGTTTACATTAGATTTTTACATAATAAAATATTTTTATTAAGACGATTGAGTTTCACAGTAATTAAATTAATTTAATTTTTTTAAATTAATTTTGTAAATTAATTATTTTATATATTGTTAATCTTTTTTAATTAGTCCTATTTTTTAATTTAAATTATATATATATATATATATATATATATATTGCCCATACAACCCTCACAACAATTACTGCAAAAAAGTGATAATTTAACTAAAACCTCTCTAGCATCTACATAGCATACAAGTGAAACGTCACTTCAATTATAAAATATACAATACTATATAATAATTGAAAAAAAAACTATAATTATATATACATATATATTGTAAGTAAAAAAAAATTATATAAAATATCAACGGGTCAAATCGGAAATGGAGTAAAATGATTAACATGATTTATAACGTTAACTATTAATAAAAATACAAATTACACGCAATTTGCTCAGTTACCAAATAATTAAAGACAGTACAAAGTTTAAAAAATTCAATAATCTATGTGATTGCTTTTTCTTAAACAACCTGATTCAGGCGTTTTAAAATGCTGTTAATGAGAGTGTTAATATATTTTTGTTTTATCTCATATAAACAACAAATCAAATGCGTTTACATAAATTCTTAATTTCGGTATGCTTATTGATATTGCGCTTCAGCATGCTAAAAAATTTTTTAATAACATTTATATCCGGGCTGTTAAGTAGCAATTGAGTAAAATATGTTTTTTTTATTTTAGCCTCTTTACTGTAAAATATAGTAAATATAGTAAAATATAGTTTTTTTTAGCCCCTCTACTGTTTAAATGTAAATATAAAGCAAATATAGTAAACTTAGATAAATATGAGGTTACTTTTTTGAACATATGACATGGAGCATTGTCGTGAAAAACAGTAGTAACCCCCGTGTAAGTGTGCTGCATTTTATAACTAAAATAAAAATTTTACTATTTAAGGTACCAGATATAATTATCCATTTAATAGGTTAATTATACTTAATACCAAACCAACACATTACTTGTCGAGGGTGGGTTTTTTTTCTAACAACCGGGAGTAAATATTTTTTTAAACTCGTCCCACAAAACACTTTGTTTTTAAAACCAAATGGTTTATTCCGAATTATTAATTTATCAGCAAAGCATTTGGAACGCCAATAACATAAGTGTCGTTCACTCTATAGTTTACAAAAGGCTAATCTGTCATCCTTTTGTTTTTTAGTAATAAATGGCTTAATCTTCGGTGATTGTAAAGCTAAACCAGATTCAATTGTTCTATTTCTTATAGTGGAATATGTAAAATTGTTTAAATTATTTTTTTAAAATTTTTGAAATAGGTTAATTATAATTTTTTTAACTCTATAATAATTTTTTGGTCATCCGTACTTGTTGCTACACGTTTTCTTCCAACATTATTATAATTTAGTGGTTTTTGATTGTTAATAATCCGTTAAATTGTTGACAGGTTAATTCTATATATAAGTCTGTTAATCTTTTCGGTAAAAATCCTTTATTTTTTAATTTCTTAATAACACGGTATCCATTTTCGGTAAGATGAAAACATTTTTATTATTATTCTCCATTTCAAAAACAATGCAATCAGAAAGCAAAATTAGCGGGTAAGCGGAATCTCAAGGCTAAACGTAAATAATAATTTATTAGATTTATTTTAAAATTTTTATTTAAAATTAATAAAAAATGTTTTTTATTATTTTTATTTATATATATTAAAATAATTTAAATTTTATTTTAATAATTATTATGACATCACAATCAGAGTACATTTAAATGTGTGTTTAACATAAGTTTAAAGAATTAGTTATTGTTCATTTTTAGTAAAATTAAGCACGTAAAATAATAATAATTTAATTATTATAAAAATTGTGTAATTTTATCTTATTATCTACGTTAATATATAAGTAGCTTTTAAAATATGTTATTTTGGCCGACTCAGCCTTCTTAAATAATTATTTCTAAGTATATATAAAGGATCTATGAAGCACTAGACATTATTTTTAATTCCCGATATTTGTTTTTACGAAAAAACAATTGGAAATAACAAATTAATTTAGATTTAATACCTTTGTAATTTTTTGCGGTAATTGTTAAAATGGGTGTAAAGTTTTTTATATTACGTTTAAGTCAATATTATGTATTCATATGTGTTACTGTTGAATGAAATAATTAAATTATTATTAACTTTTATTTCAATTACTATTTTTATATTATTGTACATATAAACACTTTGACTTTGTTTGAATCTTGTCCTGAGGCGAGCTTTTGTATTTGAATGTATCACGTTGTTGTTAACGTGACTTTTGTTCTGTGAGTATATTTGTGTCCTGTTTATTCCTGTTGGTAAACAGTATTGGTATGTAAATTTGAATTATTTTTGTAATAATAAATTGCAGAACGATATATTAGATTACATTAAGAGCTTTTTTGATTGAAATTAGCTGTGGTGTTGATAATTGTCCGTATCAAATTAAATCAAAGTTGAATTAGGCCGAGATCTCAGTGAGATCTTACAGTTCAATACTTACTGACATTGTAAAGGTTCAACACTGCCAACCGTTGGGATTTGAAGTTCAATACTTGCCAATCGTTGGAGTTTGAAGTCAAATACCACTGAAATTGGAGTTTTTCGAAAACTCGACTTGTTATATTGGCGCGGTCAATATATATTTACAAGAACCATCGTTTAATATACCATCAAACCATTGGGGTTTGAACAAATTTGTTTGGCGTAAATTGGTGTTCAGTTCTGCCAAATTTTATCAATCAATTTGTCCAAAATCAACAAAATGCCAAGACGTACATTTTCGAAGGAAGATGACAAACGACAATTGGTAAACACGGTTTCGGATGTTGGTCTTTAGAATACCAATGAGGAATCAGTGACAATTGTAGGTTACCCTTCTGATGACCGTTTGTCTGATGTAACGATTGGTTATGTTAATGTCAAGTGACAAGCTTGAGAAGTTAAGGAAGTTAGAAATGGAAATAAACTTATTAAAACTTGAAATTAGATCGGAGTGGAAGATGACAAACGACAATTTGAAGAAGTTAGCCACAGTGATCAGGGTCTAAAAATGAGCAATAATGAGTTAATTAGTTCTTTTAAAACTATTGTTAATAGGTTAGACCTTCCTCGTATTAAGGTAAGCAAATTTAACAGTAATGCAGTGGATTACTGGAGGTTTATAAATGAATTTAAAACCTCTATTGAGTGCAGGTTGTGCAGCGATAAACAGAAATGAGTTTACCTAATTTACTATTGCGAAGGAGAGTCTAAGGAGGCAATACGTGAATGTATAATGTTTCCTCCTGATGAAAGTCTTTCAATGGCAAAGGACACATTAAAGCAATTGCATGGTAGATTGTACGTAGTTGTGCGGTCAATTTTAGATAAGCTAGTAATCGGTCCTCAACTAGCAGCAAATAATAGTAGCTTGGTGTCTTTCTCAATACAAATAAGAAATTGTGAAATCAATTTAACTAAAATGGGATGTAAGTCTACCCTTGATTTTATAGATACTTTATAACGGGTAGTAATTAGATTCCCAACATCATTGCAAAGACAGTGGGCTATAATAGTTGACAGTTTGTATCAAAATGATTGGGAACCACTGCTTAAGGACTGTTTACGGTTTTTTTCTAATAATCCAAGGATTATAAATAATCAATTTGGTGAAATTGCATTGCAAGCAAGTTATACACCAAAAACGACTAAACCAATGTCTAAAATTGTAAGTAAAGTAGGCTTACATTGCTTATTACAAAATGGAAGTCATAGACTTGAGAATTGTGACCAATTTCTTAAGTTGAAACAAACTGATAAAATGGAGATTGTTCGTAGTAACAATTTGTGTTTTTCTTGTTTAGGGAAAGGGCATGCTTTAAATTTATGTAATTACAAGACTGAGTGCAAGGTAGCAGGTTGTAAAGGTTCACATTATTGGCTTTTGCACCCAAGTATTCAATCTAGCACTAATGCTGCAGTGTCCACAACTGAAAAGGTGTGATACCAATAAAACTGGTAGGTCCTTTTTCCGTAAAAAGTGAATAGACTTTTCTGGATAATGGATTTGATTGCACCTTGATAGATAGACATATTGCTGAAACGTTGGGGTTGGGAAGGAGCATAATTGAACTAAAAATGAATACACTGAACGGGGTGTATAATACCTTGTGCAAAAAGGTACAATTAAGGATTGAACCAGATGCAGGAGGACTTTTCATTACCATTGATAATGCGTATGCGGTAGACAAGCTTCTTTCAATAAGGACTAATATACCTACTGAGGAAGAGTTAAAAATTGGCCTCATTTATCAAAACTTCAATTGAATCATGGTGAATTTTCTTCAATTGATATATTAATAGGCTGTAATGTGCCTAAAGTGCATTGGGTCCTAGATCAAAGGTTGGGTAAGGGGAATGAACCTTACGCCATAGAAACCCCTTTGGGTTGGATTATAAGGGGGCCAAGTAGTTGTCTACCTAGAATAGATAAGAATGTATTTTGTTTCCAAACAAATGAAGATGTGGAACAAATTTATAAATTGTCCAATAGTGATTTCGGGTATATTAGTGACGACTGTATAAGTTGTATAAGCAATCTAAAGGCGGTTGTATTGTTGAAAATTCAGTTAGCGGATGTCATCCAGTTATATTGCTAACTAAAGGATATTTCAGAAATTTTAAGAACATGAATAAAACATTTTTGTGATCAAATTGCCAAAAAAACCTCTAAAATCAAAGTCTTTAAGGCTAAAACGAAAACGAAAAGGAGGTTAGTTATTTTGTTTAGTTTCTGCCCATAGTTTAACGAGTTCTATGTGGACAATCATACTTAAAGTAGAAGGTTGTACATCCAAGTTTATAATCGACAAAGATATTAGGTAGTTGTCACTACTTGAAAGTATTGATTGAGTTTGTTTCGTATGTTGCGGTTGTTATGTCTGGGTAATCTTTAGGTGTCTGGTGTTCACCATTCCCATTCAAGTCAACGTCGGAATTGTGTGCGTCAATTGTTGTAAACTCATCTGGTCCTATAAATGTCCGTTTTGAAAAAACTGCGTTTTTTGGCCGGAAGTGTTATTGTTTGAATAAAATATTTAAATTATTATTAATTTTTATTTTACAATTTTTGTATTATTATACATTTTAACAACTTTGACTTTGTTTGAACCTTGTTTTAAGGCGCCTTTTTGTATTTAAACTTATTACGTTTGTTGTTAACGTGACTGTGGTTCTGTGAGTATATTGTGTCCTGTTTTTCCTGTTGGTAAACAGTATTGGTATGTAAATTTAATTATTTTGTAATAATAAATTGCAGAACGATATATTAGATTACACAAGAGCTTTTTTTGATTGAAATTAGCTGTGGTGTTGATAATTGTCCGTATCAAATTAAATCAAAGGAATTCAGGGCCGAGATCTCAGTGAGATCTTACAATATGTGTATATGGACATGTATTTAGATTAATATGTTATTACTATTATTAAACAAAAAGTTCTTAATAAATAAAAAACTTATACTTTGTTTTTTCTAATATTTAAAGATATATTTTATTAATGATTATACTCAGTGTTTAATTATACATCATTTGACATCTCACAATGTTTTTAAATTAACAATTATTTATATTACTAAAATTATTATAATTACCATTATTATTATCATCATTGTTATTCTTATTCTTATTATTATTGTTATTATTATTATTATTATTACTTACGTTTATTTTTACGTTTGCTACTTTAAATGTTTTACGAAAACATCTTTCAACAGTGGACATTTTAGCAAAGCCAAACATGGGCCGGCATTTTAGTGCCGGCTATGGGATTCGAACCGATGTCCACCAAAGTCCGAATTTGAGCGCAGTACCGCTAGACCATCCCAGCACATTATTATTATTTATTATTATTGTTATTTCGTTATTATTATTATTATTATTATTATTATTATTACGGTTGTTGACTTAGAATCTACAGGAAAAGTAGCTTTCAGCGCTTAAAAATAACTTCAATTATAAAATGCATAATTAGCAGTATCCAACATCGGTTTAACAAATAAACAGAAAAAAACAAAATAATTAAAAAATTAAATGCCTAATACACACTTAAACCAGATATTAAGTAGATGTGCATTATCCTATATAAATAAAGGCATGTTATTACACTGAAAACGAAGTACAGCTAATAGCATGCGGATACAACAACATATATGTAAATGACGTATGTGTGAGTGAGTATCTAAACAGTAACCTAGATGTTGGACATTAAATAATTACAAAATAAACTGGGAAGACTTCGTTTAAATTTGCAGATGATATGGTATTGTGCACAAAGGTTTCTTCAAACAATAATCTAAACAACTTTGAAAATTCTATTAATAAAATTGAAAAATGGTCTACTAACTTTGATCTCAATTTAAATTTATCAAAATGCAAGTTTATTGAATTTACAGCGAGGCGTCAAGAGAAACAATGGAATTAAACAAAACATTCAAACTAAATTAAACAAATATATGCACCTGTAACAAAATTAAATCTTTTGGTGTAAACATAAATAACATACTTACTTGGTGTAATTATGTAAAGCATATATTTTTAAATACAAAATTCCTATGCTACTATATAAGAAGATTAAGAAAACTAAATGTTAACGATTATATTACTAAATTGTTTATTACATTATGTTTTTATTCTTTAATATTATATTGTTTACCCATAATTTTTTCTGGTTTATTAAAACAGGATTTTGTTGTTTTAAAAATATGCATATTATTGGTATCAAAATCTGCAGGAATTAAATATTCTATTATTGAATGATGTTGTTGATAAACATTTTAATTCCTGTATACAATTAGCATCAAAAATTGAAAATAATAACAATCACCCGTTACATGCAGCATTTAACAATTTTAAAGCTTTTGGAAAAACAAAAAAAACTTATTTGCACATAAAAGCCAAAACTAATCAATACAATATTCATGTCTACTTTATTTATCCAGAGTATTAACTAATCCAGAATCAAATAAAATTGAACTACTAAGAAACCTATCAAAGTAGGAATTGTTCCACCTATGCATTTATTTGAACTAATTTAGACATCTCACAGTACAAGTGTGCTTAATGATGACTTATTCTATGCACAGCAATTTTGAATATATATATATATTTAAATCACATGCATACTATATAGACTATATTTATATTCATTAACATATGACATTCTATTTCATTTTGATCCCATTATTTGTACTACTACTTTTTTTATATTGATTCAACAAATGTATTTTATGCTGAATGTATGGACTAGTGAGATATTAAAGCTTAATAATAATAATAATAATAATAATAATAATAATAATAATAATAATAATAATAATTAGACAAACAGAAAAGTTTATGATTTAAATAGATTTATGGAATTATAATAATAAAAAGGATATTTTAAATTGTATAATGTATAATAGAACTAATATCTTATTCTAAGTTATGTAAATACTATATAAATTTAAGCAACATAAATAACTACGTTAAATAGAAGCTTCAATTATAACACAATTAAAAATTAAATATTACATAAAGCCATTACATTTTATCATAACAAATTAATTTCTATTATGCAAAAACATTAAAATATTTTATACAAAATAATATTTTAATAACAAAAGTTAACATAATAAAAATTTGTAAGATAATGTCCGTTATATGTATATATATATATATATATATATATATATATATTTATAGTAATTAAATAATTAAATAAGCATATCTAGCATATCACATGCTTAGAATCGTCTTTCTTTCAAAGATAAATATGATAAAATTTTCCTTTTAACTCAATTTCTTTAATTTTACATTTTTCCTTTTTACCAAATTTTTACATTAACCTAAATTTTGACTTAATCTTTTTCCCCTATTTAAAATGTTTTAAATAAAATTTTTATCTTGCGTAATTTTTTATATATTCCACTGTTTCATTTTCATGTTCAATCCCTCGCTCAAAAACAATGATGTCAAAAGTCTTTAACATAATTGACTCGTTTAAATACCTGAAAACATGCAAATAACATTATTAAAACTAAAAAACGCAAAATTTTTGTTTAATCCTGCAAATCAAAGATTGATCTTCGTTTTGCTTTTAACAAACCCTATAATTTGGGTTGCGTTATCACTTTTTTGCCTTTGTTTATCAAAATAAAATTATATTATTGTTTTATTAACAACATTATTATTTTTTTTACAAAAGTTGGTTACTAATTTTGTACTCAAACTTTCCTTCTTTTACAATCAAACTTAGGAAGTACTTGAACAAAAATAGAAAAAATATAATTTAAATTTTATTAATTTTAATTGTAAGAGAACATGTTAAAAAATGTTTTAATTATATATTTAAATTATTGTTATTATTTTTTTTTGTAATAAAAATATCTGATTTTAAATGTTTGTTTAAATGAACTAATATTATGCAAAGTTGAATCACTTTTGTAATGTTTTCCTCCGTCCTTTTAATTGGCACCAATTTGTTAGTTGGTTCTTCTATTCGTTTTTATCGTGGAGTAGCATGTGAAAGACATGGGTAATGAGGTTAATTTTCAATATCTCATTGTTCATGTTTTTCGTATGCGCTCTTATAAGTCATCATTAATGGTTGTTTTATTTCTGTATTAGTGTCAGGTATATTTTCATGTTAGTTCGGCTCACGTTTCAAGCGGTTGTGTTTATGGATTTCATATATCACAGCCCTGCTTGGAACACGAGTTGTTCTAGAAGCGTCGGTTGTCTAGTTTTTATTATAATTTGTGCGTTGATTTTTGATTTTATATAGATCTTGGACAGCATTATGAAATTTGTTTGTTTCGAGGAAACAGGCAGTTAACTGGTTTTTTTTAAATTTTTTTTATGAAAATGTGTAGTAAATATAAATTAGATGTGGTGATTGGTTTTTTATTTTTTTGTCAGAAAATATCCAATCACACCGTGGCTTGTATTCTTGTGACAGTACTTGTTTACAACGATTAGCTTATATGAAAATAATTAGGTCGATTTTCTGCTGCATAAACGTGGTGTGTAACAGAAACCAATGATTTTTGAATGTTTTGAGAATAAGTACTGTAGGAAAATGTGGTTTATCAAGTAGGGTTGGATATCAACATCAATTATACCAACACACTGGATGCTTTAACCCTGAGGATCATTTACATTATGGTCGGTGATGTGATAACCTCTTTATTATTTTCCATACTTATATGGCATTTAAAACAATCGACTTTGATGGCTCGATAATTGTGGCAAATGTAAAAGAATAACACTTTTTTGGCTGGTTGTTCACAAAGATTGAGTAGGCCGCCTGATTTGTCAGTCCTATCTCCCTTGGCCAAACCACTGCATATGGTATATGTATACCTTAATATACCTTATAAGTACCACAGGTGTATGCGTGAACCCAACCGCTAAAACGGGATTCTGTTATACCGCTGCACCTGGTCCCTGCTATTATTAGTTCAGATGCATCTAATCCAGGATGCACCACAAGGGGAGGAACAGTCAAGAATATCACTAATTGGAAAATGACTTTTTATTTGCATTACTCAAATCGTCAGGATCATTAGCATCCCCGATATACATTTGACAGAAACACGGAGCTAAGGGGGCTTCAACCGTACTTTTGCTCAGTGGATGAATGCCAGTACACATTCAAGAGATCTCATATTGACAGAAAATTAGGTCATTAGTTTCTTGTACTTAATGGGCACGTTTGAAACTTTGATCACGAATACATATACGGATAGCAGCTCAGTGTCCCAGTAGCGTGAAAGATATCAATTGAAATTATGCTTCCCATTTTTCCTATCAATTTGTTTATAGCGTCCAACATTTTTATTTTTCTAAACTGGAAATATTTTTATTTATGACGATATATATCACATCGATGGGATGCTAATGATCCTGAGGATTTGAGTAATGCTTATAAAGTCTCAATTTCCAATGATGGTGATATTCCTGACTGTTAGTCCTCCACGTGGTGCATCCTGGACTAGGTGCCTCTAGGCATCTAGACTAATAACAGAAGGGTCCGAGTGCACAGCGGTATAACTCGGCTTCCGCTACGGTGGGTGGGTGCGAACATACACCCAGGATACTTAAAAGGTATTTAAATGTATACGTATATCATATGTAGCCTTTGGGCTAAGGGAGATAACCCTGACAAAAAATTAGGCGGCCTCGTCAATCTTTGCGAACAGTGGCGATGTCACAAGGATGCCGTCTACCAGCCAAGAAACTTTGTTATTCTTCCACGTTTGTCTACGCTTGTCAAGCCATCGAAATTGATCGTTCTACATGTATAAATATGGGAAATAATGAATAGGTGACCACGTCACCAACCAGAATGAAATGAATGAATCACATCGATTAACGTTTTCCGGTTTCATGAACAGCTAGTCTGTATTGCAGATTGTTATTACTGAATAATATCCTAATTGCAGAATATGCGGGGACGACGTCAATTAACCCTAGATTGACTCTTAAAATAATGCAAAGGTAGAAAAAGATCAAGCGAATTTATGGCTAAGTCTAATGTAATTTCTACAAACTTACTTTTCCAATATCCTGTTAAGCGTTTGTTAGCATTTCGTTCGCTTTGTGGTAAATGTTTATCTCAAATCGATTACGTTTTTTATAGTAAACGTTGGTTTAGTGTAATCAGCAATTTTTACGCATACAGAATTTTGGTAACACAAGGTGAGAAAGATTTTGATCATTTATATGTATCTTATTTGTTTAGGATGAATCCCAGAACAAATAAACTAGAGATTGCTGCACGGCATAGTAATAGTGGTAATTCTACAGAGATTGAAACAGCTGTGCCATAGCGACCGAATTTAAACTGAATCGTTTGGAAATTTTGATGAAAGCTGGTTACTCCATTTTAACCAAACTAAGCTATCTTGAGGTCACAACAGGTTGGTTGCAAAACTAGTCTGTACATAAAACAAATACCTGTTTACAACCGCTACAAGCAAGTCATTTACAGAATACTCAATGTCAGGCTTTTCAAAATCGACTCATTAAAAACTTCGTCATCATAAAGAATTTCTAGACAACCGAGCAGTGTTTTAAAAACTATAAATGTGCAACTATTGATCATGAATACAGGGATATCAGCTTACTCTACATAGTTACCGAAAATCCCTCTTCACTAAACTGATTCACGAGGAATAGGGGAAAACCACATTTTAATGAAACTGGTCGTTTGTATCCTGCAATTTGGGCAAAGTTTCAACGACTATGGACCGTTATGTTATATGATGTAACTCTCCTTAAACTTGTGAATCTCTTAGATATATTGTGCAAGAATTCGACTACTGCAATTTGTGTTTGCAACAGATCAACTATAAACTCGTCTGAGATTTGCACTGGAGGCTGTCCAATTTTCGCGACTGCATCGCTTGCTTAACTATGCAACTGATACATTTTTCAAAGTATTCTTGAAGGTGGAAGATGTACCTATTGATACAATGTTTCCAACCAATTTAGAATACACCAACAATGCTGTTCTAGCTGAGAACGAAGCGTAACTGTACAGAGTATTGGATTTCTTTGTAAAAATGTTAGTGAAAATGTCATTGTGCTATGTCAAATTATTAATGCGAAGTATCTGTTAAATGACATTGTGATTGTCCACTTAGAAATGTTTACGCATCCGACCCCATTATTCCTGCCAGTAGCATATTCACTACAGTAAATTAGAGGGGCGGTCTACCCGATCGGTTGTGCTACAATTTCCCTCAACATTGAATATGATACATTTATTATCGAAATCGTTTATATATCGCTGCGTTTAGAGAGTTTGCAAATCCAGTTTAGTTATTTGCACAATCACACTTAATATCAGCGGTGAGATGAAACACACACACATTATATATATATGCGGGATTGTATTAGTGTAAGGAAGTGATGAACCTCAAAATGTATTACAATTGTCAAGGTTTTCAGCGCATTTTCAATCATAAGGAAATGGTTACACTTGGTTTAAGTACAAATACTATTGAATTTCTAGTAAAAATCGATAACACATCCAGCACTTTTACTAAATTAAAACTGAAATAACAAGAATAATTGAAAATCTATAACTTCACATATATTTAATCTTTTTTAAAGACTGAAACAATATCATAAACTGCTTTCTGATTTCATTATTTAGTTAATATTGTTTATATAATTGATTAAAGATATTTTTTGGCAGACGGACATTCAGTAAAGTCAAACGATAGCTTGAATTTGGTGCCGCTGGTGGAAATAAAAGTCATGCCTATCCAATTTTAAGTCCAACGCTGTGACTATCTGCCACCTCTATCTCTCATTGTGGGTACTAAAATATTATGGATTTCAGCTTTTGTTTAGTCCTTTTCAGGTACATATTCATTCATTTTGGTTGATGACAGGCATCTCTTCATTATTTCCATATTTATACGGCATATGAAACGATCGATCTCAATGGCTCGATAAGCGATACAAACGTAGAAAAATAACAGTTTCTTGGCTGGTAGACAGCGCCACTGTTTTCAAAGATTGACGAGGCCGCTTGATTTTTTGTCAGGGTTATTCCTCTTAGTCCTAGGGTTACATATAGTATATATATACATTAAGATAGTTTTAGGTACTCTGGATGTATGCTTGCACCCAACCACCGAAGTGGAAGCCCAGTTCTACCTTTGTGCACTTGGTCCCTGCTGTTATTAGTCTAGGATGCACCACATGGAAGATGAACAGTCAGGAATATCACCATTATTGAAAATAGAAACCATAAGTATTACTCAAATTCTCAGGATGGTTAGCATCCCAGGTACATGTGTATATAGTATTAAAATATTCAAAATTTTATTTTCTCTTTTAACAGACCTACGTAAATATTAAGAAAACACGGTGGCGGCTACGAATATAACTATTATTCAATTTCGTATGGAAATCTTTCACCTCCACGGTTTTGTCCAGATACACAGTGATAAAACTCATTGTTGGTATCTATTTTAAAAGCGTGGATAGCATTTCCCACGTCCTTCCAATTAGAATAAGTACATCGAGTCCAGTCCGGTGCACAAACGCCATTGCAAAATGAGGCAAGAGCAAAAAATGTACATTAAATAGTGCCCAAAACATCCAATCACAGCTCAATTTGAAAATGAACCAATCAGAGAACGAAACCCACATCCAATAAAATTTACTCAAATTTCGACCAATTAAAAATTATATGACGTCCAACATTTACCTGAATATTAGTTGAGGTTTAGCATATCAACAATCAAACAAGGATACACATCGTGTTACAGATAGGTCAAAAATATTGCATTTACTGAAGATAATAGGAGACTATTGTTTCTAAAAAATCAAAATTGGACGTCATTCATTGACTTAGTTACTAAGTCAGTATAAAGTCGACAAAATGGGTTTTCACAGTATTGTTAATGCAACAAAAAGGTGAAATAACATCCGGTGTTTTAGTACGTTTGCACAGTCGTTTGACTCATAATCTGTAAATTGCTGTTTTTGGTATAGTGCTTGTTAAGACTGGATACGAGTTAAGTGGCAAAAATGACGGTCTCCTGATGGAAAGGTTCTAAGTTCAAATTCTTTCTAGGTCTGGATAACCCAATAACATCTGAGTCCCAATGTAAACGATTATTTTACGCTGTAGTTAGGTCGATGCAGCTTTACTTTTGCCAATATATTCCATTAATATAACCAGCTCAAGATAACCATTGCTTGAATAGATAGATATAAAATAGGTTGAAAATACTTTATAAAGTTAATTAAGAAAAGTATCATTGCTTCAAATCATGTGCATGTTGATTTACTAACGTTTATATATTTATTTGATTTTTACGGGTTTGATGTTTGTCGGAAACCATTTTTAAAGAAACTAATAGTCAGAAATAAATCGAACAATTGGACATGTCACAAGTGAACTTAGGATTGGTGTACTACATCTTGAAGCTAGTTAACAAATTTAGTAACAAGGGCGATTGTTTGACAAGATTACTTTTAAACAAGTACAATAAATGATAGATAATGGGGTGAAGGCAACCAGGTAATGTTGCAGACAGAAAAAGGAATATGTGAAATATTTGAAAATTCGGGTTAGTTTATTCAAAAATCGAAATCCAGAACTCATCGAAAAATTGAAAAGTTAAAGTACTGCCTTAAATAATTGTTCGATTTGGGACCGAAAAATTGTGCCGCAGCTCTTCAACTCCATTTTGTCAAGTTGTCTAAAAACTGCTCACAACTTGTCAGATCATCGTTTAATTACCGGTGGTGAGACTTGAACCCATGTTCACCCGGCTATAACTCATTAGTATACAATCAACAATAAAATCAGTAATTCCTTAATCAGAACTGCTTAAATATCCATAATGTTCGGTTTGATATTACTTGGAATAAAATTTTGACAAAATTGTTATATGAGTGAAAAATTCAGCCTAATCATTACAGATCAATTTATTTTCATTCTAATATATACTGCTTCACTCCCACCATATGTAACTTTACAACTTTTTAAGCATATATAAATGTAACGTGTATCAAGTTAGTAAAATTGTTTAAAAATTTTGATAAGACGTACTTGATTATATTGAATATACATAATATAAAATCAGAAATAAAAATGTGATTATTTAAGCATTAGTTGTTTGCTGGTTAGTCATCATTGTTATTAGTACGATTATGCAAACACAATTTTGTAGTCCAAGAATGCACAGCTGGACACAAGCACATGTCTTTAAGACGCGAAGGCAACCAATTGTGATCGCGACGATCGTTTCAAGGCAACAGGTGTTTGTCGCCAACCCGAACAACTCCGATGTGAATAAAATTGTCAGGATATGACATGTGTTCGCTTATCCATTGTATGGGAGTTTCGTTTGGTAGCGTAATACCGTGAATAAAAAAAATATTTTCTGAAAAAATAATCGTTAATATCAACTAGCATTGTCATCTAAGAACATGTAGAAAGTGTTTACAAAAAATTTCACTTTAGTGGCAAAGTGGATTGTCAGTAAGAGCTACGCCCACGGAATTAGTGGAGTGGGTTAGAATCTGGAGTTGGAATAAATTTGACTAGAAGATCGTTCCCTTGCAACGACGTTAGTGTCCACAGGAATTGACAAGTCGACCCTCTTCTGGGGTATTGGGGGGGTTGATAGATCCACAAGTCTAACTGGATGCCTTTTAGGCATCTTAGGTGCAAATTCACTCAACTCCCGTTCAGCGGAAGCCCAGTTATACCGCTTTGCACTCGGTCCCTGCTGTTATTAGTCTACATATCTATGGGCACCTAGTCCAGAATGCATTACGTGGAGAAGGAACAGTCGGGAATATTACAATTACTGGAATTTGAGTCTTTATAACCACTACTCAAATCCTCAGGATCATTAGTATCCCTTCTACATATCTAGTATCTCAAACACTCCATTATAAATTTAACAAAACATATCATCACACAATTAAGTTGCATAATTAATTTTCCATGTACAATACAAATAATAAGTATGCATCACTACACTAATTTGCTAACTAAACAAATAACAAACCTCTATTTTCCCGCAAACAGGATATTGAATCAGTTAATACATTAAATACACTTATAATGCACATAAAAGAACTCGTTATTTTGGAACATGTCCTCCTACTACCTGAATGTGCATTGTCGCCAGAACTTGCGTCGGACTGCGGTGTATACAAAATTTCTAATACATCTTTCAGTAACATCGGTGAACCGTTGTCATGGTAAGGCTGAATCAATTTCTGAACAAAACCTGTCGGTAACGTGGAATAATTGTCAGTGGCTCGATATAAACGACACGGGATGTAACGAAATCCTTTCGTTGGTGTGGTGACTTGGGGACTATCAGTGTTAGATGATGTCGCTGAGTCTTCTTGTCCAGCTCCAGTCTGTTCGTCTATATAGTTGTGCAAAACAATTTTCAGCTCAAACATTATTTATAAAATATATGAATGAGACTAATATTTATTAATTTAATAAATTAAATAATATCAAAAGTATTCTCTCCAATCTATCTATATGCTGCAGTTTAAAATGTGAGAAGCTAGTAGATGTGTACAAGTTAACGATATGTCATGCAAAGCAAGCATATTATGTTAAAATTACTGGTTAACATAATGCAATTACTAAAACCAGTACACAATTCATTCTCAATTAACTAGTATTCCAATAAGCGTTCATATATTAAACAAAAGTGCAATTATTTTGTCTATCTACGCAACGATGAAAGCTACATAAACAATATAGAACATAATACCTTATTATAAAAAAATATTGGACTTTACATATAGAATAAATTATCAAATACTTAACAGCAAGACATGATTGGGATGCTAATGATCCTGAGGACTTGAGTAATGCTCATAAAGTCTCAATTTCCAACGATGGTGATAATCCTAACTGTTAGTCCTCCACGTGGTGCATCCTGGACTAGGATGCCTCCTAGGCATCTAGACTAATAACAGCAGGGTCCGAGTGCACAGCGGTATAACTGGGCTTCCGCTACGGCGGGTGGGTGCGAACATACACCCAGGATAATTAAAAGGTATCTAAATGTATACATATACCATATAGCCCTTGGGCTAAGGGAGATAACCCTGACAAAAAATCAGGCGGGCCTCGTCAATCTTTGCGAACAGTGGCGACGTCACAAGGATGCCGTCTACCAGCCAAGAAACTTTGTTATTCTTCCATCGTTTATCTACGCTTGTTAAGCCATCGAAATCGATCGTTCTACATGTCGTATAAATATGGGAAATAATGAAGAGGTGACCACGTCACCAACCAAAATGAAAAAATTCTTACATTCAACATTCAACAATGCAGTTGTAATTGCATTATTTGAAAAAAAGAAATAATGACAAGGTTCCAGTTGAAGATATTTAACGAGAAAAAATGGAATTAATGGATTGTTTCTAAATCATTATTATCCTACATTCATAAAAGATAATAATAATAATAAAAATTGTTATACTATTAATATTATGCAATTAGCCAAAAAACAACTAAAACAAATGGCAGTTGTTAACAATGTAGAAGTTTTAAAAATCACACTTGCCATAAATAAACCCTAATTTATTCTCATAAGCACACTTTATGTAATAGTTTTCAAAATATTGAATAACCCTACAATAATCAATTCACAAAAACTGAACATTTATCCCAACCAACCGTTGTTGCCTGAAGGAGACGGTGCCAATAAAGCTGAAGCGTGTGCCATCAATTTGCTGTTGACAACCCAAAATTGTTCGAAGCGATTGTGTACCAAACTGTTCCACAATTGGCGGTGATCACGGGCTTGCATTTGATTGATTATGTAACTCCGATGTTTGAGCGCATCGGCTTCTTTGATCATGGAAATGAAATGGGATTCAACAGCTGGTCGGTTTACGGGCGGAGACAACAAGATGTCCCTAGGGTAATGCTAATATTTTGAAGGGAATTAGAAGTAAAATATATAACCAATATGACCAAAATAGCACAATAGTATATATATATATTCATTCATTTTGGTTGGTGACGTGGTCACCTCTTCATTATTTCCCATATTTATATGACATGTAGAACGATCGATTTCGATGGCTTGACAAGCGTAGACAAACGTGGAAGAATAACAAAGTTTCTTGGCTGGTAGACGGCATCCTTGTGACGTCGCCACTGTTCGCAAAGATTGACGAGGCCGCCTAATTTTTTGTCAGGTTATCTCCTTAGCCCAAGGGCTACATATGGTATACGTATACCTTTAGATACCTTTCTTTAAGTATCCTGGGTGTATGTTCGCACCCACCTGCCGTAGCGGAAGCCCAGTTATACCGCTGTGCACTGGACCCTGCTGTTATTAGTCTAGATGCCTAGGGGCATCTAGTCCAGGATGCACCACGTGGAGGATTAACAGTCAGGAATATCGCCATCATTGGAAATTGAGACTTTATAAGCATTACTCAAACTTCTCAGGATCATTAGCATCCCATATATAAATATAAATATAAATATATATATATTAAATATAAATATAAATATATATATATATATATATAACCCTGTTGCTGTAAAGAGTTTGGACCAACAAGATTATTCTGTGATTGTGCTTTGTATTTTTGGCATTAAAGATCCTGCATATCAAAGATGGAGCTTTCTTACAATTTTCACTCAATCCTTTCATCAAAGTAACGCCGTCACTTATTTTTACCTGCAATCAACAAAATGGCATCCTCTTAATTTTTATAAGACATGGGCCTCCAACCTTGCCCTCTCCTACTCCTCATTTCTCAATCAGACTTCAGACCAGTTACAGAGTAGATTATACGCAACAGTATTCTTATTAATATGGTAAAAATTTTGTTCTACAAAAATGAAATTAAAGAACTCACAAATAATTTAGTCGTATGATATTGATTGTCAGTCTGTTTCAACATAACTACTGTTAATGAATTGATTCTTACAATTACCAATTCAGTAAAACTTCATTTAAAAAGTTTGAATTGAGTAACAAACTTTTTGAAAGTTTAGTAATAGAAATTATTTTGCCATCTAGTAAAAGTTTCAAGTTCAAAGCATTGGATTCCCTTTACAATTCTACATTAAAATATTAAGTATTGTTGCAACCAATAAGCACTTGAAACATCAATCTTTTCATTCTTATAGTTTTCTTGCTTAAACAAACCCGTCCTAATCTGTTCTAAGCCCATATTTAAAAAGGGAGAGACTACAGTTAGAGCATAGCTAGTAACCATACTTTTGTAAAAAATAAATTTAATTAAAGAAAACAACTGGAAAATACGCTGGCGTCAGAGGACTAATCAAAATCTGTATGCACTTTAAAATATTTGCTTTTTTCCTTACGTTTAGAAATGGTATACAAACTTGGAATTACGTCCTGCTACGTGAACAAAAGAACTCAAATGTTTGTTATTACAAATATTACACAGTAAGTAGTTGTTTAGCAAAGTCAATCAAGAGTCTGCATTTGGGACTTAAATTCATGTCTACTCAACTACAAATCTAGTGCCACTTCTGCTACTCACGAGCTATGCACGTGCTCTGCAAGTTGCGCCACCAGTTGGTTGTCGTTTACAGAATGTTGCTGTGCGTGTGCGCGTGTCTAATTGTATATACGTAATTGCGTATAAATAGATACATGCAATATGTGTGTATGTGTGTACGCACGCGCTTGCAAGCAACACTATTCATTCAATTGGATAATATGTACATAAAAATTTGTGTGTGTGTGTGAATAGGGATGCTAATGATCCTGAGGATTTGAGTAATGCTTATAAAGTCTCAATTTCCAATGATGGTGATATTCATGACTGTTCGTCCTCCACGTGGTGCATCCTGGACTAGGTGCCCCTAGGCATCTAGACTAATAACAGCAGAGTCCGAGTGCACAGCGGCATAACTGGGCTTCCGCTACGGCGGGTGGTGCGAACATACACCCAGGATACTTAAAAGGTATCTAAAGGTATACGTATACCATATGTAGCCCTTGGGCTAAGGGAGATAACCCTGACAAAAAATCAGGCGGCCTCGTCAATTTTTACGAAAACAGTGGCGACGTCAAAAGGATGCCGTCTACCAGCCAAGAAACTTTGTTATTCTTCCACGTTTGTCTACGCTTGTCAAGCCATCGAAATCGATCGTTCTACATGTCGCATAAATATGGGAAATAATGAAGAGGTGACCACGTCACCAACCAAAATGAATGAATAATGTGGTGCTAACATTTCAATAATTAGCTGTACTCAGTGCAGCCAAACAAAGGCCTGCGTTTAGTGTCTCAAGCATCAGGAAAAACATACATAAATAACTGTAATGGGTTCAACTACAGATCCTAAAAACTCACACTGAAATGTACGGTAATTTTCCAAGGAATTTGATCATTTGTTGCGTACAAATCGAAAATAAGACCTACAGGATAATGCCTGAAAGTAAAATAAAGTTAAAAATAAGTTTAAGGACCAATGTAAAACTGTTTTACATTCACAGAGATTAGAGCTCTAGGGTCCTTTTAAAAAAGTAAAAAGTAACTTATTAGTGCATGTAATATCACTTACCTACATAATTTAGTAAAGTAAATACATTTTATAATACCATCAATAATTCATAGTAAAACGTTTACGCAGTAGTTAACAAAATTATTGTCAACAAATAAATAAATGTTGTAAATGATAGCAAATTTTTGTGTGTATTATATTCAATCACACATCAAAAAATATTTACTTTAAAATAATGGGGGTGATTGGACCCCATAAGTATATGTAGTAAATTAATTAAATTTTTAAAAATATATACACACAATTTCAATAATTTTTTGTGTGAAAAATTAAACAAATAGGTTACGCCGTTTAAACACAAAAATCAATTTTGTCAACCAATCACGTTTCTTTGATACATTCGTACATACTTTCAAAAAAATTATATCATTAACAATTTACTATAATCTATATATATATATATATATATATATATATATATGAATTTTAAAATAAATCCTTAGATATCAATCTGGAAACCAGAGCTATATCTGGTACTTCATTTTAAATTAAACAAGCACATTACATTACTGTTCATATTATATTCAAGAGTTTCAATTGCTTAAAACGTATCTACATAAATGCGATTAAGTGTGATTTAAAAAATTACATTTACACCTATCTTTCAGTACACTGTATGATGTGCAAGGCACTAATTTTATCTAAAAATACATTTACAATATATTAGCTCAAATTTGTACAACAGAAACACACCGTTAATATCTATATAGTACTATTTTAAAACGATTACATAGTTTGTACATTGAAGAAAATAATAAATAAAACAAAGAAGGATCACATTACCTATTCAATTTATATACGATTGATGAATTCCGAGTAGAACAATTATACAACAACCTTATTCAATGAAAAAGAAAGCGTAATTAAAAGAAACTTTCTTTAGATTGTATACACTAGTTAAAATACTCAGTAGGCGAAAATTAAAATACGGCTTGTCTGTAATAAACTAAGAGAAAAGAATATAATAATCATTGAAAAACTGAGTAACACAAACTAAATGAATAAAGATAATTAAAAACGTACAAATTAAAATAATTGTGAACAATTTACCATTTTAAAGGCTGATTATTGTATTCCAACCACACTTCGTGTTCTGGATTGAAAGAATGTACAAACTGGCCATTTTCGGATGATGCCAAACAACCTTGAGATGTACGTTCGGGGAGACGGTCTACTTCGAAGCCACCAGCTTCCAGCATTCCTTCCCTCGATCCGTGTGTGGCTTTTGCAATATTTGTAAATTGAATAAATTGTTTTGTAACTTTTTCAATAGCCAATGGGAAATAGGATACACGAGATACAAGCATCTAATAGATAAAAATTGTAATAAATGTATTGAAAGAAATACAACAATTATGTATATAGCATTACAAAATAAACTATTCAAATTCGATTTATATTCCTTTTACATTCATTCATTCATTTTGGTTGGTGACGTGGTCACCTCTTCATTATTTCCCATATTTATACGACATGTAGAACGATCGATTTCGATGGCTTAACAAGCGTAGACTAACGTAGAAGAATAACAAAGTTTCTTGGCTGGTAAACGGCATCCTTGTGACGTCGCCACTGTTCGCAAAAATTGACGAGGCCGCCTGATTTTTTGTCAGGGTTATCTCCCTTAGCCCAAGGGCTACATATGTTATACGTGTATACATTTAGATACCTTTAAGTATCCTGGGTGTATGTTCGCACCCACCCGCTGTAGCGGAAGCCCAGTTATACCGCTGTGCACTCGGACCCTGCTGTTATTAGTCTAGATGCCTAGGGGCACCTAGTCCAGGATGCACCACGTGGAAGACGAACAGTCAGGAATATCACCATCATTGGAAATTGAGACTTTATAAGCATTACTCAAATCCTCAGGATCATTAGCATACAAAACTATACATACAAAACTATAGTGCAAAAGTACTTACTGCAAGCGTTCGTAATACCGACATACCATCAAATAAAATATATTTTAAAAAACAAATTAACAATAATTATGGCAATAATAATAAAGAGCCAAATGGGTTGTCATCAAGGCATCAGCCCCTGATACTAACTAGTAGCCTACTTGTTTTAACACAACTCAAATCTAGCCTGCAAAAAACCAAAAAATGCTTTATTATTCAGCTATAATTAAATACTGATGTAAAATGTAGTGTTGCGATTAATAAACGATTGATAAACGTAATACTTAAAAAAAAATCAAATTTTAATTTATAAAATCTAGGTATAAATTTAAAAATAGTCAATAATAATAATACTTATTATTATTAATTTAATTTAGTAAAAGTACATTAAAGATAGATATTTTAAACAAATTAATAATAAAACGAATAATAAGTTCATTCATAAAAAACATAAATATTGAATGCTGTGATACAATTGTTAAGTTGTTAGAATATATAGGGACAAAATGTTCACTTCTAGTAAACCTCAAACATATTAATATTGACAAAGCAATTTCACATCAACAACTAAAAAAACTGTAAAATATTTACTAAATTTAATTAAAAAAACGTAATTTCTGTAATAATTAGTGATTGTATACATACAATCCAAACAACTCACTCACATATACAGGAGGTGGAATATGATCTTCGTGGGCCAAATCTTCGGGAGACAATGTAAAACAAACGGGCACTTTTCCTTCCCAAATGAGTCTTTGTATGTGCAAATCTTCTGTCATAAGCAACTATTCACTACAAAATACGCACAATGTTTTGGTTACCAATATTTAAAATCAAAACGCTTGCCTGTAGCATCAATCCAAGATATTTTCAACTGTATCCCCTCCCAAACAAGGCCCAACTAATTATGCATGCATTGCATCATCATAATTGGGAATAAAAAACCCTACTAATTATTATCTCCCAGAGTATTTTAAAAACCCGCAAAAAAATCATCTTTCATGACGTTTATTTAATAAACAACACTTGAGGTATAGTCACTTTAAATGTTAATTACATACATGCATTGCACTCTTAAGCTAGATATTAAGTTAGAAAATCGGGTCCATAGATTATTTGATTATCCACAGAAAAATATTAAAAATAAATACAGCAAAACTAGTTTTCATAAATTCCACAATAGCCAATCAGTTGAGGAGGAAGGATTGAAAAATAAGGTCAGAAGCCCTACCTTTTTTAAAAAAAATACATATTCCTAAATAAGCAGTAAGACTATGATAAGTACGAATCCAATGACAAGTTTACGTGAAAGCCAAAAGGAAGTTTAACATCCAAAATGTAAGATATTCAATGTTAAAAAAAACCTAGTTTGAGTACATATAATATGCACGCTATTTCGAGGTAGACAGTTGGAACAAATTGCAGAGAAATGAATCAACTGTCAAAAAACACTTTTATTTTCTACAAACAATTCCAAGTGATACTAACACGGAACAATCATGCACTTGTCTACAGCACAACATAGTTTACATATGGCGACAGAGTTGAACAATTGCAACCACGAACATATTAACAAACAGTTAAGCCAACAAACATTTGTAACGTGTAATTAGAGAAAGTAAAAATACATGTACACAAAAAGTCGACTAATTCAGAAATAAAGAGGTCGTCTAATTCAGTATCGACATACGCAACTTCAATTATTATAGTGCCGATATGTGTAAATTGAAAATGAAATGTTTGAACCATACACATCAAACAATACAAGTACACCACAAATAAATAAATCATTGAGGTAGTCAATACACAGACATACCTAATACAATTAATGCATTAGGTAAATCATATCTAAACACAAAAAAAATTCGTTTTTACTAAAGTATCTCAGACAAAATATAATAATAATTATTATTATAGAAAGTTAAACTCAAACAAAACACAATACATTTTAGATAAAACGGCATTTCCAATAAAAATTTTATTCCAATTGTACAAATATACATGTATATACATAAGTCAAATATTATTTACAAAATCGTATGTAATCACCATGATTCCCACAATATTTTGTTTTCAACAAATACCATAATCACAATTATCGTCATCACTATCGACATATGATACAAGTAGACTACTTGAAGAGTTTAATTCAACTTCCTTGTTTGTATTATTATTATTATTATTATTATTATTATTATTTCGACACAAAACTGTTGAATCGTCAACCGAATCAAGACAAACGCCATTTAAAACGAGAGAAGACATGTTAGAAGTTGACGGCATTCGACGTTTTTCCGATTTACCACAGTCAAAAGCGGCACCACGATTGTCGAGCAAAAAGGACTTTTTGCACTTTTGCAAAGTTTCCACTGACAATTGTTTGGCATTTTTTGCGTTCGATTCAATAAACGATTGAGTATTACTAGGTGTGGCTTTCACATATTGCTTTGGAGCGCAGTGAAATATGGCTTGATCGTCGACAGACGCTGTTTTTGAATAAGTTGAGGCATTGAGAGAATCTATGAACACATGCAAATAGTCCACAAAATATTTGTCAATTATAATAATAAACATTGAAAATAATCTCATTGTATTCAATTTGTTTGTTCTATAAAAACGCTACTTGGTCGACGAGGACAAATAGCGCAGCTAAAATAAAGGATTGGATTCATCGCCGATAATGAGACTTAAATTCATGTCTAAGTAACACATCCATAAATGTACTTTGACTAAAAGTAGCATATCCGAATGCTAATAACCTTGATAGTAAAAATATAATTCACATTTTGCTTCGCCATTTCGAAAATGTAGTATTCAAATTATCACTTGCATCATTGAAATAAACCTATATCCATTATTCTTTTCTTAAACAAATAAATAATAAAAACAGATGCTAGAATAACATAGTAACTACACTGCTAAACTTGTATCCAAATAGATAAAATTTTAAATCCAAATCATTATATTACTACGATAAATGTTTGCATACTAGAAAAGTTATAGTTTCTTAGACATGCCCTCTTACTTGGGTATCTTGGATGCATTTTGGAAATAATTGCAACAGTGTAATTAATCCACTCACTGAAAAAATCTTTCAGCACATTACATTTAAGTAATCAAAATATTATATTCTTTAACACAAAATGTTCTATAATTGTTATTAATAATAAATGTGCAGATAATTGACCGCCCCATTAATGTTAATAATAGCAATACGATAAACTAACTTCGTTTTAGTTCACCCAAGCGCATAATTTTGGCCAAATTTGAATCATCTTCGGTTTCAGGCAAGAGTTGCACCGAAGATCCGGACAAAGAGAGACGATTAAGCATCGCCTTATCTTTACCCTCTTTCTCAACAATCTGACGTTTTGTTTCCTAAAATAAAAAGAAATCATTAATTCTTCAGTCAATATATCATCATCATCATCATCATCATCGGGGATAAACATCCCCCACCGGTTATTATCACTCAGGGTAGTCCAAAAACCAAAACGTCTGCAAAAACGTCAACTTTTGTAGTGTGTACTCAAAGAATGACACTTGAGGTGTGCTGACATTAAATGTTAATTACAACCCGAGTTAAGCCCCTCCAATGATCTCTGTTGGCTGCATAGGGTAAACAAACGGACGCCCATTTAAATAATTCATTTGGACGAGGGGGCTTAGCATAAATAAAAGGACTAAGTTCGCATGCTGCAATGTCTGTCCAAATTTTCCGTTGGCCGCCTGGCCTTCTTTTCCATCCGGGTAATGGGTGGGCTTCCATAGCTATTCTGGCTGGATGAGAGGGCGATCTACGTAAAACATGGCCAATCCATTTTAATCGTCTTTCTTTGACTGTGCTAGAGATACATGGCCAATAAATGTTAAGAGACTTACAAATATCTGGAAATGGTCGAAATATTTTACTAGTTATTAAGTGAGTGCGTTCAATGGAGGACAACGAGCGAAACCATATAGATCTTAAACAGCTTTGCTCAAAATGAACAAGCTTTTGCGTATCCGCTTGGGTGAGAGTCCAAGTTTCGCATGCGTAAACAAGAATGGAACGCACTAAACTCTTATATATTCTAATCTTGGTTTTAATAGAAATATTACTTTTGTTCCATAAAGGTTTACTTAAACGCCCAAAGGCTGTAGCAGAGAGGCGAATACGACGCCGAATCTCTGAAGAGCTGGAGCCTTTACTATCTATGACCGAGCCTAGATATGTAAATTCATCGACCACAGGGAGTGGGCTACCATTGACAGTGATTGGATTTCTAAAAGGGACGTTAGCTAAAACCACTGTTTTTTAGTATTAAGATATAAACCGTATTTCTCTGAGGCTTTTTGAGTAAGTTCAACCGCATTTTGCAAATCTTCTTCGGTTTCTGCCATAAGAACCGCATCATCTGCATATTGAAGATCCGTTATCTTGCGACCATCATGAGTTATACAGCCCTCAAATGACCGAGACACTTCATCAAAAATGTCATCAACTACAAAAGTGAAGAGCATGGGAGCTAAAATACATCCTTGGCGAACACCTGAATTTATGTAGATTGCATCTGTTAAAGAATCACCATTCCGTATTACTGCGTTTGACGACGTGTATAACGACTTAATAATGTTGACAATCTTGGCAGGAATTCCTTTGGTAAGAAGAAGATTCCACAGCAGGTTGCGATCAACAGAATCAAAGGCGGCTGAATAATCTATAAATGCACAATAAGTAGGCTGTTGGTATCGCGAACGAAGTTCTAACATTCTACGAACAGTATGGATTTGATCGACGCATCCCATCCCAGGACGAAATCCAGCCTGGTTGGCTCGTGTTCGACACTCCCGTTCACCACGGATCCTGCGTAAGATAATACTTGCTAAAATTTTTGAAGCCCCGCAAAGTAAGCTGATTCCTCTATAATAAGCGGGGTCAGTTGTGTCTCTTTTCTTATGAATTGGGATTATAATAGCTTGAGTCCATGCTTCTGGAATTTTCTCTTCTTTCCAAATGGAGTTTATCAAGGAATATAAATCTTGAATAATATTTATCCCGCCATACTTAAAAACTTCTATTGGTATGCCATCTACTCCTGTAGCCTTCCCATCTTTCAGTTGATGGCATGCAGAGATAATTTCTTCGTGCGAGGGGGACTCTATCGAAACTACGTATGGGGAATCGGGGGTTGTGTATGGAGTTGGTTGGAAACCTTCGCCGCTTCGTGTTTGATGGGATTAAGTAATTTCGCAAAGTGTGATGTCCACTGATCTGCAGAGATCGCCAATGAGCGTTGATTTTGGAAGGAATGTCCTTTGCAAAGTTCATTGATCTTCTTGAATAAGGTTTGAGTATTGTTACGCATTGCAGCACTCTCTGATTCCTCAGCTGCATGCGACCAATATTTCTCTTGATCATTATTGAAATTTGTTATATATTCCTGTATCTTCTTGTCTCCATTCAATTTTCTGTGCTGGTTTTTGTTCAAAAATTCATTTCGTAAAACTTCTGTGGAGTTGGAAACCTGAAATTTTGATTGTATGTTGAGTTTCCTGGGTAATAACCTAGAGGCTGCATTTAGTTTAGATGTGATTAAGTTCCAATTATGTTCTACTTTATTGTTATTATTTATGGAAGGACCAGCATTTACATATGCTTTTTCAAATGATTCCTGAATATGGGACGCATTTTTAATAGATTTATAGTCTAGGCGATTAAAGTGCTTTCGTTTGGATCGAAATTTAAGTGAGAGTATGCACTTCAATAACCCGTGATCACTTCCATTTTTCGTTCCAGTACAGCAGCCGTGGAATGCACGCACGTCTTTAATTGATGAAAACCAGTTACGAGAGACAAAAACGTAGTCAATTTGAGAGCGGCAATCTTGTCTCTTATACGTGGTTAAGTGACGTGGATGATGTTGGAACATCGTGTTAGTGACTACTAAATCATGTTGTAACGCATAGGTACTAAGATAGTCACCGTTTGAGCAATTGCTATTGCTAGTCGTCCATTTACCAACTGCTGAGCAGCAAGCAGCACTTAACCTAGCGTAAAAATCCCCCATTACCATTATAAAATTCGATTTGTTTTCTAAATTAGTAGTTGTGGCCGCCAATAGTTCATAAAATGTTTGTATTTCTAACTCTGTGTGACTTGATGTGGGAGCGTATACATTTACTATACCTAAAATTAAATTCCCAGTCTGAAAACGGGCGGTCATAATTCTAGAATTAATAGGGCACCAATCAATAAGAGCATCCGTCGCACTTGAGGACGTAATGATCGCAACACCATATTTGGCGGGTCCAGAAACATCACATTGAGAAGGCCAAAAGGTTGATCCTGAAGGTAATTTTATAGCACAAGTTCCTGAATGACGGGTTTCTTGAACACATAGAATATTAACATTATGACGGTTAGACTCAGCAGCAACACAATCTTGCGCAGCCAGTGTCGACAATGAGCGCACGTTCCATGGGCCAACGTTAAGCGGACATCTTGGTTTTAATGGGCAAATCCTAGATTTAATAACCGGTGCATTATCGCGAGTAATATTCACAGAGCAGGCAGTAGCGTCGCGAGTCACATTCTGCCTTGTTTGAGCTCTGAGAATGGTGTTTTTTTGAATTTGGTCATCAGTTTCAGCCCTGTTGACCACGGCCTTTAATTGATTTTTGTGAGAGTTTCGACCGCGAGTATATAGACCAGTTAGCCGCGGCCAGCCATCCTGGTGAGAAGACGAGCAATTTTTAAACCACCTTTTCTAGGCCCCTCTCCGAGTGGAGCAAGCAGTGCTGTCCCTAAATAGGGCTGCTTGGTGATAATACTCAGGGTGACACCGATAACCGTTGTCGCCTTCTTGTCAACGCGTTAACGACCTTAACACCTGAGTATCCGTTTGGTCCACGGCTGTTTATTTGGCATCGCCTTATTCACAGCTAACCTCTATTGCTAAAGGTCGTTCCACTATCCGCCACCTGTGGACGCGCTAAGTAGGGGTCGGTCTCCCCCCTTAACCTTCTTGTCAACGCGTTAACGACCTTAACGCCTGAGTATCCGTTTGGTCCACGGCTGTTTATTTGGCACAGCCTTATTCACAGCTAACCTCTATTGCTAAAAGTCGTTCCACTATCCGCCACCTGTGGACGCGCTAAGTAGAGGTCGGTCTCCCCCCTTAGCAATATATAAAAATTATAAAGCTTGCGTGCATAAGAAAAGAGTAGAAATGAATCGATAAAAGAACGAAAATTCATGTTTTACCAATCACCATCAACGTCATAAAATGACACTCTATGGATTCAATATAACACGTTGTATGCTTATCGAACTATCGCATTGAATCGTTTAATATGCCGTATATATTCGGAAAATAATAAAGGTAATCACGTCACTAACCAAAATGAATATATATATATATATACATATATAGTACGTAGCCATTTGGCTAAAGGAGACAATTCTAACAAAAACAGACGGATTTATTCATCTCTGTGAAGTGTGGAAGTCGCATAAATGCTGGTTATAAACCTAGAAGCTTCATTATTCTCCAATGTTTGTTGAACATATGAGGTTTTTTCGTAATAAAAAACCATATAAAGACTACTGTTCAATATGCTGGATAAATATGGAAATTATAGAAATGTGACTATATCACCAAGACTATGATAATAATATGAATAACGATAGGCATATACACGTACCCGAAAACGTTTGCGAGCCATCTGATTAAGAGCAAAATCATCAATATAAACTTGACGATCACTTTCTAATTGGTTTATCACGGGAGCAATATCAAGAATTTTGTTTTTATCTTTAACATCATGTTCTAAGTGATACATTGGATCAAGAGCAAGCTTCTTTTTTTCTGCATAATCTAATAAGATATATATATATATATATATCGACATATACATAAATAAATGTAAATCAAAATTGCATCAAAATATAACTACATTTTTCAATTAACTTCATTCGCAATATTTAAAAAAAAATACTTTGATTAGCGAATGAAAAACATATACTCTACTTTAAAGATGTACACAAACCTTACTTCTCTATTAAAGAAAATGAATGTTATAAACAAAGTTCATAAGTTCCAGTAATAAAAACCTTAAAATATATACTTATTGCTTAGTACCAATCGGTATTAAAACCGATTTTAAGTGTACATACCGACTGTATTACAACACTAATTCAAAAGAAAACAACAAACCCTAAATTGTAATATATATATATATATATATTAAAAACCATATCTTTACTATGTCCTCGGCTAGTATAAAAAACAAGTCAAAAAAAAACAACTTTTAAAACAGATATTAAAACGTTATTAAAAATAATAAATTTTATAAAACAAACCTGCCATAACAATTTGTTCATTGTCTTCTGCATCCCACTTTTGCACTTTCCGTCTAGCACCTTCAAGAATAATATAATCAAAATTTTGTGGATCTGTTTGAATAACAATTTTTCCAGCGCAAAGATGACAAGGCATCGAAAATTTATAGATTGGCGTTGAATGATACATGCCAGTCTTTGATTTTTGCGCATTATATCTAACACCCATGCCAATTGGATTTTTGCATGTAAGACACCAACAATTGAAAGGCATTTCAAATCTGATAGTAAAAACCCCTTGATCCGCTTTTTTCCCACGTTCACGCAAAGCATGCACTCCATGATAAGCATTTAAACTTTTATGATATTTTGGATCAAAATCAGGTGGATAATATTTGTTTGTACCTTTTCTTTCACCCTAAAATAATTGCTTAATGTTTACTAACAAAACTTACCATTATTTATCACAAAAATAAACGAAAGTCACAAAATATATCGAATCTAAATAAAGCATTGCAATTAAATAAATAACAATTTGACCTTTTTAATAAATAATTGGCTATAATAATTAACAACAAAAATAAATAAAGTAAATCACACAAAAATAATTTTAAAAGCAAACGTAAAAAATACTTTCTATTACAATCCATGTAAACAAAATAAAAAAGCAGTGATTTAATCTAAAATCACTAGTAGTCCTTATCTACTTTACCAAATATAAGATTTACTAAAAAAATTAAAATAACTAAAACAATAAAATACCTTAGAATATAGCATGGACGGAGGGAATCGCGAGGTGAGGTGCACGTTACGCTACATGTCCATTGGAGCGCTATTAATCTTTTTCTCTCTTCTTTTTTAAAAAATATTACAATGTTTTTGAATTGTTATAAATAACTTGTTTCATTATTACTTTTGTATATTTATAATTTTTGTTTGTTTTTTATAATTGTTAACTTTCACTATCTACTTTGATTGTCTTAATTTCAAATTTTTTTCTGTGACTAATCCTCCGTCACCTCACCATCCATTTCATATTCCCCCTGAAAATTTGACAAACGAGTACTAAAAGGCGTTTTGGCCTACTCAACTCGTGTACAATCCTGAATCTTGTAAGTTAATTCATTATTACCAACAAAGCACTACAAATAACCTAACAATACTCTGAAATAGCTGTTTATAAAACATTGATGTATTAAAATGTTCTTACATGTAAATGAAAATAATAAATATAATAAAACCATGTTGATATAAGATTGTCGTCAATAAAATAAAATGTTGACTACATACTTTACAGTATACAATTAGTCGTTTTGCTAAAATCGATTAATTCTAACAATTTTTATCCCAACATTTAAAAAATATCTGAAAACCACTTAATATTAAAAAATATATATATAAATAAAGTGTTACAAAAAAACTGTTCAAAATAAATATTCACTTTGTCTAAATAAAAATTCGCATTTTAATGTTAGTAGTAAAATTTAAAATATTCTTTGATATGAAGAAGAATCTAACAAATTAGTCATTAGTACCAACCTGGGACAATTAATGTTACTCTAAAAAACCCAGTGTAACATGTATCATTATATTTAACTTTTTCTAATAATTTAAAATGCATATTTTTAACCTAACACTATAACATAAACCGTTACAACTACTATACAAAAACTACTACTAATGCTCAAAGATATTCATAATATGAATGAATGTTTTCAAAGCAATGTTGATAAAAACTTAACACTAAATAATGTTAGCCCTAGTATTTAAAAAATATTAAAAAAAGAATTAAACATGACTAAATTTGTATATTTAAACATAATTTAAACAAATCGTCAGAATATTTTATATAATAATTATTTCATGTTTAAAATCTTTAAAATCAAAAGCCTTATATAAAATTTATTTTTAAAAATTTAAACAACAATTATATATCAAATAAATAAACAATAACTTCAAAACACTTTGAGCAATATTTAAAAATACATAAATCAAAACTAGTTTTTGATTTAATTATACTATATATATATATATATATATATATATATATATATATATATATATATATATATATTAAATGTAGCTCACCAAAACGTAATAATTAAAAATATTAACATTATAAAACTAATACACTACCAAAACATCTTAAAAATATCCCAAAATTTCAATAACAGCAAAGTAACGCATAAATAGAAAAAGTCCTCTATTAATTTATTTTTTAAACAAATATTTATTATATGTACTAATACAAATATTAATAAAATTAACAATTTTTGTAGTTTTATTTATTTTTTAAAATAATTATTAAAATTTGTATATATAGTGAGAACAATTTCAATATACTCACACTTTGAATCTCTGCGATACGCTTTTCAGGATTCAGGATTTTTCACGAGTTGAGTAGGCCAAAACGCCTTTCAGTACTCGGTTCTCAAATTGTCTTAAATTTTCAGGGGGAAAAAAATGAAATGGATGGTGAGGTAAAGGGGGATTAGTGACAGAAAAAATATTTGAAATCAAGATAAAATCAAGGTAGATAGTGAAAGTTAACAATTATAGAAAACGAGCATAAATTATAAATATGCAAAAATAATAATAAAACAAGTTACGTATTACAATGCAAAAACACTGCAATAATCATCAAAAAAGAAGAAAAGAGAAAAGGATGAATAACGCTCCAATGGACGTGTAGCGTGACGCGCGCCTCACCTCGCGAGTGACATACTGACATACTGACATACTGATCAAAAGTTGCTTTGTTGTTTTGCGTTTGTTTATTGTTATACGTCTTATTGTTTTTACTTTGTTTTTTTGACCTTTGTTCTTGTTTGTAATTGTTGCAATTTGTTTTGCTCAATTGTTTCGTTTGTACGTGTTTTTAATGATTTTAATAATTATCTCGCGAGGCGTTACGCTATACGTCCATTGGAGCGTTATTTATCCTTTTCTCTTTTCTTTTTTTTAAAGATTATAGCAATGTTTTTTGCATTGTAATAGGTACTTGTTTTATTATTTTTTTGTATATTTATAATTTTTGCTGGTTTTCTATATTGTTAACTTCCTCTATCTACCTTGATTTTATCTTAATTTCAAATTTTTTTCTGTGACCATTTCTCCTTTACCTCACCATCCATTTTATTTTTCCTTCTGAAAATTTGTGAAAATTGGAGAACCGAATACTAAAAGGCGTTTTGGCCTATTTAACTCGTGAAAAATCCTGAAATCCTGTAATGGTTAACTTTTTGATTACATTTTTGCTGTTGTATGTTCTTTGTGTTAATTGTGTAACTGTGTTGTGCAATTGCTTAAACAAATACAATTTATTTGTATTCGTGTTTAACTTTTTGTATTTTCTTTTTTGATTATTAATTTGTTTGTAGCATTGTGATATTTGCTTTTATATTTTAGTAAATCTTTAGACAAATGAAATCCCCCCGGTTATCAACTTGTGGCAGACTAGGGTGTAGTAAGTCAATGAAGTTAGGTATGTTTTGTACTGAGTGCTACATTTAGTTTCATAAAAACTGCATCGGTCTTTCTGAACCCTTTTGTAATAAGTTAGCGAATAACAATACTGATTTTTACTCTATAAACTACTTCTGGTCCAAAGAGGTTAAGAGCACTGTTTCATCGGCTGAACCTAAGTTGGATCTTTATCTTGACGCAGTCAAAAAGTTTAAGAAAAATAATTCTAATTTAAAAAAGGTAATGGAGTCTTTTTATGAATCTCATATCTTTATTGCCGATTCCACCAGAAAACAGGTAGATGATTTTATTTGACTTACAACCTCGGTTAAAAATCTTTCATCAGTGACCAGTATACCCACACATTCCCCAACAACAAATGCTGTCCTCTGATTTTTCCAAGATAAAATCCTATTTGCAGCTAAACAATTTGCTGCTGATAGGAGGGAACTAAATATAATAGTAAGGGGGATCCCTAAAACTGCTATTAATTATAAGGAATTAGTTTCAGAAATTATTAATACCTGCTCTCCTGGTTATACTAATTTCAAGGTCTCCCGCATAATGTGTACATGCCTCTATATCTCTCCTCTTATTGTTGTTAGTTTCCGCTCTTGACCCGCTACTCGGAAGAAATTTTCAGGGATTCGGTTGCATAAAAATCATCCACTTGTAGATATGATAGGCAAGATCCGCCTTCCAGCGTCTATAGCTTGTCCCCAAATTTTCGGCCATTCCAGTTGTTAAATTAACCTCTCTCCGCTCCGTCGATAATCCTTCCTGTTTCTCCAATATAAAGGATTTTCCTCTGCCGCCCAGATTCAAGTTCTAGTCCACTATCGCCTAAGCAGGTCAAGACTTTTATTACTCACTCAAACCTAGCCCCTTTAAATGTTTTTTTATACTAATGCACTTAGTCTCTTGAATAAGTTGCCTGAATTGTGTGGTTTAGTCGATGCTTTTAAGCTTCACATTATTAGCATCACGTAAACATGGTTTTCTGAAAACATTAGCGATAGCAAGCAACTATCAAATCAGACTCTCGAACCATAGAAATGGGGGTTATTTGTTCTACATTAAGGACGGTATAAGCTTTTCCATCCTTGCACCTTTTAGTCGCCTTCATCCTAAATATAATCTCGTTTTGGTTAAAATCTTGCTCTCCTCATGTGAGCATGTCCTATTCTCTATTTTCTACCGTCCTCCTTCGCTCTTTGACAATTCTAATTTCATTTTATTTCAAGATCTTTATTCGATCCTGTCGTCATCACATAATTTTCTTATCTTGATGGATAACTTCAATGCTCCTTTAATAAATTGGGAGACACTCACCAGCTCTTCTAATCAGTTTAACGACTCCTTACTTTAATTTAGCATAGAACATGCTTTCACTCAGTATGCTTGTACCATCACTAGATTTAGGGATGGTTGTTCCCCTCTTTTCCAGGTTTAGTTTTCTTTACTCCGCCCTCGTTAATTAATTGCATCATCCATTGGGCCCCTTTGGGCAAGAGCGATCACGCTTTTCTCACCTTTAAGGTACATCTCCCCACACCATCTATAGTTCCTAATTATCAGTTTGTGCCGGTTCTTAATTTCCGTAAAGCCGATTTTGTAAGGCTTATAAACTATCTTTGCAATTCTAATTGGAATTTCCTGATGACAAATAAGATAGTCTTTACGATATTTTTACCAACGCGATAAAATTAGGCAAAAACCGTTTTATCACCTTTTATCACCTGTCCCGTTCCCAACCTAAAATTCCACGCCACATATTTCCAATCCTTAAATTGCGCAATATTGCGTTTCGTACGTAAAAAATAACTAGTCTCCTGTGTTTCCTCTATAGATATCTTGATCTCCGAAATAAGGGAGTAGCTTGTTTCAGGCGGTTCAGATATTACAAATGCAATGCATTCTTGGGTAATGCCAAGTTTGATAAAAACCTTCTTTATAAATTTATCAAAATTAGGCGGGGTTGCGATATCTCCCTTCCCAGGTTAAAGGATCGCAATGGCTTTTTACTTTCATTGCCTGAAGTCTGTGACACCTTCGGAGTCTACTTTAAATTTGTCTTTAACGTACATTTTCTATTAACCCACCTACCGAGCCTTATCTTGACTCTGGTTGTGCTTCCATCACGCGTAGTCTGGTCGCTAAATACCTTACCCAGCTTAAATCCTCTCCTAGTGGAGCTGAAAAACTCTATCCGAGAGTTTTTAAAGAGTGTGCTCTAGCACTATCACCTCTCCTCTTCCGTATTTTTAATTTCTTTATTTAACTAGGTCAAGTACCTGCAATCTGCAAATTTGCCTTTATTCGTCTGATCCACTAGTCAGGTTGCAGGTTTAAACCAGATAGCTTTAGACCTACTAGTGTTCTATATGGTCCTAGCAAAATCCTAGAAAGAATTATCAAATCTTATCTCATTAGTTTTATTATAAATAATAATCTTATAAACCCTGCTAAATATGGGTTTATGTCAATAAAATCCTGTCTCTCTAACTTTTTGTTGTTTACTAAAAATGTAACTTACATGTTGAAACGCTCCCCTTTTTTTGATGTCATCTACTTCGATTTTTGTAAAGCCTTTTATAAGGTACCTTATTCACCGTTGTTGAGTAAATTAAAATCATTTGGTATAAGTCCTCCACTCCTGATTTGAATACATGAGTTTTTTACAAATCGTTATTTTAGTGTTAAATTAGGTAATGTCTCCTCTACACCTACCCCTATCACTTCAGGATTCCCACAAGGATTAGTTTTAGGCCCTTTACTGTTTATTAATTACATTAATAATCTCTTTTCGATTGTACACTCTGACATTCTGTTTTATGCTAGTGTTGTTAAAATCTGGGGTACCGACCCTGAACAATTATAGGAGGATATTAATAATATCTATAAGTGGTCCTTGAATAACGCTCTTTATCTAAATGTTTCCAAATGTAATCATTTTACTCTTGGTAAACATTTAGACAATTTTTTAGAGATTTTAATTCACAGCCTATCACTCCAGTTCACCTGGTAAAGAATTTGGATGTATTATTTAGCCTTTTTTTTCAACTTTTTGTATTATTATAATGAGGTTATTCTTAAGTGCTATTAGCTAGCCAAATATTTTAAACGCAACCTAAGTAACATTTCTATTAGTTGTACTCACTTCCTCTTTCAACTTTATATTTGGCCGCACCTTGGATATTGCATTTAAGTTATGTCCCCCACCCAAAAGGCGGACATTCTAAAATTTGATAAGATGCATAGGAGTTTTGCAAAAATGCCTTGATTGCTTAAAAACATTTTCTATCCCAAGAGTCTTGAAGTTTTCAAACTCTTCCTATTAAACGATAGAAGACTCCGGGGCATTCTTATCTTAGTTTTTTAAACTTTTTAGTTTTAGGCATTTTAATAATCTCTTTGCCCTTTTTAACGATTTACGGCAAGGACACCTTTTTAAAATTTCCAAACTTAGGGTTCAATTCAGTCTGAGTTCCCATCATTTCTTGTATAGGGTTATTTTAGCATAAAATAGTTTACCAGCACACTTTGTCTCGGCCTCGTCCCTTAAAGCCTTTACATTAGCCTATGATTCGCATTATCTTTATAATTTTATTTAATATGTCACCTCATTTTCTATTTTTGTTTATTTTACCCTGTTATATAATACCTGATATTTTTAAACTGAGGACCAAAAAAAGTATATCTTCTATTTAATTCGTGTACAAACCTAAAACCTGAAACTATAGCAATATAGTTGTAGATTCAGGTTGCGAATTGATACAAAAATTATATAGATTATAAATTATTTAAACATTTGGTTTTTAATATTATTCTTTTACAATTGAAAAAAGAGAAACCAAATAATTAAATTAATAAAATAAAATAAATGAAAAATTATGTTAATAAAAAAAGAAGAATAAATTAAATAAAAAATAAATTATTAAATTAAGAAAAAAATGCTGCAATAAAACAGTTATATGACATAATTATATATTCCGGCGGATTGTTTCAGACAGAAATAACCCTGTGTGAGAACTATGTAAGTTCAAGCATGTAGTCAGTTATTGGTTGAAAGAGTTTGTACTGATAACAAACGTTTAATATGTTGAAAATAAAAAATATTAAACTAATTTAAAATAATCTAAAAGTCACTTTGCATTTACACAAAGTTAAAAGTATTTAGTAATTGTTCGTAAAATGTACTTCTAAAAGTCCTAAATTGACTTAATAAGACTTTTAACTTTTATAAAAAAATAAATGTAAAATCACGTTTTAGTGATTTATATATAATATTTAGAATACAGTTTCTTTAATTTTAAATAATAAATTTAAAAACAATTATTGTCAAAAAGGTTATTAATTACAATACACACTCGAGTGTAATAGAATAATGTTTGGTAAAACAAGAGTAAAAACGTAATTTTAAGGTTTGTGACAATTGGTGAAAAACAAAAACTTAACAAAAGATAGAATAATTACTTTTTAAAAATTAAAAAATTGTATTTTAAATTAAAAATACATATTAATCTAACCTGCTAAGCATAAGCATAATCAATGGTAAACTCAAGAATTTGGGTATTAAAGGAATTAGTAGAACTAAACAATGAGTTTCAATTAATCAAAGGGTAATTAAAATCGCCAAAGATAATAGAATGTTTATAGAAGGTAGACGTGTTCTAATTCTACAGACAAAACCTTATTAGTTTTTTTATTGAAAAAAGGAGACATAAAATAACGAAAAAAAAATTTAATTTTTAGCAAATAAATTAATTGCTAAATGTAGAAAACTATACCCAGCTTGTTCCCAAAGAGAGGAAAAAGTAATCACAGAGAAGTTAACGTTTATCTTAACATAAATCAAACAATTGATTTTACTAAAATCAAGTCGGATAAGATTATAGCCAGAAATAGCATCTTCGCTATCCAGAGTATCAACTAAAATTTAAGTTTCAGAAAATCCTAGAATATGGGGGAATCATGAGCAATCAATGCTTTAATTTTATTAAGTTTAGGCCACGTATAATTAGCGTGACTATTCTTTTACGTGCAGTAAAATAATCTTTATGTAAATGGAGCTTAGGGAAACGAGAACGCATCGAAGACCAATTACAAGAATCTTAGCTACCGTATCAATGGAATAGCAAGTTATAATTATGGGGGAGAAATAGATGTGAAGTCGCTTACATGTCATACGTAATACCTTAATACTTATAGGTAATAAATGAAAACTATTACTAGCGGCAGTAACTACTTTTTGTAGTTTAACGCAGAATTGGGAATGCCTCTTACTATAACATTGTTTTCACTCATTTTATCAACAATGTATTGCTTAGCTGCCTATAAAATCTCTTCTTGGAAGAAACGCAAAACTGCATAAGGAGCTGGAGAAGGGAGAACATTGTTTACAACTAAAGTAAAGTTGATAATAGAGGCCTTTAAAAAACTTATCTTTTCCGTGTTTTTAATGGAACTAGTAATAAGTAAGTATTGCAAGCATTGAAGCTCCTCTACAGACCTCTTAAGTGCTAAATTAATGGCTGTTAATTTTTTAATCATGTTGATAAGCACATCTAATTTAGGATCAAATGTAGGATGCACAAATAAATAATTGCTGGACATTAGACAATTCATACAAATAAACTGAACATTGCTATTTGCTAGGTCGTACACTCTGTACACTTTTAGCGAAACCAAAAATCACAGTTAGAACAAAGCATACATATCTTTACTGACTTATTACAACCCTACCTGCAGAAAATTGAAGGCTGAAAATCTGTCATCATCAATCAATAAAATCTGAGAAAAATGTAGTAAAAATAAGAAACAAAATATCACAATGCAAAGCAGAGTAATAATCAGTTAATGATTTAATAAAAAGGTTTGAAGCACGATACATAAAACAGATTGTACAGGATCAAGCAATTAAACAACAGAAATTGCACATAAAAATGCATGAAAGCAAAAAACAAATTTACATGTAACACAAAAAAAACCCAGTGAAAACACAATTTAAAACGAGCAAGCGCAAAACAACAAGCAAATTTTGATCAATGACATCACGCAATTGTATCGCACTAATTCAAAAAGTAATGAGGTACAATATTAACAAATATTAGAAAAAGTAAAACCCTTAATATATATTTTTTTAAAATAACAGAAAATGTTTTTAAAAGCGTTTATCCAAATTTTTTTAACGTAAAAAATGAGTTATGCACTCTAGTTAAATTGAAGTTGTACCAATATTGACTAATTTAAACAAAAATAATAAATTTTGTTAAATGCTTTAAAAACAAAATAAAATATACTTTGTGTAAATATTTAATTAAAAATATAAAGTAATTAAACTTGTAAAAAAAAATTTTTAATAAAAAAAAATTTTTATAAAATAATTTATGGGATTGTAGAGGTCATTAAAACTTTTTAAACGAGAAACCTAATTTAAAAATAGGTTTATGATAAACATATGTTGAAATAAGTAGAATTTTTTAGATTTTACAATATATATATATATATATATATATATATATATATATATATATATATATATATATATACTGTTTATGATCAATACGCCCTCTCTAATTTCACATAATATTTATCAGTAAAACCTCCAGGTATATTGATGTTTTATTTATTTTATATCTTTGTTTAATTTTCGTTTTCTCTGAACACGATAATGTCGATACATTTGAACCAAGAATCAAAGAGAGATTGTCTTCTCTTTAACTCGTGAAACAACCTGTAACTTGTAACCTGTGACAATAACATTCTATTCTAATATTCAATAATTAAACTTGACATACTTGTCATTTTTACATTCTTTTATTTATGAAAAATATAAAAACAAACAAAGAGATTTGTAAAATAATACATATTTTAAGTCTACTTTTATTTAATTTTTCTCAAAATTGGTTGGTCTAATTTTTTTAGTAACGTAAACTATGAGAACTAATTTCAGTACATTGATTGATGTAATGTCAGTTAAACAAAAAGTTATTTAAGTAAATTATACTTTTTTGTTTTAAGTTATTAAAAAACGATATTACCTTCCTTTCTCAACTATATATGACGCTTATTATATAGGAATTACTAAAAACGCAATTATTAAAATATTTTTTTTTACAAATTTCATGTGTAATGTATTTATAGTTTTATATTACATTCAAAAAGTCAATTGAGTATACACTTACACTTATAAGAATTAATAAGAATTTGATTATTTAAAAATATGTTAAGCTTTCTTATCTCAATGTCTAACAATAACATTAAACTAACCACAATTTTGTTTTAGTGTAAACATAAAACTATGCAATTTTCAACAAAAGTAAAAGAATTTTGTATAATTATTATTGAAATGTTTTGAATTAACTATTGTATTTATATATACAATTTTTTTAATTATTTAAAAATTTACAATAATAAAACGAAAATGATTAACAAATTAAAACTTTACTTAATAAGTACTAACTAACTAGATTCGTGTAGGAAAATATTTTATAATCGGAAATATAAACTATTTTGCAGTTTTAAAGACATTTAAAAAGATAAGAAATAAAAATTATTGTAAAAAATATGTAAAAACTGATCATAGAAAAGCAAAAATAAAAATAATTCTTTTTTGAATTGGTGCAATACGTTTGCGTGACGTGCTGATTAAAAATTACTTGTTGTTTTGCGTTTACTCGTTTTGTTTTACTTGTTTACTTGTTAATTTGTGTTTTGTGTTATCTATATATTTTCGCATATATATGTATATATAGTGTGTTCTGGTGTGTAATTGTTCTTAAGATTTTATTTGTAAAAATTATTTGTTGTCTAATGATCTTAAACGTGATCTTAAACATTACATCCCAAACTTGATATTCTTATTGACCTAGTCAAAAAAATTAACGTCTAATGATATAATAAAAAAAGTGTATTGATAAGTTCCAAAACTCGCAAACAACCCTCTAACTTCTTTTGTTAGAAACACCGAAGAAATACGTTTATTTATAACTTCGGTAATAACTTTAAGGTCAGCTGTTAATACTACTCCTTTCACCCCATCTAGTAATACCGTTCTTTGTCTCTCCCGAGAAGAAATTTTGTTAGAAGCTAAACGTTATTTTGTTGATAAAAGGAGGGAAAATAATGTCATAGTCTAAGGTATACCCAACTTTGTTTTAAACTACAAAGAGGCAGTCACTGACACTATTTCAGCATGTCATTCAAATCCTGGTGACATTAAAATAACCCGTATGACATGCAAGAGTTCCTATATATTTCCTCCAATTATCGTCATCTGCAAATCTCCCGTCAGTGCAGAAGAAATCCTAAACAACTGGTGTTCGGTCCGCCCTTGTTTTCCAAAACTCCATAATTACGAGGATCAACTAACTTCCCACAAGACAATTAATCTCTTTAAACACACCTGCCCCAATTTTTTTCAATTCATTTAGCTAAATTGACCTTCATTGGAATCGATAAAAACTCTTATCTCCAATATATATATCTCTAATATACCTACGCCTCGGAGCCACTCTCCATACCTACAAGTTTATGACGATTGCTTCCTAATCGTTTTTTCTTTCAATAAAATTATTCTATACCAACGAGTTTAGCTCTCCAAAAAAATCAATTGAACTCAATAGTTTAGTCAAAATTTCAAAGCTGCACATTATCTGCCCAACTGAAATATAGCTTTTGACCGACATAAATGATAGTGAACTGCTAATCCACGGTTTTAATGTTATTCGTCGGGATTCTGTAAAAGACAGATATAGAGGGTATTTTTTCTTTATTAAGAATGATATTAATCACTTCAGTCTTCTTTTTTCTAATTCTACCCGTCACGTGTATGACTTTCTTTTTATTATGGTTTATCCTTCTTTAGGAAGAAAAATCCTCTTCTTGTTTTTACATCGTTTTCCTTCCCTTCTAGTAGATTCTAATATTACTTTACTGCATGATCTATTTTCTATCCAGGCTTATTCCTGTTTTTCCTTATACGAATGTTTGGAAAATTATAAATTTATTTAAGCAACATAGATTGAAATTACACAGATACTAGTAAAATCAATAAGATAAATTTTATAGCATTATTAAAATAGACATACATCGTTTTATTCTCTTTAGAATACCAACTTATTCCCGACCCAGAATTCAACGCCTTATAATTTGACTCCCCAAACAGCGCAACATTGCATTTTACAAGTAAAAATTGTTGGCCCTTTTGCTTTCCTTTACAGTTATTTAAATTTACGGAATAGATATGTGGTTTGTTTTAAAGAACTTAAAAATCAAAGACTTTATTCTCTTTTGAACAATACTAGACCAGACCTTTTTAAAATTCATAAAAAATAGCGAGGATTCAAGAATTCTCTACTTCAGTTTAATGATCAAAATGGTTCTTTTCTATTGTTGCTTAAGGTCAGATTATTTTGAATCTGTCTTTAATATAGACTGCTCTAGTGGTCCTCATTAAGAGCTTTTGTTGCTGTCTGAGTGTCCATTAACCACAGTTAATTTAATCTCCAAGTATGTTTTTCAGTTAAAGTCTACCTCTAAAGAAGCGGACGATTTCTACTCCAGGTTCCTTAAAAATGTGAATTAGCACTAGCCCCTTCTTAGTCCATATATTTAACTTCTTCACAAATCAATGTAAGCTGCCTGTAATTTGGAAACTAGCTTTTATTTGGCTGATCTACAAGTCACGTTACACGTTTAAACCATATAGTTATAGGCCTATCAGTATATTATCAGCATTTAGTAAAATATTGGAAAGAATTGTTAAGTCCTATTTAGTAAATTTTATCATAGATAATAATTTCATAAACCCGGCTTTACATGGGTTTATGCCAATCAGATCTTGTCTGAATAATCTAATAACGTTCACCAACAGTTTAACCAGCATGCTCTAACACTTGCCATCAGTGGATGTCATGTACTTTGACTTCTGCAAAGCATTTGGCAAAGTACCCCATTTAGTATTGTTGGGTAAGTTAAGGTCTTTTGAATACGTAACTTTTTCTCAAACCGGCAATTTAGTGTTAAACTAGACGGCGTTTCTTCTCCTAATCACATTACCTCAGGTTATTTCCAAGAGTCCGTTTTAGGTCCTTTATTAATTATAAATGACATAAATGACATGTCCTCCATTATTCAATTTGACATTATGCTCTATAATGATACTGATGTCAAAATCTGGGGTTCCAATCCTAAACAATTACAACAGGGCATTAATATTATTTATAAGTGATCTCCAGATAATGTATTTCCTCTGAATATGTCTAATTGCAATTATTTTACTTTTAGAAATCATTTAGACAACTTGTTTAGAGCCCCAAATTCGCAACCTATAACTGTCGTTAACTTGGTTAAAAATCTAGGTGCTACCTTCAATCTTAAACTTAACATTTTGTTCTACCATAACAAAACAGCTTTGACCTGCTTTCAGCTCACTACATTTTTCAAGCGTAATTTAGGTAATATTCCAGTTAATTATACAAGCCTCCTATATCAATTATACATTAGGCCGCATCTTAAATACTGAATCTAAGTAACGTCTCCCATTCTAAAGGTATATACTATTAAATTTGACAAAATGCTGATACATTTTACCAAATTGCTTAAAACACTAAATAATTCTGCGTATCCTGATTGCGTCTTCATAATTTCACATATAGGGTCATTTTGGCGTAGACCAAATTACCCTCACAAATTACCCTCGTCTCTTAAGGCTTTTAAATTAGCCTACGACAATTATTATTTCTATAATTTTATTTGAATTTTGTTATTTTTATATTCTCCCCATTTCCATTCCTCCCCTCTTATTTTTTACTCTTGATAACTGATAACATTAAACCAAGGATCAAAAGGAGTCTTTTATTTAATTCGTAAACAAAACTGAAAACTAAAAACAATCAGATATTAAAATGCATAAAAATAGTCAGTTTATGTTTTTTTAAAATGTTTTAAAATTATATTATTATCAGTTGCGAAAAAACCAAAATAAAATCAATTTTGAATACCACGGATTTATTTGTTCTGTTATTAACTTTAATTATATATATATATATATACGTAGGCAACGTATGTCATTCCAATTAGTTGTTTTTTAATATTTTTGTTTTTAAAATAAATTATTGTATATTTTTAAAATAACAAAATTTTTTATAGATTATAAAGATTTGATTAATAAGCTACATTGTATGTGAATGCATGACCGTGATACATACACTGGTAATGCGATGCGTAAACTTTAACTTTTTCTAGTTATAATTAATTAAATATCAAAATGTATAATTTATTTACAAAAATTATTACGAAAAATATTTTAATATTATATAATTTTTATTTTTAAAAATAATAATTTTTAAAATAAAATAACTGCTTATACATATATGTACAAATTTGCACTGTATTTTTAAATAATCCATAATTTATTTATTTTAAAAATACTTTAATATAAACAACGTTAAAATAATATTTTTCCAAAAAATAATAAAATTATTTTTAAAAATTTAAGCAAAAGGTCGATTTTTATTTTCCTTTTCAAATTTTGTAATTTTGATAGAAAGGCCTCTTATTATCGCGCACTTAATAATTATGGTTAAAGCAGCTCAGCGTCGTTATTTTTCTTCCCATGACTATAAATTAAATCAAAGTTCTTATGAAATGGTTATAAAAGTTAAAATAGTTGCCGAATGCATAAAAGTATATGTTTCAACTGTATACAAGATTTTGAACAATAGAACAAGCCCCAGATCACCCACAGTTGAAAGAAAACGTTCAACAAGCAAACAAAATGATTAGTTTATAATTATGCAGCTTGAAAAACACCAAACAATAAATGTAAAACGAACAAAAATCAGTACTTTGAAGATTTTTTATGGTCAATTGTAAGAAGGAGGATGAAATCTGAAGGTTTCATTTTTAAAGCGGCTGTTAAGATACCTTTACCCAGTCGTGCCCATAGATTACAACGAGTGGAGTTTGCCAAAATGTACAAACATTATCCATTGTCATTTTGGATATTAATATATTTTACAGATGAGTGTGCAATATCTTATGATCCATGAACTGGACATTCAAAAGTTATTTATAGTCCAAATTTTCCACTCAACCACACTTGTACTACAATAAAAGTTGCACATCCTTTATTTATAAAGAGATATGTTGCAATTAAATACAATCAGTCTCCAAAATGGATGCGTACGATTAAACAGCGATGAATTTGTGCAAATATTTAAACAATTCATTTATAGCAAGCTGTCCAGAAATGTTACAGGAGACTTAACAATCATCCAAAACAATGCTCCTATGCATACTTCAGAAGTGGTAATGTGTATTTTAATATAACTCACAATTTACTATACATTTTCTTTATTTTAAACCACGAAAGCTTTGAAAAGCAAATAGCTTACTTTTATTCAACTTCCTCCATACAGTCCAGACCTCAATATAATTGAGAACATTTTTAGTATTTTAAAACGTCAGGTGAACTGCATGGAAACTGACGTATCATTAGAGGCGAAAATTAATCATGTAAAAAATTGTATTTTGAAGGACTTTATGAGTACGTTGATAGATTCCTACCCAAAGCGGTTGGTAGAAGTTAAACAACAGTGTGGATACCACTTAAATTACTAATATTATTAAGTTTGTTATTTTTATTTTGTATATTTATGTATTTAAGTAAATAAAAAAAGTATCTGTGTTTGTTTTTAAGTTTTCATAATGGTGGTTACTTTATTGGTAAAACGAATACTATTGTATATTATATTAAGAATTTTATTGCGAATAATATTAAATGTATGTATATCAGTAAAGTATAATCTAAGGTATTTATTAATAAGTGTTAGATACGTCTAAGATAAGTAACAAGTGCTACATATATTTAAATATCATAGTAGGTCAACATAGGAGTTACTTATGTCACTATATATATATATATATATATATAATTTAGATAATAAAAACAGATTGTAACTTACATTTATTTGTTTAAACGGTATCTAATTAATAATTTAAATTAAATTTATTAACAAATTAGAAGAGGGATTATTTAGTTAGTTGTTATTATCTTAATGGGTCATGTTGTGAGTCCATGTAAATATAAACACAAACTAGATAGCATAACCAAAAACAAATTTTAGCAAACAATTAACTTTTTAAACAAAAGGTTATATTTTTTAAACAAATGCAGTTGTTTATTTTTTGTACAATACTTATTGTACAATTATTATATTTCTTTATAAAAATACAAAAAACGCAATAAAATATACGTGATAGTTAATGTATTTAAATATAAGCTGCTGTCAAAATTAACGTAGTACATACTATAAGCTTTCCCAAAATTACTTAACTAGATTAGGTATCTCTGAAATATACTCAAACATTTTAAAATATTACTTTAAAATACATAAAAGGTACTAAAACAGTTTTTACTTATATATATATAATTATTTTTTATTTATTTTTATTATTTTCAATGTTTTACAGAAAACATTTTTCAGTAGTGGACATTTTAGCAAAACCGAACATGGGCCGCATTTAATGCCGGCGATGGGATTCGAACCTGTACCCATCTAGGTCCAAGTCGATCGCTATACTGCTAGACCACCCCGACATATATATATATATATATATATATACATGCCAAAGTGGCAGAAGTGTCCATAACATATATATACATATATATATATATATATATATATATATATATATATATATATATATATATATATATATATATACATATTTATTATTATTATTACAGAACCCTTTTCCTTTAAAAAATAAGCATGGGGAAACAAGACAACAATTACTGCAAAACAACAACAACAACAAAGTCTTGTTGGCATTGATAATTCTGCAAATCAAAGATTGAGCTTCTTTTTGGTTTTCACTCAATCCTGTCACCTGTGTAACTTTGTCATCCAGATACGTTTAATTACTTCTTTGCTGTTGTTTGCCGGAATAGCGTCTTTTTGATTATTTCCGTAACAGTATAAAATTTTTTACAGAGGCCAGGTTTATAACCTTGGGCTTAAACCCTTCTCTTTTATTTAAGCTTGGGACTGACTAGATTGAATCATTTCTAATTCAATTTAGGCGAAGTTAAGTTTTATTAGTAATGTTAAATGTGAACCTTTGTTTGACTTTGATAAATGATTTTCATATATGTATATGTGTATATATATAATATTTTTATTAACAACACTAATATTATTTGCTTATTTATGTTGGTATGATATACAAACTTAATATAGACATTTTTCTGAAGTTTTGTAAATACATTTTTGATCTGTAATTTTTATCATAAAGCCATTTTCTTTACGTAATTATAGCATACGGTTAAAACGTAAGTAAAAATAAAAAAAAATATTACATAAAAATTATTGCAATGCATTATTAAAGGATGAAACATTTAATAATTATTATGTTTGTAAAATAATTGTGCATAAGATTTCTGTGTATATATATTTTTTATATTGTAGTATTGTTGTATGAGGTAAGCAACAAAAAATGATAATTGATTTAATCGTCGTATTGTTAATGGCTATTAGAGAAACATAATTTAATACAACTCTCACAACAATTACTGCAAAAAAGTGATTATTTAACTGAAACTTCTCCAGCAACCATATAGCATAAAACACAAACGTCACTTTGATTATAAAATATACAATATTTTATAATACTTAAAAAAAACTATAACACATATATATATATATATATATATATATATTGCAAGTAATAAAATGCAAAATCGAACATGGAGTAAAATGATTAACATGATTTAGAACGTCAACTATTAATAAATATATAGATTACATGCATTTTTTCAGTTACCAAATGATTAAAGACATTAGAAAGTTCAAAAAATTCAATTATCTTGTGATCGCCCTTTTTTGAACAATGTAATCCAGGCGTTTTGGAATGCTGTCGATAAAAGTGTCGATATATCCCCGTTTCATCTCATATTGAACAACAAGCCGGAATGCGTTTACATAAATCCTCAATTTCAGTTATTAATGTTATTAATGTTACGCTTAGCATACGAAATACATTGATGTTCAAGTACGGCAATCGAATAAAAGATATTTTTTTCAATTTTAGCCCCTCCACTGTCTAAATGTAAACATAAAGCAAATAAAGTGAACTTAGATAAATATAACGTTTTGGACGTGGCCATGTTGTCCCGAATAAATACTAGTAACCCCGATGTAAGCATGTTGCATTTCATAATGAAAAACATCTTCAAAACTAAAACCATTTTTTTTACTATTTAAGGAACCATATATAATTCTTCACTTAACAGGTTGATTATATTTAATACCAAACCAACACATTATTTGTCAAAAGTGGGATTTCTTTCTAACAGTGAATGTTTTTGAAATCTTGATTCACAAACACTTTGTTTTTATATCTAAATGGTTTGTCCCAAATCATTGTTTTATCGGTAAAGTATACGGAACGCCAATAACCAAAGTGTCGTTCACTCCACAGTTTACAAAATGTTAATATATCATCCTTTTGTTTTTTAGTAATAAATGGCTTAACCTTTGGTGATTGAATATTTAAACCAGATTCGGATTGCTCTGTTTAATTTATTTCTTTTGTTTTCTGAAAGAAGTTCATTATAATTTTTTTTAATTCTGTACCGATTTTAATGATCATCCGTACTGGTTGTTACAAGTTTTCTTCCTACATCACTATAATTTCGTGGTTTCTGATCATTTATAATCCGATAAATTGTTGAAAGGTTAACTGTGTATAAATATGCCAATGTTTTCGGTAAAAATCCTTCATTTTTTAATTCTTTAATGATACGGTATTAATTTTCGGTAAGATGAAAACATTTTTTATCACTACTGCTCATTTTACAAACAATGCAATCAGAAAGCAAAATTAGCGGTTGAGTGGAATTTCAAGATTAAACGTAAATAATAAATTATTTGATTTGCTTTAAAATTTTTATTTAAAGTTTATTTTCAATTATTTTTATTTATATAGATTAAAATAATTAAATATTTCTTTTAATAATTATTATGACATGTATGCTTTTAACAACTATTTTAACTTTTACTCATTGTTCACATTTTAATAAAATTAATTACGCAAAATAATAGTAGGCTAAATTATAAAAATTATGTAAATTCAACTTATTATCCACGTTTATCTAGAAGTAAACTTGAAAATCTGCTTTTGGCCGACTCAGTTTTTTTAATAAATAGAAAAAAAAAATTATTTTTAGTATTTTTATCTATATAAATTAAAATAATTAAATGTTTATTCTGATAATTGCTATGACATCACAATCAGTGTAGATGTGCTTTTAACATCAATTTTAAGGATTAGTTATTACTATTTTTAATGAGATTAAGCACACACAATTATAATAGGTTAATTATTAAAAAAATTATGTAACTTCAACTTACTATCCACGTTAATGTAGAAGTAGCTTTTAAAATATGCTATATTGGCAGACTCAGCCTTTTTTAAATAAATATTTCTATGCATATATAAATGAACTATTAAGTACTTGACATTATTTTTAATTCTGAATATTTATTTTTACGAAAAAACAATTAGATATAACAAATTAATTTAGATTTAATACTCTTGTAATTTTTTGCGTTAATTTTTGAAGTGGCTGTAATGATTATAATGAATTTTGATTTTGTCGTTTAAGAAGACTGTAAACAAGTTGGAAAAATTAAAACAGAGTAGAATAAAAATATTTTTGTTTTGTTTTTATGGCTTTAACGGTTGTTAGAAAACGGTTTCAATAAGTGGACATTAAGTAAATTGAAACAAGAGCCCGTACAAAAATATTTATATTTTCTATATAAATAGTGAAAACGTTTATATAATTGCAAAAAGATATATTAAATACACTTGTCTAGTGTGTAGAAATATTTTGTAAATAAAATATGTATCAAATCATCTAAACATGGACTGCATAAATATACAAGTAAAAAGTATAATTATTTTGTTTTTACAAAATTAAGTGAAAGTTAAATAATATATTTATAGGTAGTGACAGTTTATGACATTTACTATAGGTTTGACTTATTTAGACTAAAAAGAAACTTGCTAATTAAATAAACGGACCTTCGTACATATGATACTTTACAGCTCGGATTCATTTGTTATTAATTTCATGTTTAGGTTTCTTAAACGGTAAGTTAACAGCGTGTAAAACAAGGTATTACTTATCTCAATTATGTTACAAAAAATTAAGTTTTAAAGAATTATATCGGTACCTTGAAATACTCAGATTCAAAACGGCTAGCAGAAGTTGTAAAAGACAGTGAATGTTACTTGAATTGTTGACATCATAAAGTATGTAACATTTTTTACATATTTATGTATTTTAATCAATAAGGTTATTATTTAAAAAAATTATATCTGTTCTTTTTTAAGTTTTAATAAATAAACGTATGATACTTTGTTGCTATAACAAATATTGTTGTATATTATAATTGGAGATAATTATTTGTGAATAAAGTATTATCTAAGACATGCATTCACAAGTGTTAGATAAGTTTAAGATAAACAAGACGTGCTAGATATCTAAAATAAAATAATAATTATTATCATTATTATCATTATTATTATTATTATTATTATTATTATTATTATTATTATTATTATTATTATTATTATTATTATTATTATTATTATTATTATTATTATTATTATTATTACAAAACCCTTTTGCTTTAAAAAATAAGCATGGGATAATAAGATGAAAATTACAACAAAAACAATAACATCTCATAATTCAAAAAGAACATAAAACAACTAAATTTATTCACGTATTTAAACATTTTGCCAAACATTTTGTTTGATTCTATGAAACGTTCATTTCAATTAGATTTTCCCGAATAATTGTCAGCCAAATTTTCTGTAATCTACCAACCTTTTTTCAACATTTTTAATCATCCATTCTGAAACCGTTTTTGCTGGTCTATGCAAAATTTAACCAAGTAATTTTCCTCATCCAATTGTGATAATGTCGTGTAATAAACGAGAGTCAGCTTTTCTTATGATTTCATTAGTTAAAATGTGATCTCGCCAGGTAATCTTTTAAATACGCCTAAAACAACGGCGACAAAAACATCTATAATCTTATCAATCTTGTCTGTTTGTTTCCACGTAGGAATGATTATTGATGCATACAAACAAAGTTTTGTTTTCAGGTGGATGGAAGAACATGACTACATTAATTTGAGTTTATAAAAGACTGATATTATCTGTCCAAGTTTCGCTTAAACATATATTTTTGTTTTTTTGTTTTTACCTATGATGCTTCTCAGATATGTAAAGGAATTAACAGTATCAATATTTTATCCACCAATTTTGATGGGCAAATAATTGTTTTCAAACAAAAATAATAGAAGACGTAAACTGTGAGATGAATTTATTTTGTATATTTTCTTCAGTTACAAACATATAAAGAACCAGTATATATATATATATATATATATATATACAACTCCTAAGCTAATTAGTTTTAAAAATGTAGTTATTAAAGTAAAACATCTGTAGCAATCACATAACTCAAAAAAAGAACTCACTTTAATTATGTTATATGCAATATTATATAATAAGTAAAATACAATTACAATTTTGTTAATATCTATTGTTAATATAAAAAATAACTGCATAAAAGTTAAACTTGTTCAAAATTACAAATCGGGTAAAATTATTAATATAAAATATAACGTCAAATATAAAAAAACAGAACACATGGAATATTTTCAGTTAACAAATGATTGATTGAATAATAAAAACAAAATGTTTAATTATTAATGTGATTGCTCTTTTTTAACCAATTTGATCAAGGCGGTTTGAATGCTGTCGATGAGATTGTTGATATATTCTGTTTCATCTCATATTGAACAATAAACTGAATACGATCACACAAATCCTCAATTTTAGTATGCTTATTAATGTTGCGCTTTAACATACTAAATAATTTTTTAATAACATTGATATTCGGGTTGTTAGGTAGCAATTAAGTGAAAGATAGTTTATTCGATGTTAGCCCCTCTACTGTTTAAATGTAAATATAAAGCAAATATAGTAAACTTAGATAAATATAACGTTACCTTTATAAATGTATGACATAGAGCATTGTCCTAAAAAACATTAGTAAGCCTAGTGTGACTGTGTTGAATTTCATTATAAAAAACTACCTTTGTTAATAAAACAAAATTTTTACTATCTAAGGTACCGGATATAATTTTCTATTTAATAGGTTCATTATACTTAATACCAAACCAACACATTACTTCTTAAGGGTGGGCTTTTTTGTAACTACCGGAAATAAATGTTTTTAAAAATTAGGCCCGCGTAGTAATTTATTTTTGTATCTAAATGGTTCATACCGAACTATTGTTTTATCAGCAAAATAAACAGAACGCCAATAAGACAATCTTCGTTTAATCCACTTGTTATAAAACATAAATTTACATTCTTTTTGTTTTTTATTAATAAATGGTTTAACTATTGGCAATTCACGTGTTAAATCAAATTTTCTTGCACGGTTTCTCACTATCGAATAACTAAATATATGTAATTTATCTTTTACATTATTCGAAATAAGCTTGTTGTAATTTTTTTTAATTTTATTAAAATTTTTCGATTATCGGTTTTACTTGTTTTTCTTTTCCTTCCAACATAATCATAGTTTTTTGGTTTTTGTCCATTCAAAACACGATTAATTGTTGTAAGATTTATTTTTTACAATTCCGCTAATTATTTAGGAAAAATTCATAGTTTTTCAATTTTTTTATAACATGGTGTTTATTGTCATTAATATGGTAATATTTTCTATCGTTGGTGTTCATTTTACAGAACGAAAACAGATAAAGGAATTAATCTGATTCTCAAGGTCAATTATAATTTAAAATTTAAAAAAAATTTACATTACCGAAAAAAAATATTTTTTTTTAAATAATTAATAATTTCTATAATACATTTTTAAGAAATTAAATTTTAATTTTAATTAGTATTATAACGGTACAACTGGATTAATGTTAAATGTACAAATTTTACTTATTAAACGTTGTTTATTTTTAATAAAATTAAGCACACAAATTAATAATCGACTAAGTATTATAAAAATTATATAGATTCAACTTATTATCCACGTTTATACAAGTGTTGTTTTTAAAATATGCTATTTTGGCCGACTCAGCGTCTTTAAATAAATTTTCTAAATAAATATAAAGCACTTATTACATAGTTTACATTATTTTAAATTCTTAATATTTATTTTTACTAAAAATAATTGAAATAACAAATTAATTTAGATTTATTTATTTTCTGAATTTTCAACACTAATTTATTCAGTGGCTGTATATATATATATATATATATATATATATATATATATATATATATATATATATATATATATATATATAATTATATGATGTAATTAACTTAACATTTATAACTATACATGCATATACATATGCAACATGAATACACATATTCAACATGCATATGTTAACTCCATGCTGATTCTTTATATGTTTGTGACTGAAGAGAATATACGAAATGAATTCATTTCACAGTTTACGTCTTCTATTAATTTTGTTTGGAATTATAAAGGGAACCCAACGCTTTAAAAATAATTGTTTGACTTAGTACACAATACTTTCGTTTTTGAACAACTAATCCGTAAGCCGAGAACTGATATTACTGAGACGTGTTGTCATATTTTGCATCATTTCTGGAGTTTCGTTATATAGACCAATATTATTTGCAAAATCCAAATCTGTTAATCTGTCATGGTTCCATTTAATGCCATAAAACAAAAGAATATCATAGTGAGTCAAATAAGGATTCAGTTTTATATCCCCTATAATTTATATTAAAAATAGCATTTATTTTTATTGACAATTTAATTTTGTTCATCACTATTAATTAGAGCAATATTTTTTATCAACGTTTATTTATTATACAGAAATTCAACATTTTATATTAATGTAAGCATGTTAAAAATGAAAAGTTACAGTATAAAAAATAATTAAAATTATTTACCATAAATAGTAAAAAATATTAACTATCCGGCTAACATGTTTAAAAAGTTGGTATTCAAATAGGGTGGTCTACAATTTACAAATTATAATTTACTTTGTGTTTTTCTTTGAACAACTAAAAATAACTTTTACATTATTATTATACAATTAAGAAATAAAGCGGTAATAATTATAATTAATATACTTTTAATTACTGTATAGACTGTAAATTATTTTGTGTTTATTGTATGTTAATCAAATTGAATACATAAACAAATACTTTGCACGACATTTTTATAGCATACATTATTTTTTAATTTTAAAATTCATTAAACGTTGCAATTTCATAAGTAACAATTATAAAATTGCATAAATTACAGCCATTTCAAAAATCAACGCAAAAAATTACAAAAGTATTAAATCTAAATTAATTTGTTATGTCCGATTGTTTTATCGCAAAAATAAATATTGAGAATTAAAAATAATGTCAAGTACTTAAGTACTTTATATATACTTAGAAATATTTATTTAAAAAGGCTAAGTCGGCCAAAATGGCATATTTTAAAAGCTACGTTTATATTAACGTAGATAATAAGTTAATACTACATAATTTTTATAATAATTAACCTATAATTATTTTGTGTGCTTAATTTCATTAAAAATGCACAATTACTAATCCTTAAATTAATGTTAAAACTCACATTTAAATCTGCCCTGATTGTGATGTCATAGTAATTATCAAAATAAACATTTTATTATTCTAATCTATATAGATAAAATAATTAAAATAATTTTAAAAAATAAAATAAAAATTATTTACGTTTAACCTTGAGATTCCGCTCATCCGCTAATTTTGCTTTCTGATTGCATTGTTTGTGAAATGGACATTAGTGATAAAAATGTTTTTATCTTACCGAAAATGTATACCGTGTCAATAATGAATTAAAAAATGAAGGATCATCACCGAAAAAATTAGTAGATTTAAACAAAGTTAAACTTTCAAGAACCTATCGGATTATTAACGGTTAAAAACCACAAAATTATGATAATGTTGGAAGAAAACGTGTATCAACTATTACAAATAATCAGAAAGTCGTTATAGAATTAGAAAAAATTATAATAAGTCTATTTTAGAAACCAAAAAATTTTTTTTATAAAATTTACTTATTCCACAATAAGAAACAGAGCAATTGAATGTAGTTTAATGCTTCAATTATCAAAAGTTAAGCTATTTATTACTAAAAACAAAAAGAAGATAGATTAGCCTTTTGTAAACTATGGACAACACCTTTGCTATTGGCGTACCGTATACTTTGCCAATAAAACGATAACTCGGGACAAACCATTTGGCTTTCAAAAACTTTTACTCCCGGTTGTTAGAAAGAAAGCCCATTTTTGACAAGTAATGTGTTGGTTTGGTATTATGTATAATCAACCTATCAAATGAAGAATTTTATTTGGTACCTTAAATAGTGAAAAATTTGTTTCAGTTATGAAGGATGTTTTTCATTATGAAATGCAACACACTTACACAAGAGTTACTGCTGTTTTTCAGGACGATGCTCCATGTCATACGTCCAAAAAGGTAACGTCATATTTATATAAGTTCACTTTATTTGCTTTATATTTATATTTAGACAGTAGAGAGTTTAAAATAAAAAAAAACTATGTTTCACTTAATTATTTATGTAACTTATGTAAACGTATTCGGTTTATTGTTGAATATGAAATGAAACAAGAAGATATGAACACTGTCATCGAAAGCATTTAAAAACCTCTCAATCAGGTTGTTTAAAAGAAAGGCGATCACATAGATTATTAAATTTTTTGAACTTTTTAATGTCTTTAATCATTTGGTAACTGAAAAAATTGATGTAATCCGTATTTCTGTTAATAGTTGTTTTTATAAATCATAATAATCATTTTACTCCATTTTCAATTTTTCACTAGTTGATATTTTATACCATTTTGTTTTACTTACAATATATATATATTCAATTATTATATAATATTGTATATTTTATAATCAAAGTGACGTTTCTCTTGTGTGCTATGTAGTTGCTAGAGAGATTCTAGTTAAATAATCACTTTTTTGCAGTAATTGTTGTGAGAGTTGTAAAATTAAGAATTCTAAATATTAAAAAATAATAAATTATTATGATTAATTATTTGAATAAATATAATTAATATTACTTAACTATATTTTATGCCATAATCATCTTTTTAAATAATATTTCATACATTTAAGTAAGTAAAAAAGCATTTTTTACATAAAATAATTTTTAAGTTGTAAATTTTATTAACATAAAGATTGTTTAAATAGGAGACCTTATGTAACATTTTATGCATATTTTTTAAAAACACTTATAGGAAAATAAAATTTTATAATAAATAAAAATAGTTAGAAAAGCCTGTTGTTAAAACTAAGAGCTGTTTGGGAGAAGTACTCATTTGTTTGTTTAAATGATTTAAAACAAAAGAGAAACTAAGACATTTAAAATTTAACAAAATATTGTTAATTTCTTTTGATTAATATAATTAAACAATTTATTATTATAATCGAAACTACTTGCACAATACAAAAACAAATAAACAAAATATTAGTGCTAAATTAACAAAGCATAAATGAAAAAGATATTTAAAGTTATTGTAAAGAATTTTTTGTTACAAAGCAAATAACAAAAAGCTTAGCGTATGACTTTTCTAGTTGAAAATCTAAAACTTATTTAGATTCACTTGGGATTATATTTATAATAATATGTTTATAAAAATTAGTTAAATAAAAGCATTAATGTTTTTGACTACTTTTTATAAAAAATTACTATTTGAACTTTATGTAGCGCTGTCTAATTTGTATAAAAATATTAATAAAAATATCTGATTATATATTTTTTCTTTTTTAATAAATTTATAAATAGTTATTGTAAATACAAAATATTATGTAAATTATTTAAGAATTAATTTTAACTGTTAAATTACAATTGTCAGCAAACCAAGTTCAATAATTAGAAAATAATTGAGCAATTAATTTTTTAATCAGTAAATCAAATTTAGTTCCACGTTTAGAAAAGTAGGGTTGGGAGTGTATTGCTAAAATGTTTTATAAAAAACATTTTTAATAAGCCTATATTTTGCAAAACCAAACAAAAACTCGTATTGACCACAGATAGTATGACGTCGATCCATATCAACGTAACTACAAATTTAGCGCTTTTGCTACCTTTAGCACTCCAGTTTATTTATAAATGCAATAGTCATACAAAGTTATTATTTATATAATTTTATTAAATATAAATGCAATTACAAATAAATTTTATAAACACTTAAAATTAGTTTTTTTTACACGTATACATAATAGATTTATATTTTATGTAAATTATAAGGAATGTTCAAAAAAATCCAATGTTTTTGTAAACAAACAATTTAAAATTACAGTATAATTACAAATCAACCAGAATTGTTAAAATTTGGTTTACAAAATTGGTTCAAATGTTGATATTTACAAGTGTGATAATGGTGATAATGATGATAGGCAATACAATGATGCTGATGCAAATGTGTGTTTTGGGAATTTTGACTAGAAGAACATGGACGTTGGCAATAGTATGAACTGTCGGTGCCAGTCGATCCCTGTGTCGTTTCGTTTGCTGTCAATTGTTTAACATTCAATTGAGTCGGATGACTTAAGGCGTGATTCAACGCTTTAGTTGAATCCAAATGTGCGCACAATTTATTTTCGGATGCAGATTGTTTTCTCAATGTGTTTGGATAACATCGAAACGATTTGAGTGAAATTGTACTTTTGTAATTTGACTTTGACACACCCGAGTGATTTGAATCGGTATTAAAACAATTGTGAGTTAAAAAGTCTGAATTTGATAATGGCATACGTGACAATGTTGGGTTTGTGTAAACGGTTTTACTTTTTTGTAAGCCCAAAAAACACGTGCTTTTAAACCATTTTTTTGTATGTTTGGATGAACTAATGTGGATTGGAAACGAGTCACAATTTTTCTTTATACTATTATTATTATTTTTATTACTATTGCTATCATTATTGGAAAACAAGTGTTTATTTTTCAATTTTAAATAATGATCTTTTGGACGGAATTTATCTGGAAAACTTATATGTTTGTGTGTACATTTATTATTATTATTATTATTATTATTATTATTATTATTATCATCATTATTATTATTATTATTATTATTATTGCAACTGGATTTGCTAAAACTACTTTCGAGTTGTTTTCGCAATTCGTTTGTTCGGGTATCTTTGTCCCAAAGAGAACTGTTACTTGACGCGTAGCACATGGCATTACAGACTTTGTAAATTTCCGAACAACTGTATTTGCCAAGTTCTAAATATAATTTTTGAATCAAACGCTTGGTTGTCCGCCGAAACGTTGTCGACACGAGAAAATAGAGAAAAAAGTTTGAAGCACAACCCATCAGTTGAACAACATTGGTCCATTGAACGGTTAAATTCAACGACGTGTACAATTTGCGAACGTGCAAGCTATGCTCAACGTCAAACAAAAGGTTGCTCATAATTTGCAAACAAATAAAATGGACAATACCAAATGGCGCAGTGAATAGGAGGAAAGCAATAATTACGGCCAACAGCAATGGCGTTACGCGATTTGTAGCTCTTTGTTGAATGCGCTGGGTTGACAATTTGGGTTGGTGATTGGCTGTCGACCAAACAGCGGGAAACTGGTCGTTTGGGTAGTTGCAACATCGTTGAAAATAGCGTATTTGACTTGCAGACGAATCATGGCCCATGGCACTAACAACCGTTTTGCTTAGACGATACGTTTCTTTGGAAAATGACAACCTACATGCATCCGACTGTCTGCACGCTCTAATGACACAAATGTTTGACACAAGAACACCAATAAAGGGAATAATATTGGTAAGAATTATTTGGCTAAACGTATATGCAATTTTCAATGTTCCCGCAATCCAGAAATCACGTTCGACGACGTAAATATTTGTTATCGATTTACACAAAGTTGGTATAGTTGTAATATTTAAAGATGTATTGGTAAAAAATTGTAATCCCGTTTTATTTAAACATGATAAAGGTTCGGTACGTTGTTCTTCAGTATAGGTATAAGTAAGGAACGAGGGTATATGAAAAAATACGGCTGTCAAATAAATTAATCCAATTACATACAACATATGCCGAGAAGTAAGATAAGCTCTGGAAGTTAGTGGTTTGCAAACTACCATATATCTTACAATGCTCATTAATAAAACCATCCATATGCTTACTGTTAAGAAGTAGGTAGCTAATCCAGGTCCAAGCATAGTGTAGTAAAGCATAAATCCATGATTTTTATGGCGCCTTTGCACATACCCCAATGGAAGCGACGTGAGACATACGAAAAAATCTGCCATTGCCAAACCGAGTAAATTGACACGAGCTGTGCATTCACCACCAAATGTTACATGTGACGTGGGATAAACATGAAGTACACAAAAGTTCAAACTATTGCCAATTATGCCTATACAAGCAATCAATAATATGGCAATGGGCAAAATTTGAAATTGAATTTCTGCCCATCTAAATGAATGGAACCTGGGACTGGATAAGTTGGTATTATTTAGTAAAGTTAGTGTCGCATTTAATTGAAGTAAATGGTTTAGTGCATTGTTTAAGTTTAATACAACACTTTGATTAATATTGATTAGATAAATTAGGGATGTATTATTGTTCATTGGTTGGATTAATTAATTTGTAACTTTGTTTGACTCTCCTTAGATAAACCCTCTGTGATTTCAATCTAAAATTAAAGTAGAATATTAATTTTAAAAATTGTTTACAAAAATTGCAATTATTGTTAAAAACAATTTAATTACAACAGATAAACAGTTTAAAAATTAGCCTCAGGAATTTTAAATTCAAATTTATTCGGAAATTGTCTGCATTTTATAAATTGTTTTAAAATGTTTACATAGTGTTGATTACAATTGTTACAAATAAATTGATAAAAATATTTTATTGGAGTAACTGAATCCAAATTTAATATTAATTCTGAATTTAGTAATGTATTTTAGCTACCATTGAGACGTACTACCATTTCAAAAATTAATACAAAAATTTATAAGAGTATCAATTCTAAATTAATTTGTCATGTCAGATTACTTTTTCATAAAAATAAATATTGAGAATTAGAAATAATAGTTCCTTTATATATACCTAGAAATATTTATTAAAAAAGTTGAGTTGGCCAAATAACAGATTTTCAAGTTTACTTCTAGATAAACGTGGATAATAAGTTGAAGTTACATCATTTTTATAATTTAGCCTACTATTATTTTGCGTAATTAATTTTATTAAAATGTGAACAATGAGTAAAAGTTAAAATAGTTGTTAAAAGCATACATGTCATAATAATTATTAAAAAAATATTTAATTATTTTAATTTATATAAATAAAAATAATTGAAATAATTGAAAAAAACTTTAAATAAAAATTTTAAAGCAAATCAAATAATTTATTATTTACGTTTAACCTTGAAATTCCACTCAACCGCTAATTTTGCTTTCTGATTGCATTGTTTGTAAAATGAGCAGTAGTGATAAAAAATGTTTTCATCTTACCGAAAATTAATACCGTGTCATTAAAGAATTAAAAAATGAAGGATTTTTACCGAAAACATTGGCATATTTATACACAGTTAACCTTTCAACAATTTATCGGATTATAAATTATCAAAAACCACAAAATTATAGTAATGTAGGAAGAAAACTTGTAACAACCAGTACGGATGATCATTAAAATTGGTACAGAATTAAAAAAAATTATAATGAACTTCTTTCAGAAAACAAAAGAAATAAATTAAACAGAGCAATCGAATCTGGTTTAAATATTCAATCACCAAAGGTTAAGCCATTTATTACTAAAAACAAAAGGATGATATATTAACATTTTGTAAACTGTGGAGTGAACGACACTTTGGTTATTGGCGTTCCGTATACTTTACCGATAAAACAATGATTTGGGACAAACCATTTAGATATAAAAACAAAGTGTTTTGTGAATCAAGATTTCAAAAACATTCACTGTTAGAAAGAAATCCCACTTTTGACAAATAATGTGTTGGTTTGGTATTAAATATAATCAACCTGTTAAGTGAAGAATTATATATGGTTCCTTAAATAGTAAAAAAATGGTTTTAGTTTTGAAGAATGTTTTTCATTATGAAATGCAACATACTTACATCGGGGTTACTAGTGTTATTCGGGACAATGCTGTATGTCATACGTCCAAAACGTTATATTTATCTAAGTTCACTTTATTTGCTTTATGTTTACATTTAGACAGTGGAGGGGCTAAAATTGAAAAAAACTATCTTTTATTCGATTGCCACCTAACAACCCGAACATCAATGTATTTCGTATGCTAAGCGTAACATTAATAACATTAATAACTGAAATTGAGGATTTATGTAAACGCATTCGGCTTGTTGTTCAATATGAGATGAAACGGGGATATATCGACACTTTTATCGACAGCATTCCAAAACGCTTGGATTACATTGTTCAACAAAAGGCGATCACATAGATTATTGAATTTTTTAAACTTTCTAATGTTTTTAATCATTTGGTAACTGAAAAAATGCACGTAATCTGTATTTTTATTAATAGATGACGTTGTAAATCATGCTAATCATTTTACTCCATGTTCGATTTTGCACTAGTTGATATTTTATACAATTTTTTATTACTTGCAATATATATGTATATATAATTATAATTTTTTAAAGTATTATATAGTATTGTATATTTTATAATCAAATTGACGTTTCTCTTGTACGCTATGTTTAGTTAAATAAGTATTTTTTTGCGGTAACTGTTGTGACAGTTGCAATTTTCAATCTAGTCTTTTAATAAATAAAAAAGGGATTTTTTTGTATTTCTGTTTGTTGCCTGATAGCAGTCAATATTATTAACAAAACCTTTATGCTACTAATGCTCTCGTTTTTTTAGTTATTTAATATATTTTCTTTATTTTTAATGCGGTATTTAAATAAACAGTAATAATAATGATAATAATATGCAAATTGAAAACATTTTGTTTACCGTATTTATGCAAACATTGCCAAATAATAATTAATATAGATTTGACCTTTTCATTAAATAATTGATATAATCAATAATTGAATGCCTAATTGAATTTCGGGTGCTATTACTATTATTATTATTATTATTATTATTATTATTATTATTATTATTATTATTATTATTATTATTATTATTATTATTATTTTGAAACTTATTAGTTATACCATTAACAAGTATGATCTCCTTATTTTCCTGAATACTCTTGTTTCCTCAGTTTAGTAATATTGCCATCAACTTGTCTGATAAATTGATAGCATGTTTTGATATAACAATCCACTGTAATAATTAAAAGATAGTTATGAATTACGACTTATAATTTAGAAATAAGTAATATGCATATTGTCATAACAGTAAAATTGTTTTTTTATAATTTATGAAATATTCATAGTAGGTGGTATTAAAGAACGGACAAAAAATGTGATTTAATATACTTTTTTTAATTTTCCTTAGCTATTTCATCTAGAAAAAATAACAATTTAGTTTGTTTTAAAATATAATCTACTTGGTCAGACCACGTTATTTTATTGATTATGTATATTTCCTTATTTAGTCTTTATATATTTATAACTGGTTATAATTTAAAAAATGACTCTATTGTTCAATAAAATTTTTAAATGTAATTAATTTACATTAAAAAAGTTAAGGTACAATTAAAATTGGGAATTATTGTATAATATAATAAATTGAATTTTTAGGACCATAGTGAGACTGGTCTTGATTTACGGATCGGTAACGTAGAGTATTAAGAAAGCTCAAAATGCTCAAGATGCTTTGATAATTGTTGGGAGTGTTTAAATTAGGTAGAATAGAAAATGAACTTGTTAGAAGAAAACTGAAAGCCATGAAAGCTCATAAAAAAATTCAAGAAAAAAGGTTAAGTAGGTACGGCCATATTCTATGTAGAGAAGAAAACTACGTTACGAGGAGAATAATGGCATTAGAAGTGAAAGGTAAAAAAAATCGTGGCCGACCAAAGAGAAGATGGTTGGATTGTGTGGAAGCCAATATGAATAAAAAGGGACTAACAGAAATTGACGGTACGGACAAAACCAAATAGAAAATGCTAATCAAAAACAGTGACCTTTTATAAAAAAGGAAAAATCTGTAAAGAAAAAAGAATGGTAGTAATTATAAACTGAATTTTTAAGGTCAATACTATTATAATATGAAGATATTTGGGCACATAGTGCCATATTGCTGACGCACGTTGACAAACGACAACGTTAGACAATGTTTAATAAACAGAAAAAATAAACATGGATATAAAACGGCCTCTTAAAGATGTCTCATATTCTTGTTAAGTTACTTTAATTTGTTTAAACTAACTTTTAAAAAAATAGTTTTATAACCATTTGGTAACGGTCTTTAAGCAACTAGTTAATTTTTCGTAAATGTAGTAATCTTGGAATATGCATCCAACACAAAAATATATTTATTAATTGAAAGTTATTTTTAAAAATGTAGTCATTTTTTAAGCTTTTTTAAACATTAGTTAAAAATACAATTCAGAAAATTAATAATTGTACTTATAAATTAACAGTTTTTAAAAAATGTAACAAGGGTAAGAAAACTAATTACACAAACTGACTAAACTGTGTATAAAAAATAATTAGGACTAAGTTTAGATATTTCAATTTTATAAAAATAAAACAAAACAAAAATTAAAAAGATTAGATTAACAAAATTTTTAAAAATGTATCTAAATGCTAGGGGTTTTAAATTAATTCAAGTTCTACAAAACTTTTTTCCTATTAAATATCACACCAAATTGGGTATTTATTAAATAAATATTCCATACTATTAGTAGTATTTTTTGCTAAAAATTTTTTAAATGCTTTTATTTTACACCTTCCATACTGTTAGATGTATTATATAACCAACAGTTTTTTAATTATATTATATTATTTATTTATTTTAAATCACTTAACTCTGACGAACATGAAACAATGATGTTGTTCATTAGGATTAATTTTTAGGCTGTTTCCTTAGCAACATGTTGTTTTACAGATGTCAGGTTGCTAAATTTGCTCTTAAACCCTCCTCCATTCTTAATCAGACTTGGAATCGGATACGGTAAAAAAAACTTATTGTTACTACTACTACAAATATTACAATAATGTTATTTGTACATCCCATTAAAATTAAATTAGTGATCCAAAGGTTTTTAATTAACATTGTATTCATTTTATAATTTTAGTAAATATTGATTAAAAAGATTTTTTAAACTACAGTTTAAGAAAATAAAAAATTATACAATTAATAGTTCAGAAGTAGTTTTTAGTTAATGTAACTTAATTAACCTTTATAATTCAATTATATACTGAAACAGAACTACTAACAACGTTTTATTTAATGTTTTAAAAATTTTATTATTTCGTTATTATTTCGTTTATCAGGTCTTTATTATTTTATGTTTGTTACTTTATATGTTTTACGAAAACCATTTCTCAGCAATGGACATTTTAGCAAAGCCGAACGTGGGCCCGCATTTTAGTGCCGGTAGTCGAATACGAACCTGTACCCGCCGAGGTCCGAATTCGAGCGTTTTACCGCTAGACCACCACAGTATAAAATACTATATTATTAATAAAATCCAATAATAACTTTATCAATATACATTAATAACAAGCAATTTTATATTAAAATTAATCCGCTTATAATCAAAGTTTTTGTGAAATTAATAGTATAAAATATCATGTCAAATATTAAAAAAGATGTAGAGCACAAAGTATGAGGATATTAAATAATTTTTGTAATACACACTACAAAATCTTTAATAGGGAATATAATGCATTTTTGTAACCACTTGGGTTATGTGGTTAAGTATGTTCTTTGTTAGGTTGTTGGAATTGTCTTATATTATTATCTCATTATAAACAAAAATTAAGTTTATACAAATACATCTTTAATTTGGATATGTTTGTGGATGTTTTGCATTATTATATTGAAAAATATCAATAATATTAAAGTTATTGTTGTAACAATTTTAGAAAAAATATATTGTTTTATTTTAGGTTAAAATTAAAAATTTAAGTAAATAATGTGAAATTGAATAAAATCTAAGTGCATTTAAAAAAAAACACGAAACAAAACATGTTTTTCAATTATTTTTGTTTAAAAGTTTTAATTGAAACATTTTTCAGCTGGTAGGCATTTAACGAAATTAAACAAAGGCCTGCACTAAGTGCCGGTAATGCGATTAAACCCATACCTTATCTAAAGTCAATTTTAACGATCTATCAACTTTGTTACTCCGGCTCACATTAAAGTATCGCCTTCAGTTAAAAAATATTTTTATCAATAAAAATAAAAATATCATTGTTTAAAGTATTTGGTATAATAAACAATTTAATGGCTACTTTTTACTTTAACACCAAACTAATACAAAGTTTGTCAAATATACGCTTCCTTTAGCAGTTTAATTGAAAATTATAGAAAATTGTTTGTTATAAATGTTGATATCCAAAATAATAATTTATTTTTGAACTAGTGCTTAATATTTATCATTTAACAAAGTGCCGAAAATTTAACAATTGTTTAATATAATTTTTACAAAATGTAACCCTAATTTATTCATTTTGGGATAATAACAGCTAAAGTTTTAGTGATAAAAAACAAACAGTTTTTTTACATTATTTATTTCTTGTAAATAACTGAATTGTTGTTAATTATAAGATACAATTTTAAAAAAATAATTAAATATTTTTTAGTTAAAACATTATTTTTAAAATAAAAGTGTTTTTGAATTTTTAATAAAAATTTACATTATTTTATGTTTTCACTCTCGGAAAATATAAATTTCTTATAACCTTGATTTAACAATTTATTATTTAGCAAAATATCAATTGTTTGCTTACTTTTTAGTAATTTTTAGGTTGCATCGTTTTAAAGAAAAATATTAATCATTAAATATTATTGTACTGATAATAACATTGTATTAAAACAAATAATTTTTAAAAAGATAGTTAATTATTTTTACATTTGTACATTTAAACAAATTTTGTTTTAAAATTTAATATTATGGAGTGATTAAAACTTTAATGTTGTGTTTAATAAACGTAAAATTTGGGGGTATTAAACAATACTTAAAAAATTAAATTATATTAATTGCTATAAAATAAGTACATTGCATTTGACAAATATGGTATTTTATTTCTTGTGTGTTTTAAAAAATAAACAGTTTTAATAAAATGTCCTGTTTAATTTACATAAATCGGTTGTAATGAATACTAACTTCACCGTAGCAAGCCTTAAGTCCGGTTGAAAAAATGGAGGGTTTAAATGCAAGATTAGCAATCTGGACTTTGTAAAGAAAAATATTGTTGAAAAAGTATTAAGAAGACACCATTTTATTAAACTATGGCAAAAAAGACTAAAAACATGATTCCCATAACGGGGTTTGGCAAAATTAAAACAAAATTTCAGTTTGTGCTATTATTTGAAACAATCTTGTTATTTATTCTATGCTCATTAAAGTAAAAGAGTTTTTGAATAAATAATAACGATAATGTATTCGTGGTTATCAATTGTAAGAATATTAAACTTTAGCGACTTTCATTATTATTACTTTATGTTGGCTGTCATGTTCAAATTTTAAATTAATGCGTTTATTATAAAACACGCTTGGAAGATGTAGTTAAGTGGATGTACACATTTATATTTTAATTAGAAGTACATTTTGAAAAAAAAAATTACATTAAATTTATTTACTTAGTTCTTGATAATTTAAAGTTAAACATATTATATCAACTTATATGAAACGTCAAATGTCAATACATCAATTATTTCATATTTTGTATTAAAAAAATACTTAAAATAAAAGAGATTAGACAATATAACGATAAATTACACATTTTGTGACCTCAAATTTTTGAAAATGCTAAAAATTATTTAATTAATTATAGTTTTAATAAGTACAACTGTATATAGCGTTTTAAAAACCGCACTTCCATTTTACTTTTTAGTCCTGAAAACCAATTACAACTACATTGTATATTTTAAATGTAAAGTTTGCACTTATAAAAGTTGTACGTTTATAATAATATATTTAATGCAACTTCATGCATTAGTGATGCATGTTAATATTATTTATGCAATTAAAGTAAACATGTATTATTTGTAAAAATAAAAACTATTTTTTTAATATAATTAATTTATTACTACAACAAAAAGTATCTATTTGTATACTAATCAAAGTGGAAATAAACGACAACTATTTTAAACGTAAAACTGTCGTTTGCACGTGCTTAAATAAAAGTTATGCATATACATTAATACTATAATTAATGTTCAAAAAAGTCTTTATGTATATATATATATATACGCACACATATATATAAAGATGTACATATTTTACGCAAATTAAAAAAAACTAATTGTCAAAAGCTGTTAAAAATATTGTTTATGTTTACGTTTACGGAAATGTCACTTAGGTCGTATGGTGGGTATATGCAATTACTAATCAATGGTTAAATTATTTTTGACGTAAAACATATTTACACAGCTTTGTTTTAAAAAATAATAATTTCTATGGAGGTATAAAATGCTGTTCAATTGTTAACCTTAAAAACAATTTTATCTGCAGTTTAAAATGCTGTTTAAAAATACGATTTGTTCATGGTTTTTTATTATTAGTATTTAACAAAAAGTACATTTACATCAATCACAATAACGATTTATTTAGTTCAGTCATACAAAAATGTGCTTGATCAATAGTATAGATATTTGGTTTTAGATAAAGTATACACCACTATAGAAGCTACAGGTACATTTATTATCTCTTATTACAAAGTTGGATTTAATATGTGTATGGGGCAAATTAAAAGTAAATTGTGTGCATAAATGTATAAGATTACAAGGTTTAACATTTAACCCTATGTAGTATTTTAACCGAAGAACTTGTTTGGCATTAAACATTTTTAAAATTACAAGTTGATTGTGTGGTAAATGTATATTTATACAAAGAGGTTACACAAATAAAAATAACATGCACTAACATGTGACTATAATATCAATTCTAATTAATAATTTATTTAGAAAAATTTTAGTTGAACGCTTTTTAACTGTGTTTAAAAATATGTTGTAAATTGTAAAATAACAAACCAATACATTGTGAAACATATTTTTAATCCTGCGCAATAAATAAATAAATAAAAATGCAAAATTAGATTACAAAAACCGTTTTTCAGATTAGCATGTTGCTCCTTTTTTAACGTAAATTTTATTAATAGATTAAAGGTATTTAAAAAATAATATTTAAATTTTTATAAACAAAACATTTATTCTGTAATATTCTCGTCAGTCACAAACATATAACATTTTAGTATATATATACAAAAAAAGGGGGGGTACAGATAACATTTAAATTAGTACAACTCAAACATTTACATACAATCATTACGACCAAGCTAAGTTCAATGTAGTGACGAACTGTTTTTGTGCACACAAAACAGGTTTCAATGTGTGAATATAAACGGATTCGAGAATTTTCAACATATTCGAAGCTGGAGAAGTAATTAGTACTTTAAAACAATTTTTAAAGTTGATTTAATGTTTGGTTTGTAGTAAGTAACGTAATATGGAGGATGTAGATGAGTGTTCATTTCCGTTTGACCTCTTATTGATCCAGTTAGGAATGTTTTCTTTAGCCCGATTAGATAAGCTACGCATTGTCCGACCAATGTACTTGTCACTGCAACTGCAAGTGAACTGGTAAATGCAATGTGAGGCGAAAAATGTGTCTTTAGTCGTTTTAATGTTGGGTAAAGGGAGACCTTTAGTAGTGAACAGTATTGTTAGTTGAATCGATGGAAAGGTCCTTTTTATGGCTGTTTTAAGACGGATTTTGAGGAGGTTCATAATGTTATCTCCTTTAAATGGTAACCTTAGGTAAGTTTAATTTATTTTATATTTTGATATGTAGAAAAGTATAAATTGAAAACATTTTGTCTTTATTTATTTTTATACTAATGTTTTATTTTTATTAATATTAATTAGTTCCTACTTTCCAATATAATAAAAACATGCAGAATTAAAATATAATTAACTGCAATGAAATCGGTTCTATGCCCAGTTGAAGTAAATTGAAGGTTAGAGAAAAGAGTTGACAACTTGGTTTATTTCAAAAAATAATGTGAAGAAAACAAAAAACTCTCTATTAAGTTGTTGCAAACAGGTAAAAGCATTACAATTGCAATAAAAAAGTTATATAAAAGTTTAATTTTTAATTTGTACAGTCGACAGTGCTCAAAAACATCTATAGTAAAATTACATGGAACAAACATATTGTAAAACATACCAGAATAAATCATCATTATTCTAATTAAAATTTATTAAATTGACTAACAATATTCCAAAGTTACTAGTGTAAACATTACTTAATTTTTTTCTAAATTAAAAAACCATTAAAAAGTTGCACAAATAATCTAATATAATTTATGAATTTAAAAACTTATATTAGTTTTATTTCTTACATAATATATATAATAATATTAGGAATTGTTTAATAGTAGATTTTGTTATTTATAAATACAACCTTTCCATTTTTTTTAAAAGAAAAAATATTTAAACAAACTTTAAATTTTACTTACTTAAAGCAAAATAGTGAATTATTTAAGAAACAATTCACTAATTACAAATATCAATATTGCGTTACTTAAAGTATACACTTGTTTGTAAAATGTAGTTTTAAGTGTTTCCATTTTCTTTTATAGACATTTTTTAAAATGAATTAAAACTTTAAAAATAATAATAAGGTAATTTTGCAATAAAGTACAAACAAATGCGAAATATGTAATTGCTTAAGAATAATATAATTACATAAAACCGATAAAAAAATGTAAATATATAAAGGCGTATTTTAAAATATATTGTTATATATATTATTCTTAAACGTAAAATAATTTTTTTATTAATAATTAATCAATGTTAAAAAAAATCAATTCAGGATATTATTTTTTTATTTTCAATTTTAGCCTAAATGCTTTAGTAGAAACAACTTTCCGTTTACAAAAATAGAATTATTACGTTGTACATAAGTTGCAGTAAATGAGATAAACAATAATATAGAATATAATTTACAGTAAGCAATGAATCTAAATCAATCATGTTTTTAAAAATAGCTATTAAAATAGATTATTGCATATATTTAAAAAACTTTTTACACGTTATAAACATTTGATTAATGCGCTGCATTTTTAAAAAGTTGTATGAAGTCGATACATACGCTGGTACTGCAATGTCTAAACTTTTATTGTTTTTCGTTAAAACTTTTAAAATATTAAAATACATATTTTACCTACAAAAATAATTAATAAAAAATTAATTTTAATTTTATTAAATTTTTATAATTAAAAATAAAATAGATTTTTACATTGATATTGGATTTTTGAAAAATAAATAAATTCACTAAAGTTAATTTGAAAATCTTTTGTATTGCATGTTCTATTAAGCTATGAACAAAGATTGAGATAAGTAGAGTTTCGTAAAAAATATAAAGGTTATCTTGTATAAAAAAAAAGATAAATTAAAATATGTGTGCAGATTTTACGAAATTCAGATTTATCATTTTAAAGTCATGTATGATGTGAATTTCCTAAAGATTACAAGTATTTTGCAAAACATTTTATATTGTTGGTAAATAGTAAGCATTTACTATTGGTTTGATTTATTTATACTGCATTAGCCCTGTTGACCAAAAACGAACCTTTGTACATTTACTTTTGGGTAGCCCAGATTTAAATGTTAATTTTGTTTTTGGGGTTTTTTAAAGGGTTAGTTAATAAGTTATAAAATAACGAATTGCTTATAAAGAATATCTTTTGAGTTAATAAAATTTTTTTTAACAAATTATGTTTGTTTGCTTTAAAGTTTTAATAAACGGAGGTATGACGATTTACTGTTAGATTAAATGTTGTTCTATATTACAATTACAATGTTTTTCTAGCAAATAATATTTTATATATATTGGTAAAATTTTATTTAAGGAGTATATTAATAAGTGTTAACTATATCTAAGATAAGAAACGTGTTGAATATCATGAACTATTTTAATAGGTTAATGTAGGATTCATTTATGATAAAATCTGTACACACAAAGATGTGAGTTCCAATTTAAACTTTTTTGCATATAGAAAAGCTCATATTTTAACTTGGATAATATTTGAGCTTATAAATATACAATTAATTTTATGCAGAATAATGGTCGTATTTTTAATTTAAATAAACAAAATTATATATTCATTTTTTGAAAATGCCATAAACTTTTATTACATTTATTCAAATTTATATTGGAAGTAACTAAATTTGTTGACTAATTTTTTTAAAATAAAACGCTGAATGTATATGTAGTGAGATATTAAAGATTAATGTAATAATAATTATAATCATCATAATAGTAATAATAAAATCTTTGGGTTGTTTAGAGTAAAAAATAAAGTCCTGTAATTATTATTATGTGCTTTAATATTTTGTGCTTTTATATATTTTTAAATAAATTAAAAATTAATTATTATATACCTATATATTTTTACATAAAAAATAACACTACTTTGTTTATTTTTAATTAAAAGTAAATATATTTTATAAACCGGAATACTCTTTAAATTAAAAATATATAAAGTTAGATTTAATTTATATTTTATTTTATAGTTAACTCTAATAATGCTGATAGTGTATTGGTATCTGTATGTTATTTTAGATAAACATTAATTGCAAACATTTACAAAAAATAAGTTATACAAGTTTTTATATTAATAATAACAATCATAACTGTAGTAATATTAATAATAATAATAATAGTAATAATAATAATAATTCACAATGTTTTAAAAAAATATTTTAAATTCATTAATTAATAGGTACACATTATTTATTAAATAAATTATTGAATAAGTTTTTAAACTTATAAAACAAATTATTTACATTTAATACATAAAAAATTTAATATTTTTATAACTAGCAAAACATTAATAAATAATAGTGTTTTGGTTGGTTTTGCAAAATCCTAGTTTAACATTGCAACTTATATTATAAGTGGTATCTAACATTAATTATTTTTGTAGTATACTTTAGTTGTATAATTGTATTTTTTGTTTAATTATGTTAACATTTTTTGTACATTTATGAAAACATTATAAATGTTTAAATAAAATATGTCTCCAACGCACATTATTTATTTAAATACATTAAAAGTATAATATGTTTTAATAAAACATATTTAGTCCTACTAGTCATTTTATTTAAGTACGTAAATCGTATAATATATATATATATATATATATATATATATATATATATATGTATCAAAACACTTGTCATTTTTAAATAACAAGCAATACTTAAATATAATTTTTAATTTCATTAATATTTTTATTTTTAAATATTTTAAATTTTAAAAATTAAAACCAAATATATTTGATAGATATATTATAATTATTATTTCAACTTATTACTTAACATAGATATGGAAATAAAAATTTATTAAGTTGGCTAAATGTTTTGCAATAAAAACGTTTTTAGGATTTACAATAAATTTACACAGTACTTGCCTGAAAAAATAACAAACAATTAGTGCATAGTATAAACGTAAAAAGTGTAGTAAATTATTTTAAAATTAAATATTAAAAAAAGTTTTCTAACATGACTAATTATAAAATAAAAGCTTTTAATATAATGTTAATTTTACTAAAGTTTATAAAATTTTAATTACTCACTGTACTTAATCCTACTATTTTATAATTTTAAAATTAAAACCAAATATATTTGATAGATATATTATAATTATTATTTCAACTTATTACTTAACATAGATATGGAAATAAAATTTATTAAGTTGGCTAAATGTTTTGCAATAAAAACGTTTTTAGGATTTACAATAAATTTACACAGTACTTGCCTGAAAAATAACAAACAATTAGTGCATAGTATAAACGTAAAAAGTGTAGTAAATTATTTTAAAATTAAATATTAAAAAAAGTTTTCTAACATGACTAATTATAAAATAAAAGCTTTTAATATAATGTTAATTTTACTAAAGTTTATAAAATTTTAATTACTCACTGTACTTAATCCTACTATTTTATAATAAATCCTGAATTATAAAAATAGGTTTATTTTCCTACTTACAAATATTACGGGTACAAAATAGATCTGCCTACATTTTTACCACATAATTTACTTATAACCAAAGCATAAATACATTTCTTTATTTGCTTAAAATTTTATATTTAAATAAAAAAGAAGTTAAAAACTCTTACTGTTTAATATAAACAAATTATTAAATATTGTACCTCTTGAAATGCACTTTTTAACTTAAGTATTAACATATTACATTCTATAAAATTAATGCATAAAACATTTTGCAATTTAAATGCATAACATTATTTAATTTAGTAATTTGTTTAAAACTTAAAATCAAGAAATTGTTTTGACATATATATTTTATGTTACATAAATATTATTCAGTATAACTTTATCATTTAAATTCCAAATAAGGATGAAACAGCTCTACAGTGCTCCTGGTTAACTGGAAAACCTAGTAAATTTATTATTCAAGTGAATCTGACAATACTAATATAGCATTTAAATTTGTGTTTAAAAACTTTTTACCATTTGAAATATGACAACCAATAATATTTAAATTGCTTAATTTGCAATGTATTTAAGTTGGCGGTTAAAAATAATTGGTACACCTTATAATTCGTCAAAACGTTACATTTAAAACAAAGAGTTATAAACCAAGACTGTTAACTTTACACTTTAAAAAATGTATTTTTGTTAAACTAAGTATTTAAAAATGCACTTAGGTATTCAGAAACTAAATAGATTTCTAAAGAATTAAAGTTAAACTAAACCGAAATATAATCTAAAAATTAAATATTGACAATTTGTGCAAACACTTTGCTTAATGTAATTTTTCCACTTAAAAACGTTGAATTAGCATGCTTTTTAATTACAAAATATTAGGAAGTTTTTAAATGGGTACAATAAACAAATTTATTTATTTATTTATTTTATTTTATGTTTTCTACTTTGAATGTTTTTACGAGAAACGCATCTTTCAGCAGTAGACATTTTAGCGAACCCGAACGTGGGCCCGCATTTTAGTGCCGGTGGTGGGATTCGAACCCCGATGCTTACCGAGATTCAAATTCGAGCATTGTGCCGCTAGACCACATCGGTATTTAAAGCAAATTGCTGTACAAAGTGATATTTTAGAATCAAAATAATTAAATTTTATTATATTAAAAAAATATAATTATAAAATATTATTTATTGAGATTATACATATCAAATTTTAATCGTTAATTTTATTATTAACAAATATTTATTGTTTAGACATTTACATTTATTTAATTAAGTTCATTTTTTATGCAATTATAAATAAATAGCTTTTTTATAATAATTAACTACTAAAAAGTTAAATAGTTTAAAATAAATTAATAAATTATGTATGCAAACATATTAATTATTTAATTAATTAAACAAAAATAATGTTTATTAAATATGTTTAAGGTTTAGAGTTTAGAACAATCAGATTAATGTTTAAAATGAAAGTATAATATTTTGGACAACAGATTTAACAATGAAAGATACATTTTATGACTTAAACTTCCTGTTTTTTTATGTTTTGTTTGTAATATAAAATAAATGTTATTGTTTAAACTAAAAATATTTTATAAATATTTGATTAACAATAAACAATAACATTCTGTTTACAATATGTAATTAAAACGTATATTAATATTTTTGTTCAGTTAATGTACTTTAAATATAACAAACTACTACAACGTTTCTATTGGGGTTATTATGACGACTAGTTACATTAATTGTACAAAAAATACAATGTTGTTAACTTGCTATTAATTATATTATTTTATTTAAAAAGCGCATCAGTAGTTACTTAACAACGTTTTAATTAAAACGTCAATATTTTATTTTTAAATAAAGTGTTAATTTATCTAATAAAATTTGTTACATTTTTGTTAATTGGTTTTATATTTATCATATAATAAATAAAAAAAATTATATCATTTATAATTTTATGACATTTAGTAAATCGTTGTTTAAATTTATCGGAAATGTATAATTAAATTAGATGTTAATACTTTTATCATTAATTATTTTATTTGTATGCAACTGCTAACTTTATTACAAAAAACGTTAGTAAATACGTTATAAAAAATGTTATAATTATTATATTTTTTTTTCTGTAAAAGCAGAAATATTCATGTTTAAATTAAAAATTTATTTAAACTAAAAAGTAGGACATTTTTAAAAATCTGAAATGTGTTAAAAGTGCACAATTAAAAACAATTATTGTAGTCTTATGATGAAAATAACGTTTATTTAAAAATAGTTTTGAATATTCAAAAAATATATATATATAAAAATTTAAGAATATTAATTACAGATTTTATACTTTTCAATTTTTCTAACATTTTCAACAAACTGAAGAATCAAACTGCATTTAATATTGATTTACGTATAAACTTTACGTAAATAAATTATAGAAAGATTTGATTCAATTTATCAACACATTATTAACTAAATAAACTATTTTGTTAATAAAAATAATAATTGTTATTAATCTTGTAATAATACAAAGACACAATAAATTTACTAAATAATATTTAATTATATAAAATATAAAATAAGGTTTACTATAAATTAATAAAAATGAATTAACTGCGTAGAAACATTTAATTTTAAATATTAAAAATAAAAATATTTTAAACAATTATACATTATGTAAATGTAAAATAAAAACGTTGCAATTATTTATAAAATATGCATTACAAAAATAGATAAAATGGGTATACCCAATTCTACACAAAGTTAATAAATTGAATAAATTTTTATATGTGTAGGATAGAATAGGTATTTTACAAAAAAACATTAAAAAGTTATCATTTATTGCAGTTAAATGTAAATTTACATTTAGTATTAATGATTAAATCAAAATAACGGTTTTAAGAATACGAATTTGATGACTCGGATAGTGGTGTAAACCTTCACATTAAATATTTTTAATACCATTACTAATAAAATTACATTACTTTATTTATAATGCTAAAAATAATTTAATATCATATAAGGTCTTTGTTGTAATTTATTAAAATTAATGATATAAAAATAAACTATTGTTTATTAAAAGCAAATTTTAGTTTATCATAAAACATTATTTATAGTATATTATATACATTGTATATTGCACTTTATTTAAATAATTTTAGTATTTATAACATAATAATTTTATTCAACTTTTAATTGCTATTGTACTCAAATAAATAAAAATTTTTACCTTATTAAACTATTTAAATTTATTAATTATTTATCTAAAACATAGAACGTACTCCAAAATCTCACATACAGCAATTTCTAAATAATCAATAATATAATTGAAATTGCATCAAAAATATCCGCACATAAAGAATAAATAAATTGCAATAGAAATAATATAAATGTGTATGCATTTATGACATTGCGTACAATCGATTGTGTAATATACTTTTTCCATTATTTATTAACACTTCATTTTGATTGGAAATTGTTTTATAAGCCAATTGGGTGTTTTTGCTTTTATCAGATACATTTTACTTTTAATGTCACAAAGTATTATTAGTTTACATTTATCTATAAACATACAAAATCGTTCAAATATTTTTGTTTATAAAATAGAATTTGTTGTTTTTAAATACATGTTTATAAATTACAAAATTATTTTAATTTAACTTTTTTAAACAAAGGCATATTTTTTTAACGATTGATAATAAGGTAAATACAATAAACATATTTCATAGATAGTTACGTGATTTAAAATTTTTATTTAGAATTTTAAAATCCTAATATAAAAAAAATATTAACCTTAAAATCACAATTTTGATTATATTTTAAAGCATAAATAGTTATTTCATAATAACCTGCTTTTTTATATATTTATAATTAACAAATTTCTAAAATACAGGGGTAATAAAAGCTAAATGTAGACTTGTAGCTGTTATGTATGATTTAAAGTCATATTATCAGCATTAAGTGTCCATCCTTGGTTGGTTTGTTTAAAAAAAAATACTTTTTGTAAAACACTTAAGTAAAAGAAAACTAGATAAAGAGCATATATATATATATATATATATATATATATATACTAATAATTGATAATATATATATATATATATATATATATATACTAATAATTGATAATATTCAGCACTTGTTATTTATGGTAAACATATCTAATTGTTATTTATAAATATCTTAGATAATTCTTTACTAAGATATATATATATATATATATATATTATTTGCAAAACAATTATAATTGTAATATATAACATTTGTTTTATTAATAAAGCATAATACCACCATTATTAAAACTTAAAAACATACACAGATTATTTGTTTAACAAAATAAAGGTTACAAACTTCAGAATGTCAATAATGTAATTTTTTCAAGTTCTACCAGTCGTTTTAGGTATAAATCTATTAACTTACTAAATAATTTTTTGAAATAAAATTTTTTGCAACAATTATAGTTTAGTTTCAAATCGGTTTACCTTACAATTCAAAATACAAAAATAAATTTTAATTATGTTGAGGTATGAACTGTACGAAAATAATTAAATAAAAGTGCGTTTTTGTAATTTAAATAAATAAAACGTATGGTAAATTGTGAGTTAAAATAAAATGTACATTACCATTTTCGAAGTATACAACCCTCACAACAATTACTGCAAAAAAGTGATTATTAAACTAAAACCTCTCTACAACTACATAGCATACAAGAGAAACGTCACTTCAATTATAAAATATACAATACTATATAATAATTGAAAAAAAACTATAATTATATATACATATATGTGTAAGTAAAAAAAATTATATAAAATATCAACGGGTGCAAAATCGGAAATGGAGTAAAATAATTAACATGATTTATAACGTCAACTATTAATAAAAATACAAATTACACGCAATTTGTTCAGTTACCAAATGATTAAGGACATTACAAAGTTCAAAAAATTTAACAATCTATGTGATCGCCTTTCTTTTGAACAACCTGATCCAGGCGTTTTGGAATGTTGTCGATGAGAGTGTTGATATATTCTTGTTTCATCTCATATTGAACAACAAACCGAATGCGTTCACATAAATTTTCAATTTTGGTATGCTTATTGATATTGCGCTTTAGCATACTGAAAAATTTTTCAATGATATTGATATCCGGGCTGTTAGGTGGCAATTGAGCGAAAGATAGCTTTTTTGATTTTAGCTTCTCTACTGTCTAAATGTAAATATAAAGCAAATATAGTGAACTTAGATAAATATAACGTTACCTTTTTGGACGTATGACATGGAGCATTGTCCTGAAAAACAGTAGTAACCCCCGTGTAAGTGTGCTGCATTTCATAATGAAAAACATCCTTCATAACTGAAATAAATTTTTTACTATTTAAGGTACCAGATATAATTCTCCATTTGATAGGTTGATTATACTTAATACCAAACCAACACATTACTTGTCGAGGGTGGGCTTTCTTTCTAATAACCGGGAGTAAATGTTTTTGAAAACTTGTCCCACACAACACTTTGTTTTTAAAGCCAAATGGTTCATCCCGAATCATTGTTTCATCAGCAAAGTATACGGAACGCCAATAACATAAGTGTCGTTCACTCCATAGTTTACAAAAGGCTAATCTGTCATCCTTTTGTTTTTTGGTAATAAATGGCTTGATCTTTGGTGATTGTAGAGCTAATCCGGATTCAATTGCTCTGTTTCTTATAGTGGAATATGTAAAATTGTTTAAACTATTTCTTTTAGTTTCTGAAATAAGTTTATTATAATTTTTTTAACTCTATAATAATTTTTTGGTTTTTGACCGTTGATAATCCGATAAATTGTTGAAAAGTTAACTCTATATAAATCTGCTAATCTTTTTGGTGAAAATCCTTCATTTTTTAATTCTTTAATAACACGGTATTCATTTTCGGTGAGATAAAAACAATTTTTATCACTATTCTCCATTTCAAAAACAATGCAATCAGAAAGCAGAATTAGCAAATAAGCGGAATCTCAAGGTTAAACGTAAATAATAATTTATTAGATTTATTTTAAAATTTTTATTTAAAATTAAGTAAAAAAATTTTTTATTATTTTTATTTATATAGATTAGAATAATTAAATGTTTATTTTGATAATTATTATGACATCACAATTAGGGCAGATTTGGATGTTCGTTTAACATCAATTTTAAGGATTAGTTATTGTTCATTTTTAATGAAATTAAGCACACAGAATAATAATAAACTAATGATTATAAAAATTGTGTAATTTTAACTTATTATCTACGTTAATACAGAAGTAGCTTTTAAAATATGCTATTTTGGTCGACCCAGCCTTCTTAAATAAATATTTCTAAGTATATATAAAGGATCTATGAAGCACTAGACATTATTTTTAATTTTCGATATTTGTTTTTACAAAAAAACAATTGGACATAACACATTAATTTAGATTTAATACCTTTGTAATTTTTTGCGTTAATTGTTAAAATGGGTTTACACCGGATTATTGTTTTAAACAATTATTATATGTCTTGAAGTATTTTGGCATAGTTCGCATTAAAACGATTGTATTAATGTTTTAATAAATTCCGTGTTTTTACTTTGCTATTTATATATAAGGAAAATTGGCACTATAAATGACTCTAAAATGTTCAGTTCATAGTATATACCATACTACACACTCATCTGTAAATTATATTGATTTCCAAAAACAAATATTTTGTACTATTTAGCAAACTTTAACTTTTGTAATCAATAGGCACAACTAAGTTGGAGTATCTTAACAACAGCTTTAAAAATTACATTTGCAGATTTCGTCCTCCTTACAGTTATATATAAAAAATGTTACAAATGTTGCTTTGCAATTTGCTTTACATTTATCGTTCGATGTTTTTCAAGTTACATAAATTTAATTTAATTATTTTGTTTGATAGTTGGTTTTCTTCCACTAGTTTGCAATTTAAGGCTTGTCCTATTGTTCAAATTTTTTTGTACTGTTTATTGTCATGCTCCATTTTTATAAGGATTTTAAATAATTATTAATTATGAGAGGTTAAAAACAGCGCTGACTTATTTAACCATAAGTACTAAGCATGTGAAAATAAGCAGTCATTTTATAAAGCAAAACTGAATCTTATGTTTAAATTGTTAATAATTTTTGGTTTTAAAATAGTTTATAATTAAAATTTTTTTAATAGAATAATCATCGATTATTTTAAATTAGAGTGTAAATTTGTAGGTATTTATGTCATTATTTATTTTATTTAAAAAAATATTATTAAACAAAATTAAAATTCTAATAAAAATTTTTATTAAAAAATTATATATTTTAATATTTAAAAATATTAATTAGAAATAATTAATGTTTAGACATCGCATTACTAACGTGTATATTTAGTTTATACGTTTTTTATTAAAGCTCAACGAATGAATAAAATTTTTATACTGTGTAAAATTTATTTGTTACTTTATATAGAAATTTATTTTAAAAACAATTATTCGAATTTATTTCCTATAATACATATAATAGCTGTATGGTTCGGAGTAAAAGTTAATACAGTATTATTGATAAGCTTTTGTAACTTTACTTATTTATGTTAAACACATGTACGTCTTATTAAAACATTCTTCAAACATAACCATGGCGGTATTAATAATATCAATATTATAGCAAAATTTTAATTTAGATCAAAAACGAGTATTTAGAATTTGTTTATATATACACTCATAATTTAATAAATGAAAATAATATTTTGATTAAATAATTATTTTACTTAGTTTATTTAATTTTTGCATAATTTTTATTTATAATTGACGTTAATTTTTTATTTTAATGCATTTATTTGATAATTCCCAAAAGTGGTCTAGCGGTACAACGCTCGACTCAGACCTTGGTAAGCGTGGGTTTGAATCCCATCACGGCACTAAAATGCGGGCCTACGTTCGGTTTTGCCAAAAATGTCTACTGCTGAAAGATGTTTTTAGTAAAGCATTCAAAATAATAAACATAAAATAAAAATAAAAAATACGCTTTTTTCTTTTATAAAACCGTAATTAATTAATTTGTAGGTAATTAAAGTGTAAGTAATTCAAAAAATAATAACTTTGCTAAAAGAAAACTTTTTAATGAATTATTAAGACAAAAATCAAGCGTTTAAATTTATTGAGAGCTGCACGTTTCTCAACTGCTAGATTCAATATAAATGTTACTGAATATTGTAATCTTTGTACTAACTGTTTTAATGTTATTTTAAAACTTTCTGTTTCCTTAGTTATATTTTAAAATGTTGCACGTTCTACTGTCTTTAAGTATATTATGTAATAAAATTTAAATTTTGATTAATAATTGTTCAAATAACATTTGTTAAAATGTCACAAAAAGCTAATCTAAAAGGGCTTACAAAACGCACACTAGATACGCTTTGATACATTTAAAAGCATTTTCATACATTTTTAATTCGCTATTATCACTCAAGTCAACAAAAAACAATTATACAAAAAATTATATTATTTTATTTACACTGTAATTATATGACATAAACGTTTTTGAAATATTGCTTTATTATAGTTTCTATATTTGTTAATATAATAATTTTGATTTGGAAATCATATCTTTATGTTTACACATGTTTACAAATGTTGCTAATTATACATTGCAAATTACCTAAAAACACATGCACTTGTTTTTGTAACTACTTGACTCAGATATTTTTTTAAGTTTCTGGTTAAGTTGTTAATGCTATTTTATATAATCTTAAAAATAACAACATTAAATTTAAACAAATAAATATTTAATTAAAATATGTTTTTGTAAATGCTTTATTTTATTATACGGAAAAAAACTTAAAAAAACAATGGTGATAATACTATTCTGTGGCAATTATTGACATAATAGCAATTTTTGTTTCCATACGTAGTATGTTTAAATTTAAATGTTCAAATACGTAAAATAAATTTAAGTAAACTCGAAGTTAATTTTTAATAATATAATTTAAGACACCGTATGTAACACAGTTGTGATTCTTGTATACTTAAAAAATATGCACTTCGAACTAAAAATATAACTCATTGGAGTATTTAGTATAATACCCATTATCATAGCTAACAAGTTATTTTGTTTTGTTTAAAATAAGCTTTATTTGATTGGTATTTTAAAGTACTTTAGTACATTATGTAGGTAGTCAAAATATAACAGTTGTTGTGAATGTTGTTATAAAACCAAGTGCTAATAAACAAAAATTGTTTGTTTTATATTACACAAAACATACTTCCAGTTTTTACTGATTTGTAATAAAATATGGCTAAAGATTTTTTAATAAAAAAAATATTACAATTTTATTTACTAGTAAATAACTTAATTTTTGTAAAATAATTATGCAACTTTTTAGTTACACACTTAGTTTTTAATAAACGAAAATGGTTTTTAACAGAAATTAGCATTATTTCAATTTTTACACAAAGGATTTTAAATTATTACTTTTTAAAATTTTTTTCTACTTAATTATGAATTAAATTTTGATTATTTCTAAAAAGTCGTTTAATTTATTAGTCGTATACATTTACAGAAACATTTTATTTAACAACATTGTTGTTAGTATTATAACAACACATAAAATCAAATTATTAAAATTTTGTTTACATTATAAAATTATATATATTAAGAAATATTATAACACTTTTTCCAAGTATTAGCTTTTCTAATTTTTTATCTAATTAACAATATTAAATAAGTACAACGTTACTGTTGTGTAAATAAAACTCGATTATTGTTTGTTAAAAACTCTGTTAAAAAGTTTAATTTGTCATAAATTAAAAATTAAATAATAAGTATAGCCGTTGTGTATACATAAATTAATTTATATTATTTACATTATTTTTTATTTTTAATATAAATATTTTTTAAATTAAAAAAAATATTAACATAACAATTCTCACAACAATTACCGCAAAAAAGTGATTATTTAACTGAAACCTCTCTAGCAACTACATAACATACAAGGCAAACGTCACTTCGATTATAAAATATACAATACTATATAATAATGAAAATAAACTATAATTATATATAATAAAAAATGTATAAAATATCAACTGGTGCTAAATCAGAAATGTAGTAAAATAGTTAACATGATTTATAACGTCAAGTATTAATAAAAAAACAAATCACATGCAATTTTTTCAGTTAGACATTAGAAAGTTAAAAATATTTAATAGTCTATGTAAACTCCATTTGGAATAATATCGATAAGAGTATCGATATATCCTTGTTTCATCTCATATTGAACAATAACCCGAATACGTTCACATCAATCCTCAATTTCAGTATGCTTATTGATGTTGCGTTTTAGCATACTGAAAACATTCTTAATAACATTGATGTCTGGGCTGTTAGGTGGCAATTGAGTGAATGATTTGTTTTAATTTTAGCCCCTCTAATGTCTAAATGTAAATAGAAAGCTAACAATGTAAACTTAGATAAACATAATGTTACCTTTCTGGACGTATGACACGGAGCATTGTCCCGAATAAAACACATTTTTCACTATTTAAAGAACCAGATATAATTCTTCACTTAACAAGTTGATTATATTTAATACCAAACTAACACATTATTTGTTGAGAATGGGATTTCTTTCTAACAACCAGAATTAATGTTTTTAAAAACTTGACTCATACAACACTTTGTTTTTATAACCAAACGGTTTGTCCCGAATCATTGATTCATCGGTATAGTATACGGAACGCCAATAAAAAAGGTGTCGCTCACTCTATAGTTTACAAAATGCTAATATATCATCCCTTTTGTTTTTTAGTAATATATGGCTTAGATTTTGGTGATTGAAGAATTAAACTAGATTCCATTGATCTGTTTCTTATTGTGGAATAAATGAAATTATTTAAACTATTGCTTTTGATTTTTGAAATAGGTTTATTATAATTTTTTTAAATTCTATAACGATTTTCTGATCATTCGTAGTAATTGTTATACGTTTTCTTCCAAGGTTATCATAATTTCGTGATTATAATCATTAATAATCCGAAAATTGTTGAACGGTTAATTGTGTATAAATTTGCCAATTTTTTAGGTAAAAATCTTTCATTTTTTAATCCTTTAATGACACGATATTAATTTTCGATAAAATGTCCATTTCACAAATAATACAGTCAGAATGCAAAATAAACGGATGAGCGGAGAATCAGGATTAAACGTAAATAATAAATTATTCGATTTGTTTTAAAATTTTTATTAAAATTAAAAAAAAAATTAATTATTTTTATTTATATAGATTAGAATAATCAAATGTTTATTTTGACAATTACTATGACATCACAATCACAGTAGATTTGGATGTCCGTTTAACATTAATTTTAAAGATTAGTTATTGTTCATTTTTAATGAAATTAAGCACATAAAATAATAATAAACTATTTATTAGAAAAATTATGTAACTTCAACTTATTATCCACGTTTAAATAAAAGTAGCTTTTAAAATATGCTATTTTGGCCAACTCAGCATTTTTAAATAAATATTTCTAAGTATATATAAATGAACTATTAATTGCTTGACATTATTTATTTATTTTTACAAAAAAATAATTAGACAAAACAAATTAATTTAGATTCAATACTCTTGTAATTTTTTGCGTTAATTTTTGAAATGGCCCTAAATATATATATATATATATATATATATATATATTTACATTTTAAACAATTTTAATTTTTAAAATTTGCAATATAATAATTGTTTTAAAATCAATTAATTTTGTGGTTTATTTTTAAAAATATAAAATTTATAATTTTATTTAAATTAAAAATGCATTAATTTTTTATTGCTAGTAATCATATTTATATTATTATTATTATTATTATTATTATTATTATTATTATTATTATTATTATTATTATTATCATTATTAACAGATTTACTTAGTTCAAAAGTTTTAGTGCTAAAACCTCATTGTAAAACCGTTTTGTATTGTGTAACCAATTAAAAAACCTCATTTAATTATATTGAATTCAAATTTTATTAATGCACAATCTAAAAAAGTGATATAGTGATTTAATGTATTATAATTTTAGTGATTTCAATAAAAATGGGTTGGTATTTATTTTATTATTAACAACGTTTTTGCTTTGTTAGGTGGGATAGTCTAACTGTACAGCGCTCTACGCAAAACCTAGACACAGGTCTAATCTCCATCACCGGCACCAAGTGCTAAAGAAATGTTTTCGGTAAAACATTTAAAGTAGTTACAATGAAATTTTAAAAATCAACTTTTAATTTGTTTGTTATGGCAAGCATAACTTTTCTCGCTCATTATTCATAAACAACATGTGTTAAAAGTTAGTAAGAATAACAACTTTACAATAATTACTTGCAATGCTTCACTTTTTACACCCAACAAACATAATCAAAACAAAATACAATAAATTTTCATTTTATTGTTTCAATTTTTGTTAGTTTATTTTTTGGTTACTAAAATGCATTGTTCATATTTTTATGTATCTACACTTATATTGTCAATTATAAATTTTAAACACCTACGCAAAATTCAATAACATTTTATATTGTTTTATTGTACTGTTAATGGTAAATGCAATTTTTATTTAAGATGTTTATCTCAAAATTTTTTAAATTGTTTAAATATTATATTAGAAAATAACAGATTTATTTTGTATAGTCTTGTACAATCTAGGCTGTAAAAGGCAAAAAATAGCAAAAAACATAATCGCATGTTTATATTATTATAAGCATTAACTAAAAAATAATTTATACTAAGCAAATAAAAATGTAAAACAGTGGCAATTTATTATGATAATAATTTAATATTTTTTAATGTTTTGTATTTTATTTAAAATTCACACTCAATACATACATTTTAGATTTTAAAAACGTTATACGTTAAAATTCGAAATTTAACATGTTATTACAAAAAAAAACATTTGTTACAATACACGTTTTTCAATAAATAATTGTTTAAAGTAAAGTCTAAAAATAAAATGTTAATACTCTTTTATATTAAAGAAACATTTTATTTAATTTGTTTAATTTTTTAAAATTTCTTGTTTGTTTTGTTATTTACGTAAAACTTGTAAAATAATTATAAATACATAATATTTAACAAATATTCAATAAAGTATTTACAAAAAATGTTTTTTATTAAATATTTAACAACATTTATGCACGTAAATTATTTATAACTATTATGTTTTCTATGCAAACCAATGACAAGTTAATATAAATATATTATTAATATTAATTACTATAAGTTACTCGTTTTGTTTAATATGCAAGTAAAAATGAATATAAGCTATACTGCTATAATAAATAAAATAGTTTATTATTAAGTGAATATAACAATTTCAATATAAGATACACATATAATCTATTTTAAGTTTACTTTAAAAAATGTAAAATTGGTAAACATTTCGGTTAAAAACAAACAAATGACGACGTTTTTAGAGATGTATTTTAATACAATGTAAAATTTACAAATTATTACTTGTGAACCCCATTTTATTAAACCGACTACAAAATTTCAAACAGAGTTTCTTAATTTTTATTTAAAAAATTAAAAATTGAAAATATGACAAATTCTTTTACCAAATTTACCATCCTTTTGTTAATACTTGTTTTAACAAAACATTTATGCCAGGGTGGTTTAGCGATACAACGCTGGACTCAAATCTGGGTGAGTATAGTTTTGAATCCGACACTAAATGCTGGTTTACTTTTGGCTTTAATAACATGTACACTAGTGAAAGATGTTTCCTGTAAAACGTCTAAAATAGGTAAAATAAAACATAAATTAAAATTATATATATATATATATATATATATATATATATATATATATATATATATATATATATATATATATATTTTTAACTGTTTGCAAAACAAAATGAACTAAAGTTATAAATATATAAATGTATAATTATATATTATGTTGAACTTAGAAATTAGTTATTGTGCCTGCTGAGCATTAACTTATTTTATTTAAATAATCGTTAATGTTTTGCTATATAAATAGGAAAATAGGGACATGAACCTTAAAACTGGTATATAATTAATAATAAATAGAGCATTGCAAAACGTGCCCCAATGTTTCATATTATTGTGTTATTAATTAAAGTAAATACTTATAAACATTTTAGTAAAATTTAATGTCATATTTATTATAAACCGTTTATTTAATAAAACAAAATTTTAAACTTTTTAATTGGAAACTTGAGAAAGTTTTTAACCATTTTTTCTTCCAGCAACTATTTAATTTCTAATTAAAATACAGTATAGTTCAAATGCTATTCTAAATTACTTAAATTACAAATAAAATTTAATTTTAAACAAATATATAAGAAGACTGTGACATGAATTCATTTTGTATATTCATGTCAGTTACAAGCGTATAAAATTTTGTGAGTTGCACTAACATAAATGTCATTTGTACTTTCTTATATATATATATATATACTAAAATTTTATGTTTGTAATTGACGAAAATATACGAAATGAATTCATTTCACAATTTACATCTTTTTATATTTTTATTTGGAATCATAAAAAGAACTCAATGCTTTAAAAAATTGTTTATTTGTACTTTATTTTCTATTTTAAAAATAATGTAATTAAAAACTTTTTTTAAATGAACTTGATTCGTGTAAAATGCCATTCTTGAATTGTAATATTATTAATTATAACTTTATATTTATACAGAGTATCTTAAAAAAGTTAATTAAATAAAATATTAACAAATTGATTAACAGGAAGTTGCATTTTATAAATGTTTTAAATAAATATGTTATTTTCACCCAGTCAAGTGTGTTTAATATATATATATATTAATCCTTAATAAAATCTATTGTAACAAAATATGCCAGTTAAATGTTTTTGTACATTTAAGTTACGTTTTGAATTTTGTATAATAATTTATAAGTACAATTTATAGTAGAATATATAATATATAGAACATTTGTTTTTATTTTTACAATTTGTTTATTTCCTTGAACGTTGTGATACAATTAGTTATATAATTAAAATAATGGTCTAACAGTACTGTGATCGACTCAAATCTGAGTGGGCATAAATTTGATTGTCACCACTGACTCACTAAATGAGGGGCTTTGCTAAATTGTCTACTTCTGAAGTATCGTTATTGTAAAACTTTTCAAGTAGTAAAATATAATAAATAAAAATATAATATAAAAAAAATATCTAAAATATACAAAAGGCAGATTTTGCATTTGTTACTAAATAATCAACGTAATTTTTATAAAAATTAAAATACAGTAAAATATTAGCACTACTTGCATATATATATATATATATATATATATATATATATATATATATATATATATATATATATAACATCATAAAAATGTTATAAATTTAATTATTAATGACTTATTGTTTATTTTTTTTCAATTACCATAAAACAAAAGGTTGTTTGATCTAGGCCATATTGTTATCATATAACAACCCTTAGCTTACATAACATTCAGTTTAGTTAAATCTTTTGAATAACTTTTGACTATATATTCTAGATATATTATATTGTTCTTTTAACATTAAACATTTATTAATCCTTTGTGTCATTTTCTTTGCAATAAACGTAAAACTCATTTAATATATTACTTATTTATGGCAGTATCGTAGAATAAAACAAAAGTATATACTTATAACTTAATTGTCTGTAATACAATGAAATCAAATAATATGAAATAATTTCTTATACACCGTAAATAAAAAAATTACATTTTTTAACAAACGGAATTTTTTATTTTTAAAATTTTACTTGTGCATAGGATTGTATGGATGGAACACTGCCTAAAATGTAACATAAATAAACCAATCTAGCCAGCCTAAGCTTGAATAAAGAATGAGGTTTTACAGCAAAAAGAGTACCCGGTAGAAAAACCACGCCAAAACTATTTAAATTAGTTAAATAAAAAATAAAGTGTAGAGAATTGAGCAGAAACAGTGGTTTTTTATAAAAGAGGAAAATGTTAAAGAATCTTCTTCTTTAGAACCGTATAGATGGCAGGTATTATTATATTATTATACAAAACCCTTTTGCTTTAAGAATAAGCATGGGGCAATAAGACAACAATTACAGCAAAACAACAACAACAATAACAAAGTCTCGTTGGCGTTAAATATTCTGCAAATCGAAAATTGCGCTTTTTTTCGGCTTTCACTCAACCTTGTCATTTGGTAACTTTGCCATCCAGAAGCGTTGTTGTTTGCCGGAATGACGTCATCTTTAATTGTTTCCGTAGCAGTATAAATTTTTACAGAGGCCAGGTTGCCAACCTTGCGCTCAAACCCTCATCTTTTATCCAGGCTTGGGACTGGCTAGATTGAATCATTTCTAATCCAAACTAGGCGGAGTTGATGGCAGGTATGCGCAGAAATGAAATTTAAATTTTAAGCAAACGACAGATATGGTCATGGGTTCGATTTCCATCACCGGCACTAAATGCAAGCCCATATTCGGCTTTGTTAAAATGTCCACTACAAAAAGATGTTTTCCAAAAAACATTTAAAGTAAAAAAATATTGCATTTTTATTTGTGTAAACTTATAAAATATTGCCGTTGTTTTTTCATTTTAGGGTTTTACCTTTCTATCAGTTCAAATAAAAAAGTTAATAATAATGGACATACAATTACTTTGTCATTGTTTATTTTCTAACCAGCACAATAAATTTCAAATTTTTAATATATGTGGTATAAAAGCTTATACAATTGCTGAAATTTACAAAATAAATGTTAAAAAATAAAACATTTTTCAAATTATGTTCAAGTAAACTGACAGGTTTTACAAGTGAAGGACACAATAATTTGTTGATTAGGAAATTGAAAATAAATTAATTAATAAATTTAAAGCAAGTAAACAAAGAAAATTAAAAATACTTTTATTGTTGGATTATGAAATAATTCATTAAATTGTTTTATTGGATTTAAAGATTGTTTGTAAAAAATAAGTTGCTTTAATATACACAAAAATTGAAATTATTAGTGTTTACTAAATAATACAAATGTACAACTACATAATTTTTAATGTCAATAAATTTAATAATGAGTCGTGTGTAGAGCGGATTGTATTATAGGTTACATATATTTTTCAAGAAGAGATTCTTACATGTATCATCTGCCACCAACTTCCTTTCTTTCTTAGCTAAAGTTGGAAGTAGTTATAAAGTATTTAAAATTTTAGAACATGTTTTTAGTGCCAGGGTGATCGAGCAGTACAGCGCTGGACATGGACATGAATAGGCATAGGTTCGAACCCCACCACTGGCATTAAATGCGGACCCAGGCTCGGTTTCGCTAAAATGTCTACTGCTAAAAGATGTTTCCCGTAAAACATTCAAAGTAGTAAAGATAAATAAATAAATAATTATTTGGCACCGTACATTCGCTTTTTAAATACAAGAATTTAATTAAATTAGATTTAAACCAATTACATGTTTTTAACATTTATTGTAAATTTTATTTAATAAATTAATTTTTGCTATAAAAAACATAAAAATAAAACATACACAATATATTATTATTTTTATTTTACTATCTAAAAACTATTTTATCGTAAAGAACATAAGGCAGATAGGTTGTTTTGTTTAATTGTACTTTAGACTATTAGAATCAAAGAACTTAAATATCAAAAATTGTGTTTTTATTCAGATTTTTCCACATTCTGCCATTAGATTTATGCTATAAAATTTTTGTAATAATTCTGTGGAAGGGTGCTCTATTAATTTTTTAATGATATTTTGAAGGAGGCCCCTTTACTCTTTAACTAACCACCTTTTTTAGTAGGTATTGAGGCCAACAACAACAAAGTTTTACTAAATATACTTTTGATGTATTAAAATAATTTTAAAATAAGATTATCATTGTACACTTGTTTAATGTTGACTAAAATATCAAAAATAAAATTAATTATTTTGTTATATATATACATATATATATATATATATATATATATATATATATATATATTAAATAATAAAAAATTAATATTATTTTAATACCTTGTATTACAAACTTTTTAAAATTTTAAAATAATATTTATTTAATCGTGTTTAAATTAATACGTTATTTGTTTGCGTTTACTGATTCACCTACAATTACCGTGGCAATATTAAAAATAAAGATATTAGAAGACATTTACTGTTAAAAAGAGTTTATTTATTTTTTCACTTTAATTGCAAAGATAATATTTAGTATTATATTTAGTGACTTTTTATTTGGTTGTTGCTGCTTAAATATTCGATAAAAAACGTTTTATAAGACATAAAATGTTACCAAAATCAAACAGGGACCTGCATTTAGTACCGGAGTTTGCACTCGATTTTATGTCTACCTAAGTTTGAGTTTAACGCTTCTCCAGTACACATACATACATCAATATTAAAAATATAATTATAATGACATAAAATATTTAATCTATTAATGGCTAGTTGATATAAATTATTTACACATTACATCGTCTAATATTTTTATTTGGAATCATAAAATTGTTTATATTCTTGAAATTTAATTAATATAATAAATTTTATTGCACAGTATAAGTAAACATGCAATAAAACTTTTGATCATATTATGACTGTTAATATAAAACACTAAAATTATTATTTTAATTCAAGAAAAATATAACAAACACTTTATTACAATTCAAAAACAAAATCCATTTTTTATATTTTAACTAAAAATCTACTAATAATTAGGCAATTACTATTCCTAAAACAACTACTAATAAGGACGTAGTTATTAAGCCAAATCTTTAGCAACCACATAATTGGGGTAAAGAACCCAGTATAATTATACTGTATACAATGCTATATACTAAGTAAAATAAAATAAAAATTTTATTAATATATGTTGTTACTAATAAAGCATTGCGTAAAATCACAATTGAAGGTTGGGTAAAATTGTGAATATAACGTCAAATATGACAAAGTAAAAAGTATATCTAATTTTTTTAGTTACTAATTTGTCTCAATACAAAATATCAAATAATCAATGTGATTATCTCTTTTAGTAGACACTAGGCTTATGTGCTTTAGTATGCTGTTGGTTACAATGTTTATAAAGATTTAGGTAATCTAAATGTTTTTTAAGTATTAGTTAAGGTTAATAATTTTTAACTGTAGATGTGCTTACATATATGTATTTTTTAATTATACAAAATCAAAATAATTAAAACTAATTTTGAAACTATTAAATAGCAATTTTTAAAAACATAACCCGCTGTGTTTAGATTAATTTCTTTATGTTTACACAATTAATTTAAAGGCAGTTAAAGTTAAATTTGCAAACACATAACTTTAAACATTGTTTTTAAACAATTGCAACTACAACATAAAAAAATTCCACTTTAGCTTTAAAGAAATTACTAAATTTTAAGATAAAAAATACCACTGGTTAATTAGACTAACATAGTTTGTTATAAAAGACGTATTTTATAATTTTTACATAAAAAAGATTTTTAAAGTACTAAATGATAGGTTTTGTACGAAATTTACTGTACATAATAAGTTAGCTACAAAAAAAATAAATCATTGAACTATAAAACAAAGTGTTACAATTTTTTAAAATATTTAATTGTATTATTATAAATATACCTTTAAAGTTTTTTTTATTATATATTATATTATACAAAACCCTTTTGTTTTAAAAATAAGCATGGGGCAATAAGACAATAATTACAGCAAAAGAACAACAACAACAACAGAGTCTTGTTGGCATTGAAAATTCTGCAAATCAAAGATTGAGCTTTCTTTCGGCTTTCACTCAACCCGGTCATCTGTGTAACTCTGTCATTTAAATACGTGCAATCACTTTTTTCCGTTGTTTGCCTAAATGGCTTCCTTTTATCGTTTTGGTAGCAGTGAAAATTGTTTACAAAGATTAGGTTGCTAAACTTGCGTTCATATCCTCCTCCTTTATCCAGGCTTGGGACTAGATTGGGCTAGATTGAATCATTTCTAATCCAAACTAGGCGGAGTAATTAAAATTTAATAAAACGTTTTGTGATTAAAAAGTTTGAACATAATATTTTTTATACTCCTTTCTAGAAAATAATAAAATTCGTGTTAATTATATTTTGTAATTTATTGTTTTGTATTTTATTGTTTTTAAGTTCCACAATGAGTTTTACCAAACCAAGTTATTAATATTTTTTAGAAGATACCTAAACTATTTTTACAAACACTAATGTACTTTTTAAATTGTTTTAACAATGTATACTGCATTTTAATTTTTAATATTGATGCAAATATTAATTTTTAAGTTAATCTAAAAGCAAACAAATATATTTAGTAAAACCCAAAGCAACGTTTTAGGTGTAATATTACATAGTATAGTCTTTATTAATATAAATTAATTATTTCTAGGAGAAAGATGCTTTAAAAAAATATTTAAAAATTTTTGAATTTAAAAAAAAAACTTATTTTTTATTTAAATTAAATTGTTGATTAGGTGATAACAATACAATAAAGTCAACTTTCGTATTATAAAAGCATAAACTTAAAGTATTAAAATACATTTTTGAATAATAATTTTGAGCACATAAATTAATAATTTATTAATTATAATAAAAAATGCATTAATTACATTTAATAATTCCGTTCATACGTATATTATTTTTAAAATATACTATTTTCATTAACTGGACATTTTAAAATAAATATTTTTAAGTAAATATAAAGCAACGATTAAGTACTATATATTATTTTTAATTCTTCACATTTATTATAAAACTAAAAAACAATCTCACAGAAAAATATAATTTGATTGATAATTTTGTTGAATTTGTAAACTAAATGCTTTAAGAGCTGTGTTAAAAGCAATTTAAAAATATTTTAAATCTTTCTAACATAGTATGTAATATATATGTAATATATATATATATATATATATATATGATTATATTAAATAAGTAGCAATAATAATCAATTTTAATCAATGTTATCATTAATTGACACATTTATTGCTTAAAACGTAAAAAAAGGTTTTAAGTTTAATGTTATAAGCATTTATTTTTATGCTAATGCTTTTAAGTTTTATAAAACAATATTTACTAAAACAACAATTAACTTAAAATGGTTTTTAATTTGTAACATTTTTTAACAATTAGAAACAGTAAAATAATTACTAAATTAGTTGCTCTATTTTAAATCAAAATTTATGTTATTAACAATGTTGTTATTAACGTTGTTCTTTTACGTGTTACACGAGTTTTTAAATTGTTTTTATTTTGTTTAAATTTTAAATGTTTTTTTGCGTGTACATGCTGCGTATCACGAGTTGTTTATAATTCCTTTAACGGCAATTGCAACAAACATGTGTATAAATTCTTACTATAAGTGCGATAAATAATAATTTATTTTTTAAGTAAAGCTATACTTAATTTTAAAGAAAAATAATAATCTTCAATAGTTGTTTGCTTTAATTATTTACATAAAAACATGTTAAGAGTGTCACTGTGTATTAAAATTAAAAACAAAAATTGTTCATAACAAGTATTTGTTTGAATTGAAATATATATATATATATATAAAAGCCTTTCATAAATAAATGTTGACGTTTAATTTAATGTTTGAAGCCCAAATTTTATTAGTGTACGTGCTTGTATGTAATTAAACAAAAGTCATTTATTTTAATTATTAAAGAACTTTATAAAAAATGGTAGTTCATTAACAAAAAATTAATAACTTATATTTCAAAAATATATTATGTGCATTAATTATAATTTTAAAAATTTAACATAAATGTACAATAAAGTTGACTTGAATTTTGTTTTACATTCTTATGTTTAGCGAATTGCTAAAAACTGACAATTATTAAAATAAAAAAACCGTAATTTGCAATAAAATTGTAAAATAATCTAATTAAGACACAAATGCTACTAAATATATTGTTTGTATAAACAATTACAACAAAACTAAAAATTTGCATTGAAAGTTTATATTGTTACAAAGTGTTCGTTATTGAATTTATTTATTATAAATTTAACAAAAACGTATTTATTAATAATTTTTCTTAATAATATGTTAAAATTTTAACATTTGTAATAATATATTTATATATAAATTGTTTTATGTTTTTAAAGTACTGATAAAATGTATGTATTATAAAAATTCATACCAAAAGGTTTTTTTAACTGTATGAAGCATAATATATTCTCGTCATGCGTTAATTAAAATTTAATTATTTCTAGTTAACAATTCTAAAAGGTTAAAATATTAAATTTATTTATAAGAAAATAGTTTATATAAAACTTTTATGTATTTTATTACATTTTTATTTTTAAAATAATTTTTTAAATAGAGTATGTGCTTACATAAAGACAGAATTTTATATAATATTTTTAAATGGTTAATAATTACTCTATTTTAAAATCATTTGAATATAATATATATAAAAACATTTTTTTCTAAAAAATATAAAAAATGATTTTTCCGTACAAAAGTTTTAAATTTTGCTACAAAAAATGTTCTTTTGGTAATTTTATACGTATTTTTAGTAAAACGTCAATGTCGTTATTTAATCTCTGTTTAATGGGAATTACAACTCATGCCTACCCATGCTTTACCACTAAACCACCAGGGCATTAAATTAAATTTTAATAAAAATATTTATTAATGTAATTAAATTAATTAGTTAAAATATTTTATAACAAGTATGCACTTGTTTTTGTAGTGTTTAATTAATAAAAACAATTGAATATAAATGTTGCTTTGCTTTAGAACAGTTTATCTGTTATGCCTATATGCAATAACTATCTCCATGTGTTTTTTCATATATATATATATATCAAGTTGTGTTTTGTTTATTCAATTTGATTAGCATTTATGTTTACATTTCTGGTTATTACGTTTAAAACGTTTGTACTGAAAATAATAGTTTTCTTTAAAATATTTTTTAATTATTAATAACATCAAATTAAATTATTTTTTACAATTTTTTATTATAGTAAATTAAATAACATATTAAACATAATTAATTATTTTATAATTATCAGAAATTTTAAGAATATTTTTAATGTTAAATTTACAATATTTACAAAATTATATTTTAAAAAATGTCACCAATAAAACATTTATCTGAATTACAACTTACTGTCGTTAAATATTTTTTATTGTTTATTTTTCATAAAAAAGATGTGTTTGTAAAATGATACATCTATGTTTTAATGTTTTGTGAGTTGAAACTGTTCTATATAATAAATAATTTTTTATAAAAAAGTAAGATAAATAAATAAAATAATTTAGTTTTATATGTTTTTGCATATTAAAACTATAATTTTTTTTGTTCAATTGTCAACATTTTTATTTATTTAAAGTGAGATCAAAATAAAGTTGTAATATAAAGTTCACCAAATGGCTATTACTATGTTAAACAATTGGAATATTAATTAAGATTAAAATATTTATGATTTATTATATTTCTGTAAAATTTATAAAATATTAACAACAATCATAAAAATTAAAATATTTACTATTAAAGCATTTGTATTATTTTTATTTAAGTAGTAATTTAGGATAAATAAAATGCTAAATACGTGAACATATAAAAGTCTGTCATGGAGGCAACTATATTAACTTATAGGGGTTATTTTCTTCTATAAAATATTTATTCCTTACGCAAAATTAAAACTTTTAGCTATTAATTTAATAAAATGTCACATTAATTTTTTTTTGTAACATAAAGTAAATATTAGTTTTATTAAATAAATGAAAAACGTTTCTAATTATATTTATTGTTTTACCATAAAATTAACAAAATACATGTTGCTTTAATATAACTTCATTCTTGTCATTTTTCTTCTAATATTCACTTTTCTTTAAAGTTGTATGAAAGGCAATTGATGCATACAAACACAGTTTTGTTAGAAGGGTGTTAGAAAATGACAATATTGATTTTAGTCAGCAAATGACTGTTATTGTTTTTCTAATTTTAAGATTATTTTTGGTTTCTTGTATTTACCAATAATATTTTTTTTAATATATAAATAAATCGATAAATTCAGTATCTTTTCTAGTATAATAAGAGGGCATACAATTACTTGGCTTTGTACTCAAAGCGAAATATAGGCAAAATGCACGTAGTAATCAGTTGTTTTTTATAATTAGTTATGCAAATTGTTTCAATTATGTTTGCGTAGATGCATTATGTCCGTTAACTTTATATTATTTTACTTCGGTAATTATAAACTTATTAAAATATTATTTAGCTTGCATTTTCCTTAAATTGCGTAATACAAACATTTCTATTAACAAATATAGACAAGATTGCGCATGCCATCATTATGTTTACTAATGCTTTTGTAAACAGAATAATATATACAACTACAACTGAAAACATTTGTGAAAGTGTCAAATTTAAATTTTTTATTTTATTTTTAATTGTTTTTAGTAAAAATAAAAGTAAAGCACTTAATAGTTGCTGTATATTTACCTGGAAATATTTATTTCAAAACATCCAATTAGTAAAAAAAGTATTTTTTAAAAGCAGCACTCATAAACGGAATTACTAAATGCAATGTATGCATTTTTTATAATACTTAATAAATTATTAATTAAAATCGTTATTTAAAAATGTATGTTTCTACAGAACAAAATTTTACGTTTTTGTAATTTTATATATATTTTTTAATTTAAATTAAAAAAAATTACTTATATCGCAAATTAATCAATTATTTTTTATACTCAGTTTTTACATTATGAATTTTTAAAATATATTTCTTACTATAATAATAAATAATTCAAATAATTTAAAAATTGACTTTTTAGATATCATTTTTCAAAACGTTCCTTTTGTTTTTATTTAAAAATATTAATTTGAATTAAAATTTAAGATAAAACATAATATTTGCATAAAAACAATTTAAAAATTACACTCATATTTTTAAAAATAGTTTTAATATTTTCTTAAAAATATTAAAAACTTTTGTTTTTGTTTATTAAAAATCATTGTTATTTATTTATATTTACTACTTTAAATGATTGACGGAAAACATCGTTTAGCAACAAACAGCAAAGCCAAATGTAGGCCCGCATTTAATGTTGGTGGTAGAATTTAAATCCACGCCTATCCAGGTTCAAGTTGACCGTTATGCCGCTACAATATTCTTGTTTTACCTAAAAACAATTATAAAATATAATTAACACGAATTTAGTTATTTGCTAGCAAGGAGCAAAAAATATAATGTGTTTTAACTTTGTAATCACAGAAAGTTTTGTTAATTTTTAAAAGAATATCACCGAAAGCACATTTTATATTAGTGAAATAAACCAATATCTTAATACTAGTTAATTTTAATTGTAGTTAATCAAAACACTGGCATAAAAAAATCAATATTTTTTAGAATAAAATATGGTACAATCTATAAAACTTTTTAACAAAATTAAAATTTTACGGTTAGAAAAAATATTTATGCGACAAGTATTATATTGGTTGTATAAAATACTATTAAATAACCATTATATGAAAAATTATATTAAACAATTTAAACAGTTAGTTTTTGTAGTAAAATACAACAATATATTTTAAGCTAAAATGCAATTTACTTATGCCAAGGTCACATTTGTTTATATATATATATATATATATATATATATATACACCCTTTTCAAATATTAACGCAAAAAAACACAATAACGTTGAAACTAAATTAATTTATGTGCAATTATTTTTCGTAAAAATAAATATTGCGAATTAAAAATAATGTCAAGCACCTAATAGTTCATTTATATATACTTAGAAATATTTATTTAAAAAGGCTAAGTCGGCCAAAATAGAATATTTTAAAAGTTACTTCTATTTAAACGTGGATAATAAGTTGAAGTTACATAATTTTAAAATAATTAGCCCATTATTATTTTGTGCGCTCAATTTCTTTAAAAATAAACAAAAATTAATCCGTAAAATTGATGTTAAATGCACATTCAAATCTGCCTTAATTGTGATGTTAGAATAATTATCAAATTAAGCATTTAATTATTTCAATCTATATAAATAAAAATAATAAAAATAAGTTAAAAAAAAATTTTAAGAAAAATTTTAAAACAAATCGAATAATTTATTATTTAAGTTTAACCTTGAGATTCTGTTTATCCGCTAATTTTGCTTTCTGATTGCATCGTTCAATTTTTTTTACTTATAATATTATGCATATATATGTATATATATATATATATATATATATATATATATATATATATATATATATATATATATATTATTATATATATATTGTATATTATATATATATATATATATTTATATATATATATATATTTATTATATTGATTGTATATTTTATAAATAAATGACGTTTTTGCAGTATGCTGTGTTTGCTGAGGGTTTTGTATATATAATCACTTTTTTGCAGTAACTGTTGTGAGGGTTGTATATATATATATATATATATATATATATATATATATATATATATATATATATATATATATATATATATATATATTTAAAGCACATCAAAACATTTAAGTCAAGTGCTTAGAAACACAATTTTTTAAATTTATATTTGACTTTATGTTTTATGTGGATAATTTTACTCAACTATAAATTATAAACCAGTGAACATTTTATGTAAAAAGGTTTATTAATAACAAAAAATAGTGATAAAATTACAATTGCATTTTATTTATTAATGTTGTTTTTACTGTAATTGTGCAGGGGTCGTCTAGCGGTACAGCGCTGCATTTGGACTCGGGTGAGCATGGGTTTGAATCCCATCACCGGCACTTAAATACGATCTCACGTTTGGCTTTGCTAAAATGTCTACTGTTGGAAGATGTATCTCATAAATTATTCAAAGTAGCAAATATTAATAATACAATAAAATAAATAATTTCAGATTTTATTTTGCTTTAATAGTTTATTTATACAGTCACATGGATTGTATACTTTTATAATTATTTTTAATTACTCTGTATAAAATAATTAATAAATACTTAAAATAAAAAACATGTAACGTAAGAGTTTTTATTAAACAAGTAATGCGTTATGGTTATTTTAATCAAATTAAAAAAGGGTTTCCATGTTAAAATTTAAAATAAATTGTTTTGAAAAAATAAAGTATTTTTGCATTAATTAATAAATATGTATAATATATCTTTCTCAAAATTCATGTATATATATATATATATGTGTGTAATTTTTTGTTTTGACGATTTGCAAAATATATTTTGTAATCTTTGTCAGCTTATCTATTTTGAGGAAAACTACAAATACCAAAATGGTTTTAGAATGTAAATTGCAACATAATTTTAAAAGTTAACTAATTTAGTAACACAATTATTAAAAATCATTACAAAAATTAATTAAAACAACATATTACACATTAAATAACTTATAATTGGTGTTTACTTTAGCTTTTTAAAAAATTTATTAATAAGAAAGTAAATAGTTTTTTATGTAAAAAAGTAGTGCTTGTAAAAAAATAAAAATATATTTAAATATTTAGAAATGTAAATGGCAGTAGCATATTTTAGTTTGAGTGTTCAATAATTAATGTTTTAAATATTTTTTTAATAATCTATAATTGTCAAACGTTTAAATTTTGTTTTAGAAACAATTATCAATTGTTTTTGCATTTATTGATTATACTGGTACCTGTTTTCCAATATTATTGTCTGTTTATATTAAAATATTATGTTAAGGGCATTCTTTTTATAGAATTAACTTTTAAAATAAACAATTGCTAAATCATTATATACAAACATTTACATACATATACAGATAAGAAAAAACATTTTTTAAACCGATAACGTTCTTCCTTTCTTCACAATTTTTCCCTCTTTATGGGGGATCACTGTTCATGGTCTACATTCTTCATTGGGTTCGTTCGTAGCGTTAATTATGTTTTTTTTTTCTTTTTATATCAGTTTCCACACAATCCAATTATCTGCTCTTTGGTTAACCTTGGTTTTTTCCCTTCCTTTTCCAATGCTATTATTCGCTTTGAAACGTAGTTTTCTTCTCAACTATTTTTTTCTTGCTGTTATCTTACTGTTATCACACAGTACTCTTGTAAGTTTTGTATATTTATACCATTCTGCTTGTGTTTTTTACACTAGTTCCGCAGTCAAATCTTTTTTTTTAGCGATAAGCCCAGGTATTTAAACGTTCTTACTTTTAACAATTTTTAGCGGTTTTTTTTATTTTATCGCCATTTTCTTTAGTTGTATTTGTATAAACTGTTGTTTTCTTTTTGATTTGTAAACCTTGATTTTTTAATGTCTTTATTGTTTTAACCGTATCCCTAAGACCTCTTGTTTTTAAATGCATAAAATAATGTTATTTACAAAAAATATACACTATACTGATTTCATTTTAACGTTTCTTGTAAACACGTCAATAACTAGATTAAATAAATACGGGCTGAATACTAAACCCTAATATAGACCAACATTTACTAAAAACCTATCAACCAACCCAAAACTGGTTATCACCAAAATTTTTGCCTCATTATACATATCATGTACAATTTTCACGTACTTCCTAGGACACCATTTTTACTCATAATTCTCCACACTTTATGTCTTGAAACCTGATTGTATGTTTTATCTAAATTAATATATATCTTATAAAGTCCTTTCTGTTTCTTTTTGTGGTTTGCTATTGTTTTTGAAAGCAAAAGTAGCATTAATTGTACTACGTCCACGCATAAAACCAAATTATTCTTTTTTGATATTTGTTACTTTACAGATTGTTCCATTAATAATTATTTTACAAAGTTTCAAGGTAGGTAATAGAAGCTTTATGCCCCTATAGTTACTACAGTTTTGAACGTGTCCATTTTTCTTGTAGATTCTTTATATAATAGGGTTTTTTCCCAAATGTTAACCCTAATACAATTTGAGTAGCTTTAGTAATTGATGTGCTGTTTAATGTCTACCATTTTTGCACTACTTCCAAGAACTTTCAGTTTTGCATCTCCTTGTTTTTTACTTGTCTAAACAGATTGGTTTTTCTTTATTTTCACCATTTTCTTTTTTCCCTAATCTTCCTTACTTACTTTCCATTAGCACTAACATGTGTTGCTTTTTTTGTTTTTTTATCTGTTAACATTCTAATGTTTAAAGTACCTAATCTTAACTTCCTTTCTATACATTTCTGTTGGACTAACTTCTTTAGTATGCCTCGTCCGTTACCAAGTAATCCTCAGGTAAGGGTCATGCTCGTCGCTTACGGGGGATGCCCTCTTGTTTATTAAAACAATATGAACTATTATAAATATTATAGAGTTTATCCGAATGTCCTTCCTGATGCAAACTTTGCTTTTGAGGCGGAGTTAATTTTTAAATCTATTACTGTGATTTATTAAATAATAAGTAAATAAACACATTCGTTATTAATTTAAAAAAATAATTAACGTGTTTTAACTAATCGAAATATTTATTTTTATTTTAGTATTTTTGACCAAATTAACAAAATAATAATGATAATTACAACAACGGCTCAAATATTCTATTAAAGCATTACATAAGCGTTTAATTATTATGACATGTTATAAGATTGTCATTTAAAATAACTATTTTTTTAATGTTTATTACTTTAAATATTTTACAAAAAAAAATCTTTCAGCAGTGGGCATTTAGCGAAATCAAACGTGGACCCGCAATTTAGTGCCGGTAGTGGAATTTAAATCCCGATGCTCACCGAGGTCTCAATTCGAGCGCGTTACCGCTAGACCACCCCGGCAAATACATAGCAAATATGTAGCAATAAAATTTTAATTAAGTTTGGTTTTTTAATTGATATAAACATTTTTAAACAATTATACAAATATGTTTTTTACATTAAAAATTACTTACCTATTTAAATAAAATATCAATCAACTTAAGTGTACATATTATGTTTAAATTAGTATAAATGATATATATATATATATATATATTCAGGAAAATCTAATTATAATAAATGCTTTATAGAATTAATCGTTTAAACGTTTGGCAAAATGCTCGAATACATAGAAAAAATGAAGTTGTTTCATGTTTGTTTTGAATTATGGGACATTATTTTTGCTTTTTTTAGTAACTGTTATTTTATGCTTTATGCATATTTTTACAGCGAAAGGTTGTTGTAATATATTGTAATAAAATATATAATTATATATACATAAATATTGTAAGTGATAAAAAATGTATAAAATATCAATGAGTGTAAAATCGTAAATGGAGTAAAATAATTAACCTGAATTATAACATTAATAATATTAATTTAAAATAACATGCAATATTTTCAGTTACCAAATGATTAAATGCTTCACATTGTTAAAAAGTTCAATAATTTATTGATCAGCTATCTTGCAATGCTGTAAATGAGAGTGTTTCATCTTATATAGAACAGCAAACCGAATGCGTTCACATAAATCCTCAATTTCATAATGTTTGTTAATGTTGCGCTTTAGCATACTGAAAGCATTTTTAATAACACTGTTAGGTGGTAATTAAGTGAAAGATAGCTTTTTCAATTTTAGCACCTCTATTACCTAAATGTAAATATAAAACAAATAAAGTGAATCTAAATAAACTTGACATTATCTTTTTGGACTTATAAGATGGAGCATTGTCCTGATGTAATTTTGCTCCATTTCATAATGAAAAACATCCTTCATAACTAAAAGAATTTTTTACTATTTAAGATGCCAGATATAATTCTTTATTTAATAGGTTGATTATACTTAATATCAATCCAACACATTACTTGTCGAGGGTGGGATTTTTTTCTAACAACCGAGAGTAAATGTTTTTGAAAACTGAAGCAGCAAAACACTTTGTTTTAGTAACCAAATGGTTTGTTCCGAATTATTGTTTCATTGGCAAAGTATGTGGAACGCCAAATACAAAGACGTCGTTTACTCCATAGTTTACAAAAGGTTAAAATATTTTTTTTGTTTTTTAGTAATAAATAATTTAACTTTTTGTAGTTGAAGCGTTAAACCAGATTCTATTGATATGTTTCTGATTGAGGAATAAGTAAAATTGTTTAAACTATTTCTTTTGGTTTCTAAAATAGGTTTATTATAAATTTTTAACTCTATAACGATTTTTTGATCATTCATGGTGCTTGTTACACGTTTTCTTCTAACATTATCACAAGTTCACAGTTTTTACCATTAATAATTCGATAAGTTGTTGAAAAGTTAACTCTATATAAATTCTCCAAATCTTTTTTAACACGATATTTATTTTCGGTAAGATGAAAACATTATAATCACTATTGTCCATTCCACAAATAACGCAAACAGACAGCGAAATAAACAGATGAGTGGAATCTCAAGATTAAACTGTAATTATTTGATTTGTTTTACATTTTTCATTTAAAATCTTTTACAAATTCTTTTATTATTTTTGTTTATGTGGATTAAAATATAATAATTTAAATTTTAAACCACAATTGACCTTAAGAATCTGATTAATTCCTTTATCTGTTTTCGTTTTGTAAAATAAATACTAACGAGAGAAGAGATTACCATATTAATGACAATCTGCACCATATTATAAAAGAATTAAAGAAGCATGGATTTTCGCCTAAACTAGCGAAATTATATAGAGTAAGCTTTCGTGTTTTGAATGGACAAAAACCATAAAAATATAATAATGTTGGAAGAAAAGGAAAACAAGTGAAACCGATAATCGAAAACATTTTAATGAAACTGAAAAAAGTTACAACAAGCCTATTTTGACGGTGAGAAGCCGTGAAAAAAAATTTGGTTTAACACGTAAATCACTAATAGTTAAACCATTTGTTAATAAAAAACAAAAAGAATGTAGATTTGTTTTGTAACAAGTGGATTAAACAAAAATTGTCATATTGGCGTTCTGTATATTGTGCTGATAAAACAATGATTCAGGATAAACCATTTGGGTAGAAAAACAAAGTATTATGCAAGCCTAATTAAAGAAAAAATTTACTTCTGGTAGTTAAAAAAAGTCCACTCTCGACAATTGATATGCTGATTTGGTATTAAGTACTTATGTAACTATGAAATAAAAAATTATATCCGGTATTTTAGATAGTGAAACATTTGTTTTAATAATAAAGGATTTTTTTTATAATAAAACGCAACACAGACACACCAGGTTTACTAATGTTTTTTAGAACAATGCTCCGTGTCAATCGTCTATAAAGGTAATGTCATATTTATCTGTTTACTTTATTTGCGTTATATTTACAGTTAGACATTAGAAGGGCTAAAATCAAAAAAAAAATATTCATTACTATCTACCAGTCCGGAAATAAATATTATTTAAAGTTTTTTTAGTATGCTAAAGCGCAACATTAATAAGCATACTGACATTAAGAATTTATGTTATCGTATTCAGTTTGTAGTTTAATATGAGATGAAACAAGAATATATCAACTATCTCATCGAAAGCATTCCAAAACACTTGGATTAATTGTTTAAAAAGAAAGGCGATTACATTAATTATCAAAAATTTTGTTCTTTATCATTTAATCAATTATTTGGTAGCTAAAAATATTCCATATGTTCGGGTTTTTTCATATTTCACCTTATATTTAATATAAAAGTCACTACTGTTTTCCTGATCAGTGCTCCATGACATACATTCAAAAAGATAACTTTATATTAATCTAGATTTACTTTATTTGCTTTATATTTAGATATTAAAAAGGCTAAAATCAAAAAAAAATTTTTTATTGTATCACTTAACAGTCTGGACATTAATGTTTATAACATTTTCAGTATGCTAAAGCGTAACATTAATAAACATACTCAAGTTAAAAAGTTGTGTAATCGCATTTAGTTTGTTGTTTAATATGATATGAAACAAGAATATACTAACACTCTTAATAACAGCATTCCAAATCGCTCGGATCAGGGCGCAATTACATTGGTTATTAAATATTTTGTGCTTTATAATGCAATTAATAATTTTGTAGTAGTGGGATTCGAACCCATGCCTACACAAATCCAAGTCAAGCGCTAACTCGATAGACCACCGCAGCATTTATATATATATATATATATATATATATATATATATATATATATATATATATAAATTAATCATTAGAAATACAGTTTATATGTAACTTTAAAATGTTATTGTTGTTTATATTTTTTTAAGTTGTGAGCATTACAAAATTATAATAAGATTATAAGTAAACTTTTTAAAATAAAAAAATAATTATTCTTTTGTTTTTGTAACATGTAAAACTGTATTAATTAGAAAACTTAAAGCTTTGTTAATTCTATTTATATATGTTGAAAAGTTAGACATAAAAACGTTTCTATTTTGGGTTTCAACACTGTGTTTAAAATGTTTTTACAATAAATAAAATATAAAATAAATCCAAATTGATAAATAAATAATGTACCTAGTTTTTAATTGTATTATTTCACTAGTAACCTTAACGAGAGTGTATATGTTTTCTTTTTTTATAAATAAATAATTTTAAAAATTGTTTTATTTTACATCAATAAGTAATTGCTAATATTTTTTTAAAATTAACAAAAAATATTAAACGGAAAGACTTTAATGGTTAAAATAGTAACATTTTTTGGTTACCAAAATAAATATTAAAATGTTTTTTAGAAAATAAAGCTATTTGTGAACATAATATAAAACGTCTGATAAATTGTTTTTGTGTGTTGTGTAAAAACATTTGGCATTAAAAACAAAATATTGGCATATTTTTGTGTCTTTATTACTAAAACATAGTTTAAGCATATGTTATATTTGTAATCAACTTTCTTAAAAATAATGTTTAAAAAATCGGATTGTTTTAAATACTTAACCAGTCTTAAAGCAGGTTGAGAAAAAACGACGTTTTGAGTTTAAGACTGGCATTTATCTCTAAAAAATTAACATTACTATAGAAACACAGAATAGAACACTATTTTATTAGAATGCAACAGAAAAATAAAAATATGATTTTGATGACGGTGTTTAGCAAAATCCGAATGCAATTTGAATTTTTATTATACACATTCTTCAAAGCAACATGTTAATATACAACTATATAAATTAATTATAGTGCCTTACGTTCTTTAGAGTAAACAGGGTTAAAAGAAAACAAAAAGCCATCAAAAGTAAACTATTTTTTTGCTTTAGAGTGCAGATGTAAATAATGGTATCAACTCGAAATTAGGTAGACATGAAATTGAGCTTCAATATTAGCAATAAAAGTTTAATGTCTACATACTAAACAAATGTTTTGTGCAAAACATTCTAACAATAAAAATATTTAACCTATTTTAAATCATACACAACTTATTAAATGTATACAATTTTGATGATAATTATATATATTTTAATGTTCAAGTTCATATGCATTTCCTGAGCGGTAAACAAAATTTGTAATAAAATAGACAAATTTTTAATCAAACACCACTGTATTATTTAATAAAAATAGCAATGATGTATTTTTCTATTTATTATATTTTTAAAATTTAATGTAACAATTGGACAGAAAAACCAGGAAATGGTCTATAATTAAGTAATTATTTATTGGATTTGTGTCAAAAAATATTTTTAATAAAATATACTTTTTAAAAAACCCAACTTTTCCTTGTTTAAAGTTATTTGTTGAATAATGTTTTTAATTTTTGAAAAATTTAGTTTTTTGTTACATACAAGATATTTAAATCATTATTAACATAAAATAACAGTTTATATTGTTCAGAATTGAAATGGTTAAAAATAGCATTTTTTGTACATTGTAAAATTGGTTAAATCGATTTAAGTATGTATGTATTACAATATTAATAGAAATTTTACTTACTTATACAAAAAAAATTAAAACAAATTTTAGAATTATCAGTTTTATTTTTAGTTATTTTTTAAGTAATAAATGTTTTATTTTTTTGTTGTTTATATCCACGTTAAAGTTACACAAATAACAACTCTATAATGTTTCAATATTTATCAAAAATTGTTTACGTTTTAGCATGCTGAAATAAATATCCAAAAAAAATTTATGGTTTAATTATTTGATATATCAGTAAACAATATTATTAAATATTATTATTTTATTAATATAATAATAATAATTTTTATTGATATTATTATTATTATTATTAAGGTTTTATGATTTTTCATACAGATTATAATTATTTAAGTAAAAATATTATAAATTATTATAATATTATAAATGTTAATTAATATTGAATGCATAACTAATATAAACATAAAACAAATGTTTAATTAATAAAAGTTTATTTCACATATGATACATTTATATTTTTGAGTAATTATGTTAATAATTAAAATTATATTAATTATAAAATTAATTATTTTAACACCGCACACATTTTTCTGTTTACGTTAATTTACAAATAAATTTATAACATAAAACGTTCATAAAAATAAAAATTGGTAAAGATAATTTTTTTAATTTAATTTTAACTTATTAATAATTTGTTTGTTATTGAATGTTGGATGTTTTTTATTTAAATATTACCTGGTGCAATCACATTTTAAACAATGAGATTATGAGAAGTACTGACTCTCGTTCATTAGATAACATTATAACAATTAAACAAAAAAATTAGTAGGTTAAATTCTACTTTTACCGCTCAAAAGACTAGCAAAAACAGTTTTAGAGTAGACAAATGAAAATAGTAAAAAGTGTTTCATGAGATCAAACAAAACGTTTAGCAAAATGTTTAAATACATAAAAACATTTTGTTATTTTATGTTTGTTTTAAATTATAGAAATTTCTTGTTGTTTTTACTGTAATTGTTATCTTATTGCCCCATGCTTATTTTTAAAGCAACAAGGTTTTTTAATAGTAATAATAATTAAGCGCTGGATAACGTTTTTTACAATTAAACTGTAATAACTATATTGTTTCAAACCTCAAATCGTCAACAAAAATAATCAATTACAACCGTTTTTAATTATGGATACATTTCCGCTGTATAATAAAAAGCATTTTATTATTAGGCAATTTACGGACGTTTTAATGAAAATTAAAACTTTTTGCTCTAATAGCAAACTTTTATCAAAATTTAATGACAAATTTAAAATAGGCAAATTTGATTATCATTTTTTAAATATCTCATTAAATTAAACTAAAAAAACGTATATTTCATGCTGTAATTTTTTCAAACATTTGTTTGTAATTATATAATATAAAAATTTTTAACTTAAGTCTACATTATTTAAAATAGCAATATAAATAATTTAAATATTATTGTATGACTAAAAAACAAAACTTTTATAAAAGTCCAATTTATTACATTAAATATTAACGATAATTTAAATGAGATTATTTATATTTATATCATATATATATATATATATATATATTATAAAATATAAATTTAATATTTTAAATTTGTTTTCAAAATAATAAAAAGGTTTCTAAAAACATTGTATTCGTAATTATAAAACAGTATGCTAAATATTTAAGATATAAAACGAGCAATCCATAATTTATTATTTTTACTATTTTTACTCTTTTTTAAAATATTTTAAATTCAAAATTTTACTATAAAGGAGAAACGGACTTATTTTAAAGCAAAACAGTATTTTTGAAATTTAATAATCAAATCAAAACAATTTTATTTGAGTGAATATTGGTCTTGAATTACTTAGCTGAAATGCTTTTCTAAATAAACAATAAACAATTTTTTTATAATAATTAATTTGAACATTAAGACATTTTTAATTTATATTTTAAACAAATAAAGATGTAAAATAATACTTTTAATAATTTATTATAATTATTTGTTAATATTTAAAGAAACGTTTAAAAATATATTAAAAAGTATTGTATTGTATTCGTTTTATTATTAAGCGCTGAAATAAAATTCCTTGAATCTAATAGTAAAAATGTTGAATATGCAAAACATTATTGCTAAAGATGTAACAAAACAATTAGCATCTTCGTAGACAAACACTTCAATATAAAACAGGTTTACATTAATTTTTTATCTCCAATTGTTAGTTTGTAGGAATAAATATTTAAACTTAAAATTAATGTAAAGTATTTAATATTTACTTTATATTAATATAGAAATATATATTTTAAATATCGATTTAGTAAAAAATAATATTTTAAAAATAACGCCTATATAGAAGTGGACAATAAGCGGGAGTTACATATATTCGTAACAATTGATCTTTTATTAATTTACCTGTTTTATTAAAAACATTAACAGTTAACATTTTATACCTTTATGTGCATTTAACTTTGACCAGTGTCCTATTGCTAATTAAAAGTAAAATGTAATCACTTGAAAACATGCTTAGTAAATAATTTATTAATTATTTAAATTAATGATGTTTTACTACGCTACTGTTCATAAATATATATATATATATGATTTTATTTATTTGTATTTATTTTTACTAATTTGAGTGTTTTACGGGATACATCTTTTAGCAGTAAACATTTTAGCGAAGAAAAACGTGAGCCCGCATTTAGTGGCAGTGATTGGATTTAAGCGCTGTACTCCAAAATCGTTTTGTAAAATGAGCACCAATGGTAGAAAAGATTACTATCTTAATAATAATAAGTATCATGCTATAAATAATTTTAAAAGTTATAGATTTTTGCTTAAACAAATATATAGAGAATTATAGAAAGTAAATTTTCTAACACTTTATTGTGTTTTGAATGGATAACAAACCATAAAACTATAATAATATTGGAAGAAAAAGGATAACTGCTAAGACTAATAATTTAAAAAAATGTAGTAGAATTGAAAAAACATTACAACGGTAAAACATGGCACAAAAGAATTTGGTTTAGCGCTTTAACTTAAATCTATGCCCACGCAGGTCAAAGTTGAGCGCTGTACCTCTGTGCAAAGAAAGAAACAAAGAAACAAAAAATAATAAATTTAGTTATTGTCAGCGATTGAATAAACGACTTTTGTGTTGTTGGTTTTTTGTATATTCTGCTGACAAAGGTGTTGTATAGTTTACATTTTTAAAAACTTTAACTTATGGTTGTTATTAAGTATTATCAGTCTATCAACTAGGTAATTATATCTTATGTATCCTAAATAATAAACATTTTGTTTCAGTAATGTAGGATGTTTTTTATGATAAAATACAACATACTTACACTGGAGTCACTTATGTCCTACTGGAACATGCTCGGTGTCATACATCCAAAAAGATGATATTAAATTTATTCAAGTATAATTTATTCATTTTATACTTAGATTTAGAAATTTGAATGATTAAAATCACAAAATACTTATTTTATTTTATTTCCGTTTAACAGTTCAAATGTCAATGTTATTGAAAATAAAATTGTATGTTTTAGCGTTATATAAATAAAGATACTGAAAATAAGGATTTATGTAAACGTATTAGGTTTGTTGTTTACTACAAAATTAGACAGGACTGTATCAATAATTTCATCAACTGCATCCCGCACTGTTTAGATCAAGTAATTGAAAAAAAGGACAGCCACATAGATTATGAAATACAATATAAATACAATGTAAACAATTAATTGGTAAACGAAAAAATGCTATGTTTTGTATTTTTTATTCATATTTGACATATTTTATATTAATAATTTTTGGCATTTTTTTTTTTAATTTTTAACTAGTTGACATTTTATGTAAAAATATTCATATTAGCATTTATTATTGATAAAATTGAAATCGCATTTTATTTATTATTTATTCATTCATTCATTTATTGATATAAGCTTTATACATCAACAGTGGTACATTTAGCATATACATTATATATCTTGTTCAAAATAATACTCCAGAATACACTTTAGAATGAGTAATGTGTTTTTACTACAACTTATCATTTAATACAGGTTTGATTTATTTAAACTGAAAAACCTTGTTAAGCAGAAACCCGACCTTCGTACATTTAATTATCTACTACCAGGATTTAAACGTTATTAATTTTATTTCAGGTTATTTTAAAGGCTAGGTTAACAAGTTGTAAAATAACGTGTTACTTATGAAGAATATTACTTATGTTATAAAAAATCAAGTTTTAAAGGATTTTATTGGTACCTTCATGGTCTCAGATTTAAAACGGCTGGCAGAAGTTATAAACAGAAGTAAATGTTACTTGAATTACTGACATTACAAAGTTTATAACTTTTTCTTTAAAAATTAATCCATTTTGATCAATATCTTTTTTTAACGAATTACACGTGTTTGTTATAAAGTTTTAAATAAACTTCTAACAAACCTATCAAAGTAGGGATTATTCCACCCACGCATTTATTTAAATTAATTAGGACATCCTACAGCATAATTTAACAAAACTGTGCCTTATAAACACATGTTTGCTGTATTGACAATATTTATATTTATTAACATATGACATTCTATTTCATTTTGCTCATATTATTTACACTACTACTTTTTAAATTGTTGTTGTTATTTTTTTTTATTTTTATATTGATGGTGAAAATAAATTTTACGCTGAATATATCACTAGTGAAATCACTAATTAAATTTTAAAATATGTTTTTTTTAAAAAGTACAAATATATATATATATATATATATATATATATATATATTTGTACTTTTAAAAAAACATATTTATTAAAATTTTATTAGTTATTTGTATATTTCCGAAAAATAACATTAAAAAAAAATTAAAAATGTTTAGTACTTTTGTTTTAAAATAATCAATAATAAAAAATAATTATAAATATTTTATGCGAAAAATTAAATTAAATCAAATTTAGAAAATGTAAACACTAATAAAAAGCAAAATAATTTAAATATTCGAAATATAAAAATTGATGTACAAAATAGAACGTGATAGCTAAATGTACAACTGTTGTTATATTTGTTTAATTATTTAAATAAAAATAAATTATAAATTTCGTTTAAAAAATGTTTTAAAAAATAAATAATAAAAACATTATTTTAAAATAAATATATTTATAAGATTGTTTCAAACATTAATAAATGTTTTTTGATTACTTAGATTAAACTGTTTTGCGTTTATTTTTGCGCATTAACGTTAATGTTTAACTATTTATCATAAATTAATTTATATTACACAACTTTGTAGTGTTGGGTTTTATTTTAAAATAAAAAATAACTTTAATATTATTAAATAAATAGTTAGCAAATGTTACATATCTTTCTTTGTAATTTACAATCGGACAGATGTATTTAAGCACTTAAAAAATTTTTTTTATATTGAACATTTTAGGTTTAAGGTTTGAGCAAAATTCACTTGTTTAAATGTTTAAAATTTAACAAGCACTTAAAAATATAAATAAATTATTAAAATAATGCAAAAAATTAATTTAATTTAAATATTAAATTATATACATATTTGACGCGTTTATGGAAATATTTAATACAACCTATTTTTGCTTGCATATTTTAACGGATATGTTTCATTATTGTTCTAATCTTATTAATTATAATGTTAACCCCTATTTTAATTATTTTTATTTTTATTAAATAATTTATATTTTATTTAATTTAGTTTATTTAAAATCTTTTTGTCTTTAAAATAACAGTGGATAACAGATAAATGTTTTTGTAGGATACATAATTTAGTGTCCCCTCATATACAGAAATTTATTTTAGTTTATTTTTATGCTTGTTTCTATTTTTACTAAAAACATATTTTACTTAGTGTGAGATATGTTTTGTAGAAAATTCAAGGTAGTAACATTAAAAAAAAATATTAGCATAATTAAGCTAAATACAATAGAGCGGTTATAATTAAAATTTGAAATTTAAATATATTTCTTTTTTTACCAACATAAAAATTATATTCAATTCGTTATTTATATATTATTTTTATCAACATTGGAAACATATTCACAGTTTATTCGTATTTAATTTTTATTTGTTTGTAATTGTCAATAGTTGACAAACATTTTCAAATACGTAAATATTTAGGTTTCATTTATTAAGAAAGTTGATTGGTTAACAAAAGTAACTCTCGTATTTATATTACTAAATACTTTTTGTTATATGCAATTTTTTTACCTTTTAATTAATTTTATGCAAATTAAAAGTATGGTTTTCCTATATAAAATATTAAAATCCATTTTTTAATTTTATGGTTTTATACATTAATTTAATTTATAAATAATTTTACAATTCTCACAACAATTTTTGAAACAGATTGATTTTATAACTAAAACCTCTCCAGCAACTGCGTAGCATATAAGAGAAACAGCACTTTAATTAAAAAATATGCAATACTATATAATAATTGAAAAAAACTATAATTATATGTACATATATTATAAGTTAAAAAAAATGTATAAAATATCATCCCGTACAAATGGAGTAAAATAACTAACATGATTTATAACGTCAACTATTTATAAAAATACAGATTAAATGCAATTTTTCAGTTACCAAATGATTAAATAGGTTACAAAGTTTAAAAAAATTTAATAATTTATGTGATCGCCTTTCGTTTGAACAACATGATCAAAGTGTTTTAGAATGCTGTTTATGAGAGTGTTGATATATTCTTGTTTTATCTCATATTGAACAACAAACCGAATGCGTTCACATAAATCCTCAATTTTATAATGTTTATTGATGTTGCGCTTCAGCATACAGAAAAAATATTTAATAACATTGTTAGGTAGCAATTGAGCGAATAAATTTTTTTAAATTTTAGTCTAAATGTAAATATAAAGCAAATATGACGTTACCTTTTTGGACGTATGACATGGAGCATTGTCCTAAAAAACAGTAATAACCCCGGTGTAAGTGTGTTGCATTTCATAGTAAAAAAACAATCTTCATAACTAAAACAATTTTTTTACTATTTAAGGTACCAGATATAATTCTCTATTTGATAGGTTGAGTATACTTAATACCAAACCAACACATTACTTGTCGAGGGTGGGATTTCTTTCTAACAACCGGGAGTGAATATTTTTGAAAACTCATCTCACACAACACTTTGTTTTTAAAGCCAAATGGTTCGTCCCAAATCATTGTTTCATTGGCAAAGAATACGGAACGCCAATAACAAAGGTGTCGTTCACTCCACAGTTTACAAAAAGTTAATCTATCTTCCTTTTGTTTTTTAGTAATAAATGGCTTAACCCTTGGTGATTAAACCGTTAAACCAAATGCAATTGCTATGTTTCTTATTGTGGAATAGGTAAGATTGTTTCAACTATTTCTTTTAGTTTTTAAAAAAGGTTTACTATATTTTTTTATTTTATAACGATTTTTTGATAATCCCTATTGCTTCTCACGGGTTTTCGTCCAACATTATCATAATTTCGCGGTTTTTGACCATTAATAATCTGATAAATTGTTGAAAGGTTAACTCTGTATAAATTTACCAATTTTTAAGTGAACATTTTTTATTTTTTAATCTTTTAATGACACAATATTATTTTTATCACTACTGTCCATTTTACAAACAATGCAATCAGAAAACATAATTAGCGGAAGAGCGGAATCTCAAGGTTAAACGTAACTAATTTTTATTTTATTTTTTAAAATTATTTTAATTATTCTATCTATATAGACCAAAATAATAAAATGTTTAATTTGAAAAATATACTATGACATCACAATCAGGGCAGATTTAAATGTGAGTTTAACATTAATTTTAAGGATTAGTAATTGTGCATTTTTAATAAAATTAAGCACACAAAACAACACTAAGCTAATTATTAGAAAAATTATATAACTTCAACTTATTATCCACGTTTAAATAAAAGTAGCTTTTAAAATATTATATTTTGGCCGACTCAACCTGTTTGAATAAATATTTTTAAGTATATATAAATGAACTATTAAGTACTTATAATTATTTTTAATTCTCGATATTTATTTTTACGAAATAACAATTAAACATAACAAATTAATTTAGATTTAATAATCTTGTAATTTCTTGCGTTAATTTTTGAAATGGCTGTAATTTAAAAATTAACGAAGTTTTTGAAATTGGAATAATTAAATTTCGAGTGTCACATGAGGCCAGTTGCGAGATTTATTTCTTTCATTTTGTACATAAAATTTTATTTTCATTTTAAAAATAAAATAATTTAAAATTTATTACGTATAATTGTTTTAATTTTTAAAGTTTTAAATTACATATATATATACTAAATTTTTTAAACTAGTATTTATTTTTATTAATTCATTAATAATTAAAATATTGTAAAAGTTAATCTGTATGTTGTTTAAGTATCCTTTTTTGTATTTTTTATATTAACATGTTGTAGTCTTATACGTTTTATTTAAGTGTTTTTTTAATATTAGAAATAGTATTTAAGCATTCAATTTACACGTTTTGTTAGAAGCTTGTAATTTATTATACTACCCAATGGTTTATTTATAATTACTGGCTAATTATTGCTTTAGAGTGTAAATAATTATACCTTTTAAATTTAAGTTTACTATTATAGTAGGCAACGTACATCATTCCAATTAATATTTTTGAATATTTTTGTTTGTAAAATGAATTAATATATATTTTTAAAATAACACATTTTTTACACATTATAAAGATTTAATTGATGCGGTACATCTTTTTATAAATAAATAACCTTGATACATACGCTGGTAATGCGATGCCTAAATTTAACTTTTTCTAGTTAAAATATATTAAATATTAAAATACGTCATTTATTTACAAAAATAATTATTAAAACAAATATTTTAATTTTATATTCCTTTTATTTTTAAAAATAATTTTTAAAATAAAATTACTACTCACACATATATATACAAATTTGCACTGTATTTTTAACTAATCAATTATTTATTTATTTTAAAAGTGTTTTATTATAAACTTTTTTAAAACAAATTTTTGTCTAAAAAATTATTAAATTGTTTTTAACAATTTAAGCACAGGGTCAATTTTTATTTTCCTTTTCAAATTTTGATAAAAGGGCTTCTTATTTCAACGCACTTAAGACTTATGGTTAAAGCAGCTCAGCGTTGTTATTTATCTTCCTATGATTATGGATTATTTCAAAGTTTTTATAAAAGGAGTATAAAATTTAAAATAATTACCGAATGAATGAAAGTAGTTGTTTCAACTGTATACAACATTTTGAATAATAATAATATGTTTTACTATAAAGGATTTTGTTAGTTAAACAAAATATTTTAAATAAAAAATGCTGTCAAATATTAATTTAAAAATAAAAAATTTATTTATAAATATTGTTAGTAAATGTTTGTTACATATCAATTGAACACACGGGACTGAAATTCTGAAATTACACCAACAATCGTTTTCGGTCAATTTTTACTTTTCCTTTTCAAATTTTGATAAAAGGGCTTCTTATTTCAACGCACTTAAGACTTATGGTTAAAGCAGCTCAGCGTTACTATTTATCTTTATATGTCTTACGAGATACAAATATTTTATTAAATGGGCATTTAGATAAAAAATAATTAACGCATTTATGGCTAGAACCCATGCTTACAAAACTGTATACAACATTTTGAATAATAATAATATGTTTTACTATAAAGGATTTTGTTAGTTAAACAAAATATTTTAAATAAAAAATGCTGTCAAATATTAATTTAAAAATAAAAAATTTATTTATAAATATTGTTAGTAAATGTTTGTTACATATCAATTGAACACACGGGACTGAAATTCTGAAATTACACCAACAATCGTTTTCCACTACCAATCTTAAATGTAAACAATTATTTGGCCTTTCTAATTTTAAACTTAATAACATTAATAACAATAATAATAATAATAATAATAATAATAATAATAATAATTATTATTATTATTATTATTATTATTATTATTATTATTATTATTATTATTATTATTATATTACTATTATATCGCTTATATGTCTTACGAGATACATATTTTATTAAATGGGCATTTAGATAAACCAAAAAAAAACGCATTTATGGCTAGAACCCATGCTTACAAAATTCAACTAGAGTTAATTAATTTAACTGTGGTAGAAGCACGGACAGCTGTTAATCGATTTTAAACGTTTTATTTTTTTAATTAAGTGTAATAGAAGGTATTTTTAAAGTAATTGTTTTGCAATAGCTTACACCTAACCATAATTAATTACTTTTTAAAAAACGAAAATATTCATGTTTTGGGGAGTGTAGAATAAATAACATTTTTATAAAAAATTAGCGTTAATTATAATTAAAATATATAGAAAATTTATTATTTAAATAAAAAGATTATAAAGTTATAACTTTATACAAAACAATTATTTATTTGTTTAAATATGAGTATCTAGATAAATAAAAAAACGTGTGCCAGATAACACTAATACAAGTATGGTGATTTAATTTTTTTTAATATTTAAAATTTTTAAATAATTTATTGTGTGAAAAAATTAAACAAAAACGGTTTTATTTTTAAAAATATATAGTTTATTATATTAATATATAATCTATTCTTGCCAGCTTAAAGTTAAAAGCAGTTTTGAATGCTATAAGAATATCAAGCTAAATTGAACAGCAGCGTAACTGCATTCTATTTATTAAAAAGGACAAAACAAATTAAAAGTACAATAAATTTAACTAAATGTTTAATGTATATATTATTAAAATGAATATGCATTTTAAGAGTAAAATAACTAATAATTACTGCTCTATGTAGACTATGAACTAGAAAATGAAATAAGAGTTTTAACTAAAAACAATAGAAGAATTAAAGCGTAAAATAACTCATTTCGTACATTATTTTTACAAACGTATAAAGTATTAGTATATATATATATATATAAAATAACTATGAAATAATATATATATGAAATAACTAAAGGAATAATAATTTTTTCACAAATAGCATTACCAAATTCATGCTTAGACACAAAACCAAAAATTTACACATTTCGTCAAAATAAAAATACTACTACATTATTTGCTTAAAAATAAGTTGTTTTTTTTAATTTTTTTAATTTTTTTTTATTCGTGGTTATTGGCTTATAAAATGTGTAAATATATAGATAGTGGACATCACCAATTATACAAATTTAGTGGTTTAGACAATAACCATGGTTTTTATAACTTCCTTTAAACACTTTGGGTAGGAATCAAACAAATTATTGATATAATCTTATCTAAATCGATTTTTCAATACATAATTATCTTTTTCTTTGAACATGCCTTGATCCACTTCTCGTTTAAGATAATTCAAAAAATTTTTAATTACATTGGGGTCCGGGCTGTATGAAGACAATTAAATAAAGCTCAGTCTTTTGCTATTTAAAAAATCTTTAGTCTAAACAATATAAAAATGCGTTAGATTTTAATTTATAATTAAATGCACGTTCCCTTTTTAAACATATACACTGGAGCATTATCGTGAACAACCATTAAATGCCCTAAAGTACTTTGTCGTAGTTCAGTCCTAAATATTCTTTAAATATAGTTATAAATTTTGAACTATTTAAGTAGCTACTTATTTGACTTTATTTTGACAGTTGTTCGAACTTAATTCCATAATATTTATAAAGGTATGATAAATACGCAATCTTTTTAACATTTATATAAATCTGCAATTTGTTCAATAATTAAACAAAAATTATGACTATTTTTTATTTGTTTGTAATTTTTAGTAGTTAAGAAAAAACATCGATAATTTGAACTGATTGTAATCAACTGCCGTAGGTGTTTAAAATTGTGCCAAAGTTAAGGGATGAAACTAAAAACTTAACAAGTAGATAAAACATAAATAGGGGGATCAAGTATTTCAAAATTTGTTTTAAGCTTTTTATACCGCAAGTAATGTTAATTTTATCTACATGCAAAGTTTTAAAACTAATTAATTTGCCGAGGTAGTCTAGCGGTACAGGGCTCGAATTTGGACCTCGGTGGGCACTGGCTCAAATTCCATTACCAGCACTACAATGCGGGAACACGCTTGGCTTTCCTAAAAATGTCCACTGCTGAAAGATGTTTCTTGTAAAACATTCAAAGTAGCAAGCATAAAAATAATATAAATAAAATAAAATGTATGCAGTAACGGTTGCTAGGTTATGTAACCACTTGTAAAATTATGGAAATATTTTTTTTTTGCAATTACTGTTGCGTAATCGTTTTATATAATTAACTTTATATGTATATATTTTTTATTGTAACTATTTAAAAACTATTTATCCAAAATTTCTAAGACACTTGAATGTTAATAATATAAAACCTAAAAAACAATTAACTTCAAATATTGACAGCCCATATTATTTTAGCATAATTACTTTGTTGAAAAAAAGATCTCTTAAGTAAAACAAAAAAAATGAAAAATAAAAGTTTATAGACAAGTCCCATTTTAAACCATGTATATATAATATGTAATTAGCAATTCTTTAAGTAAAACTAAAATTGTCAAAAATGTTAATAGATTATTTAATCTCCAAATAGAACGTAATGTTTTAAAGCATTTAATAAAAACAATGCTTTGGTTTACATGTTTAAAAAGATAGGATTATTTTAATCATAATTTTAAAATAATTATATATTATTTATATCAAAAAACAACATTTTTAACTAACAAAAACGTCACATTTGTTTAATTGTCTCTAGACAATACCTTGTTAAAAATTTTATAATTCAAATTATTTTAAAACATAATGCAAATGGTGTAAGAAATAAAAACATTTAACTAAGAAAATTAATTATGTAGTATTAAATTAAATTCAGCAACATTATGTTAAAAAGCTGAAAGATGCATATTTTAAACATTTAGAGAAACTTATGTAAAGTAATAAATATTATTTATAAATATAAAAATGTATAATTTTTAATACCTACTTTATAGAAGGATAAAATATAATTTATTTTTAGGTAAGTAATTTATTTTTTTAGTTTCACAAAAAATGTTTTAATTAAATTTTTACTTTTATTTTATTTATTTATTTATTTTTATTATTTTACATGTTTTACGAGACATACGCTTTTTAACAGTAAACATGTTAGCACAACCGATTTTTGTCTTAATAGTTCATTAAAAAGTTTTCTTTTAGCAAAGTTATTATTTTTTTCAATTACTTACACTTTAATTACCTACAAATTAATTAATTACGGTTTTATAAAAGAAAAAAGCGTATTTTTTATTTTTATTTTATGTTTATTATTTTGAATGCTTTACTAAAAACATCTTTCAGTAGTAGACATTTTTGGCAAAACCGAACGTAGGCCCGCATTCAGTGCCGGTAGCAGGATTCGAACCCATGTCCACCAGATTCAAGTCAAGAGCTGTATTATTAAGTTACCCCAACAATAATATTAGTAAGAAATGTTACTTTTTATTTACTTTTTGAATCAAAAATGATTTAATTTAGCCAGTCTCAAGTCTGGATAAAGGAGGAGGGTTTGAGCGCAAGGTTAGCAACCTGGCTTGTGTAAACAATTTATACTGCTACGGAAACAATAAGAGGACGCCATTCGGGCAAACAACGGCAAAAAAGTGATTGCACGTATCTGGATGCAGAGTTATACAGATGACAGAGTTGAGTGAAAGCCAAAAAAAGCTCAATCTTCGATTTGCAGTATCTTTAATGCCAACGAGACTTTGTTGTTGTTGTTGGTTTGTTGTAATTGTCTTATTACCACATCTTTATTTTTAAAGTAAAAGGGTTTTGTATAATTTAATATAATAATAATAATTTTGCTAAAGTAATGATAAAAGAATGTTTTAGTTAAACGTAGATGTGCTTAATATAATTAAGTGATGTTACGAAAGTTGATAGAATGGACTTTGACACAAAACTGTGTACCTACTGTAATATAAAACGTAGTGTATAAAATTTTAAACCTTGTTTTTCATTAAAATATTTGTAATATACAACAATTTTATTTATTAAAAGTAAATTATAAAAAATGTTTATTATAGCAAAATTTGCCTAGTGGGTATGTAGAATGATTTAATATCATTTTAAGTTAGATAACTTATGTAATTAATTATAATAAACTTTTTCATTATATATAAAACATTTAAAAAAATTAGTGTCAAACACTAAAACACATTATTCTTTTAAAAAACGAAAATAACAAATTTTAAAGAATAAGTATGATTAGTACCAACATCTTGTCGTTTTATGAAAATGTAAATTGAAGTAGTCTACAATAATGTTATGAATACTGATATAAAACGAGTAAAATGCTATTAAATATTATAAGAAAAATAAGTTATAACTGTTGTAACGTAATTAATATACATATAGTTGTTTTAAAAATAAGTTATAATTCTATTAAATGTGTAAGCTTATACACAAGAAAGAATTGGATTCAACTTATTGAGTTTAAAAACTAAACATTTACCTATTCATTTATTCGTTGTCATTTAAATTAGAACATTGGTTTCGTAAAACATGTACATTTTGACAAAGTTAAAAATTAAAATTAAAATAAAACAAAATACTTTAAAGGCAATAAATAATATTTTGTTTTGTTAAAAAAAAATAAAAAATAAAAATAAACTCCGCCTAGTTTTGATCAGAAATGATTCAATCTAGTCAGTCCCAAGCTTGGATAAAGGAGGAGAGTTCGAGCGCAAGGTTAGCAACCTGGCCTTTGTAAAAAAATTAACTGCTACGGAAACAATAAGAGGACGCCATTCCGGCAAACAGCGGCAAAGAAGTGATCGCGCGTATCTTGATGACAGAGTTACACAAATGACAGGGTTGAGTGAAAGCCGAAAGGAAGCTCAATCTTCGATTTGCAGAATCTTCAATGCCAAAACCTTAACCAGTGTTGGAACATGGAATGTGCGCACACTTTTTGTACTGGACAGTTAGAACAAGTCCTTCGAGAAATAAAAAAGTACAACTTGGATTTTTTGGATATTAGTGAAATGCGATGGAAAGGTCAAGGTCATTTCAAGAGTGGAGATACATCAATTTTATATTCTGGACATGAAGAATATCATATTAATGGAGTTGGTATTATGTTGAGTAAAAATGCTGCTAAAGCTTTAATTGGATGGAAACCTGTGAGCGACCGTATCATTACAGCTAGATGCAACACCAGATTTGCAAAAGTAACAATTGTGCAAGTCTATGCCCCTACTGAGGCTACTGAGGAGAAGCAAAAAGATATTTTTTATGATCAATTACAAAATTTGTTAGATTATGTGCCAAGAAGAGACATTAAAATTTTGATAGGTGATTTCAATGCGAAATTGAACAAAGATAGATCTGGGTACTTCTCAAATGTTGGACCACATGGCCATGCTGATACCATAAATGATAATGGTTATAGGTTGTTGACGCTAAACAATCATTGTGAAATGAGTGTTGGCAGCACTTTTTTTTGCTCACAAAATATACACAAGACAACATGGGTTTCTCCAGATGGAAAAACAACAAACGAGATTGATTACATTTGTATTAGCACAAAATGGCGATCTTTATTGCAAGATGTACGTGCATATCGCGGTGCAGATGTTGGTTCTGATCACAATCTTGTTGTTGGAAAATTTTGTTTAAAATTAAAGACAATAGAAACCACAAAAAAATTACATCCATTTTCGTGTGAGAAGCTTAAACAGTCAAATATCTCAAATCAATTTTACAATTCCTTAAAAATACATTTCAAAATCAGAAAAAGGTAGAAAAGTCTGATGATCAATGGAAATTGTTTTATAAAACAATTACAGACTGTGCAGCAAATGTGCTAGGTAGAAGATGTCACTCTACAAAGAAACAATGGATTTCATCAGTCTCCTGGAATTTAATTGATTTCAGAAAAAAAAATTAGAGAGAGATCAATCTAACAATCCTGTTATTTGAAAAATATTTGATGATAAATATAGAACTTTAGATAAACAAGTTAAAAAAAGCTGCCACAAAGATAAGAATGATTGGTTGGGAAACAGATGCAGAGAAGCAGATAAGGCAGCAGCAAAAAATGATTCCAAGACTCTGTATAAAATTGTAAAACAATTGTCGGGAGTTAGAAACAACACCGATATTCCAATCAAAGGAAAAGATGGTCGTTTACTTCTAACAAATGATGAGCAATCATCTAGATGGGTAGAACATTTTAAAGAAGTACTTAATCAGCCTATACCAAATACTCTCATAGATTTTGATAATGATAATGATATGAATGTGACTCAAAATCCGGAAATATGCATTAATGACATTTCTGTAACTAAAGTGATTTATGCAATTCAAAGGTTGAAAAACAATAAGGCAGGAGTACTTGACGAGATAACTGCAGAGATGCTCAAACATAGAGGTGATGTTGTAGCAAGTGAGCTTACTTATTTATTTAATGTTATATGGCATAATGAACAAGTTCCAAATGATTGGCGGCAAGGAGTAATTGTTACTCTTCCCAAAAAGGAAGTCTCAATGATTGCAATAATTGGCGCGGAATAACCATATTGTCTGTTCCTGGTAAGGTGTTTTGCAAAGTAATTTTAAATCGTTTAAGTAATGCGGTAAATAAACACCTTCGAGAACAACAAGCAGGTTTTCGGAAAGGAAAAAGCTGTATTGAACAAATACTCACCCTTTGTAACACTATTGAGCAAAGTCAAGAATTTTAACAATTAATAACAATTAATTTTATTGATTTTATGAAAGCTTTTGACAGTGTTTATCGAGAATCTTTGTGGAAAATCGTTAAGTTTTACGGAATACCGTTAAAATATGTGAATATTATGCGTTCGCTATACCAAAATTCAAGTTGCTGTGTTCGAACAAAAAGTGGTCATACTGCTATGTTCGAAATTGTCACGGGAGTACGTCAAGGATGTATTTTGTCACCGTTTTTGTTTCTTTTGGTAATTGATTTTATTATGACTCAATCCATGAATAATTTGTCTTATGGTATCAAATGGAACCAAGGCAGATTAACGGATTTGGATTTTGCAGATGATATTGGTCTACTCAGTGAAACCCCAGAAATGATGCAAAATATGACAACACGACTCAGTGATATCAGTTCTCGTATTAGCTTACGGATTAATTGTTCAAAGACAAAAGTGTTATGCATAAAGGCAAACAATGATTTGCCCATCAAAATTAGTGAACAAAATATTGATACTGTTGATTCCTTTACATATTTGGGAAGCATCATTGGTGAAGACGGAAAAACCAAAATTGATGTTAAAGCCAGACTTGGTAAGGCAATGTCAGTCTTCAATAGACTCAAACCAATATGGTCATGTTCTTCAATTTGCCTAAAAACAAAACTTTGTTTGTACGCATCAATAATCATTCCTACGGCAATATATGGGAGTGAAACGTGGAAACGTACGGACAAGATTGATAAGATGGTGGATGTATTTCATCGCCGGTGTCTTAGAAGTATTTTAAAGATTACCTGGCGCGATCACATTTCAAATGATAAGATCATGAAAAGAACTGACTCTCGTTCACTCCATGACATCATTACAATTAGACGAAGAAAATTACTTGGTCAAATTCTACGTTTACCGCCCGAAAGACTAGCAAGAACGGTTTTGGAATGGACAATTGTAAATGGTAAAAGAAAGGTTGGCAGACCAAAGAAAACTTGGCTAAGAACTATTCGAGAAAATTTAATTAAAATGAATGTTTCATGGAATCAAGCAAAACGTTTGGCAGAATGTTTAAATACATGGAAACATTTTGTTGTCTCATGTTCTCTTTGAATACGAGACTTTGTTCTTGTTATTTTTTGCTGTAATTGTTATCTTATTGCCCCATGTTTATTTTTTAAAGCAAAAGGGTTTTGTAATAAATAAAAATAAAATAAGAAGAAAATATGTTTGAATTTCTAACTTATTCGTTGTTATCGAATTATACATGGTATTGAACTAATAAATGTAATACTAGAAGAATAAAATACTTTTATAAACAACATAAAATATTTATATAAGCAAAATAGGAAACTAATTTAATATAAAACAAAAATAAAATAATTTATTACATTTGGGATTTATAATTTTTACATGAATAACAACAAAGAAAACGTGTTTACTGTTTTGCGTTATACTATTAAAGATAATGAATTTAATTATAAACACTATTTTTTAATACCTAAAATTTACAAAATATGCACAATTTTAAAAACCTTCTTTTGTTGTTATTTATTTATTTATTTGTTATCATTATTATTATTATTATTATTATTATTATTATTATTATTATTATTATTATTATTATTATTATTATTATTATTATTATTACAATTATTATTATTATTATTATTCTCCATTATATTATTAATTTTTAAAATAACAATACATTTGTTTACTATAAAAACAGAAACAACATTTTTAACTAACATTTTATTAAACATTATTATTTACAATTGTTTTAAATGTTAAATTTATTAATATGTGTAAACAAATCTTGTTTTAATAATGTTTAATATAACACAAACCGATAAATTTATTTTGTCAAGATTAATAAAAATTTTAAAAACAAAAAAATATAAAAACAATGTTTAACAATGTTTCAAAATTTAATAAACATACTTTTTAAATTTTTTTTATTATTTATAAAATCAAAACAAACTAATTGTATTATTTAGTAATCTTGCATAAATAAAAGTAACTTTGATTAATTAAATTTAAATTTTATGATTAATATAATTAGAGAAGCGCTGTAAACAATGAACATTTATTTATAGATATAATGTTTATTAGCAATGATTCATTTAAACAAATATGTAACGGAAACTGTAATAAAGCAAAAGAAATACCTAGTATGCAAACGTTTACAGCAAAATGTATTAATTCAGTCATTATATAAATATAAAATAAGTAAGAATGGTTAAAAAGAAGTATTAACTTATTTTAAAATTTACAAATTTTAACAGTTGTTTATTGCTTATAACATAAATTTTTATGCGTTTAGTGTTATAAAACTAATTAAATTAATCTCTAAAAAAAATAAAAGTTTAATTAACTAAACTTTATGCAGACAATTAAATTAATGCACTGCGTGCAAACTAACGTTTTATTTTAAAATAAATTAAAATAGTATTTTTAAATAAAATATTTGGATAATTTTACCAGGTTTAAAACTTTAAAATTTAAATCTTGCTAATATTTATTTTCAAACATTAAATAGCAAAAAATTATCAATAATCTTATTGAAGTCTCAAACACTAAAATATATGATAACATTTTCAAAAAGTTATAAAAAATTGAGTAAACTAATTTATTTGCTTATATTAAGTATATACGTGTATATATATCATGTCTTAATGCTAAAACTATTTTTAATAGTTATTTATAATTATTATTATCGTTACCGTTAGCAAAATGCTTCATTAAGTGTTATCTAACATTTTCTAAATAAAGAATATAACTAGAAGTTTTAAAAATAATTAATTAAATAAGAACACAACATTTATACAATAATGCTTGTGCCATATTTATCCAATATATTCAATAATCTCTAATTAAAAACAATCTAGTTTCTAGCAGTTTATTATTGTACAAAATTAGTACATTTTTGTAATTATTATTATTATTTTAAAAGTAATATAAACGACTAATTTAAAAAAAAATAGTTAAACAAATAAAAACATAAAACATGTACACTACTGTAAATAATTTTGAACCATTTCCTTTAAAATATACAATCAGTGTGATTATTGATTATTATGTTTATATTCGTTCACATGTTACAAACCCTCTTATACTGCTATTTCTGCAAAAATTTATATTCTCCCTTATTTATATGTTTCTGATATATATTATCAAGCTTTTTTAAATGTAAATATGGTAATAAAAATAATTGTAAATAACATTTTTTTTAATTTCAAGTGTATTAATTTTTGAAATTTAAATTAGATTTTAATTTTTACACATACATTATTTTTAATACTTAAAAATATTTTTTATATTAAATAAAATTGTTGAAACTATCTAAAAAAATGGTACTTTTTATTTTAGCTAACTTGTAACTAAAAAATACATAATACAATTTTAAATATTGCATTTTTATATAATTCTGCATTTTAATTAATTGATAGTTTATTATAAAAATAGTTTTTGCATATTTTAACTCAACAATATTTTTAATTCTTTCTTACTCTCTCTCCATATATATATTGATAATTTTTGAAACCCATCCCAAGTAAAATATTAATAAATGAAAAAATTTTAATATTTTTATTCTGAATAAAATTATAATAAACAAAAATATTACAAATCTAAGTAAACAAACTTTCAAAATAAAATAATATTTAAAATAAATTAGATTATTTTAAAAAGTAATAATTTTTTGTAATATAAATATTTGTAAAAAATGCAAACAATTTTAAATATAAAACAATCTGGTTTAATTTAAATTTTATAATAAACAAAGTATACAAAGTATAGTAAACAAAGCGTATTAGGATTATTTAAGAAAACTCTAAACTATACTACTCAAATGTAAAAATCATATGTAAACGACTGTTTCTTTCTATTATAATAAAACTATAATAAAAAATTGGAATAATTAAATTATTAAAATTTATTTACATTTATTTTTGGTTGCAAATGCTATTTCAAAACAAAATAAATTATGTTATAAATGGACAGTTATAAGAAATCATGTGATATTTGGAATATAATGGATATGTACTGTATGCTACATAAGTGGTAAACGTTTTACTTTCCAGTTTTTAATTTAATTAGCTTTTGATACTAAGCTTTTCCTATTTTTCTTATCAGTTATTATTGTTGTTTATATTATATATATATATATATATAAGTAAAATCTGAACGTAAAAATTCTGTTCTAATATTTTCAAACTTGTATTGAAAAAGAAATAAGATTAAATTATAGTTGTAGAAACCCTGCTTATGTAAGGACAACTATATTATGGGTAAAAAAACAACTAATGAAACTATTTTACTTTTATATAAAAACTAACTGAAAGTGATCTAATTTAGAAACAATACTCTTGTTAATCATTCTGAAACGTTTAACTCAACTAAACCAAGCAAATAGATTTAAATATTTTATTTCATTTTGTTTAAAATTCACAAACCCACTTATATTGCTTATCAAATATAAGTACAATTAATTAATCAATTAATCAGTCAAATTTTGTCATTTTCGTTATAAAGAGGAAACCGTCAATTGTAAATGTTCATTCGTGCGGTACTATGTTATGGTTGCCTTATTTAAATTCAGCCTTTTTGAATAAAAAAACGTTAAAGACATTTAGGGTAGAAAAAACTAAATAAAATAATGTATAAAATGATTAAATAAAAAATATTTTATAAACAGTACCTTTTAAACACATAAGCTTGTATCAAATACATCTTATAAATAAAAATATTAGAATCCGTAGGCTGTAAGATGAATTCATTTTGTTGTAAGTTAAAAACATTACGTTTTTGTATGCATATACGAAACTGTTAATCTGCAGTTGGTGTAACAAGTATGTTGGTCAAACTGAAGTCAAAGCAAAATAAGCCTTTACGCACTTGCTCAATATTACGTTATCTACTTTAAACAAATCATCGAACTGATTTTATATATTGTTTCAAAGTACTAATTACTTTTCAACCTTCCAACATGTTAAAAATCATTAAATGTGTTAATACCAACTGTATACAATTATCATTTTACTACGATTAGCAATCATTACTTGGTTTTATTTGTTATCTTTTTTCTGGCTTAACAAAGAATATTTTAGCAAGCAAATATTTAAAGTAGCCAAACAAATGTTTATTATAAGATTTGGTAGTAGAAGTTCAATCTATATTTATCTACCTAGAAATCTAGCAACTAATAATAAAATTTACGAATAAGCAACTAAGACATTTTATAATCAAAGTAAGAAAGTCTTCTTGTTGAGCAAAGCGACTTGGCATAAAAACAAAAAAATATAAATAAAAAAACGTTGAGTATAATTCAATTCACTTCAAGAGCATTCGATCCTAATAATTGTTTTCCCCTTGTACAATTTAAAATTGTTTTTGTTGGAGTAGAATGCATTTTATATGTTGTGCTTATTAAAATAACATTTTTACAGTTATTATAGTTGCAGTAGTACAGCTTATGGCGCCATAATAATGTTATTAATGTTTTCTAATTCTCTAAGCTATTAAGATATTAACCAAAAATTCCATTAGATTTTAATAACGTTTTTAACCAATAAACTATTTTGTTTTAAATGTTACTAATAGCATTTATAGAAGTTAATTTATTTTTAGCTTTTTAAATTTGAATAAGTAATTAAAACCTTTATTTAGGAATTTTATGCAATTTCTTTCTCTACATATACACATACTTATTTGGCAATATTTCACTTTTTCTAATTTAAAAATAATCATTATAAGAAAATAGAGTTTATATCTACTATGTATGTTTAATTTCCGAGTGCTTACATAGGTAAAAATACTTAATAGTGAATTTTAAAAAAATTAAGTATTGCAAAATTATGATCAAATATAATTTAAATTTTAAACATTAAATTACTTTTATTTAAAATTTTAACACAATTTAATTATAAAAATGTAAACAGTTTTTATAAAAATAAATTATACAAATGTGTAATAAAATTAATAGCTAACTAATATTTATACGGAACTGACTTAAATATTCTACGCACCACCAAAAAACATTTTTAAAAACATTATGTAAATTAAATAATCAAAAACAATTTATTTTTTAATTTTTTATTTAAATTCCGTTGGTATCAAGTTGTTTTAAATATAATAGTTTTAAACGTAATTAGTATTTAATCTTGTTTCATAACACTTAGGCTAATTACTACTTCAGCAGAAATGTAGTTATAAATCTTTTTTAAATTTCTAAATAAAATAAAAAAACAAGTTTTACAATAACTACCTAAAAATTATTAAAACCTTTTACCTTATAATTAAGTTTTATAACTGTAGCCTTGTTGTTAGTATTCAGAAACTCATTATATTCAATCTATTTAAAAAATGACTTTTATTAGAAATTGACTTATTTAGTATGGACATGTTAGTTAATAAACGATGCTAGCAACCAAATTAAAAAAGTTTAAAGTGCTGAAAGCTACTTTTACTGAAGTATCTAAGCTAATAACCATAAATAATAAATAATAATAATAAATCTAAATTAATCTATACTTTTGATAAATATTTTGATATATATTTTGATAAATATTAAAAATTACAAATAATAGTAAATTATATAATGCATTTCATATTTAACTTTATGTATACTTAGAAATTTTTTTCTAAATATACAAACAATAAAAACATTTCTATTTAAATTTAATATTTGTTGACTTATTAACCAAAATTCTAACTATAAAGCCCAGCACTCAAGCATATAAAAACATGGATTTTCACACAGTTATGATTGGCTAAAGGTTACTGTTAATACATGATTTAAAATGTGTTATAAAAAGTGATTGTTTCATCGTAAAAATAACTATTAAATATACTATTATTTATTAATTACGTTTGGTAAAACTAAGATATACATTGAAACGTGAAACGTTTGCGCATCGTAAACTCAGTTTAATTAATTGCAAATTGCATTAAACTGCATAATAATTCTAATATATTTATACAATTTTTAAATATATTAAAATCGTTAATTAAAAATATGTTTATCGTTAACGTTAATTAATTTTCCAGTTGTAGCAATGTAAGGTATTAGCATAAAAATTGCTATGTACAAAAAATATATGTTTAATGAATATTTATTAATTTATTTGTATATTTATCGTTAATTAAATTGAGTAACTGAATACAGAAAAAACAAACTTTCACCATTTTAAATTTTGTTTGAAACAATCAATTGTTATAAAATTTATTCAAATTGCCCATAAAATGAAACTACCATATAGACTATGATTTTTTAATTATTTTATTTTATTAAAAAATTGATACTGTGAAGTTGATTACAATTCATTTTTGTAAAATAATTTTTTGAAGAAATACCGAAAAATTATAAAAATTAAAAAAAAAACAATTTTGATGTATAAAATTAAACAAATAAACCTTTTCCTTTGAAAAGTAAAGTTTACAATATAATACGGACATAACTAAAAAACATTATTACTGCTTGAGTGGGATGTAACTGTTAAATATTATGTCTTTATTTGTAACAAAAGTGACACATAAATATAAACTACTGCGTCTAACAAAAATAGCTTATAAAATTATTTTTAATATAATGAAATGTTATAAAATTAGTATTTAAATGTTTTGGTGAAGTTATAATATCATAAAAGTAATATTAAATTGTAATTTTTGTCGTAATAATTGAAATGTCTAATTAATTTTTCTTACATAAAAAGTTGCCATTAACATTTAAAAATTGTTTTGTTATTTAAAACGTGTATAAGTAATTTTTAAATGTATCATAATTTAATCTAATATATGAACGCATTTATAATTTTTGAATTATTTTATTATACGCAAAACATTTGCAGAAAAATATTTGTATTATGTTAGATCATACAAAACCATTAAAAAAACGTAAACTTCAATTTGTAACTTTGCTACGTTTAAAAACATTTTCTAATTAAAAAGAAACTATTTATATTATTTCTAAAATATTTTACAAATAAATGTAAAATAAAAATGTTCGGTAATATTAATAAAATTAGAAAGTTTTATTAATTTGAGCTAAATAAAACTTCACAGAAATTTGTTATTTTTTCTATTTTCTAAGTACCAATCTGATAAAATTAATTGTATAGATTAAAACATAATTGCACTAATTGCATTTATAATATTAGATTAATCCAAAAAATCTTTTGTACAAAAACCTCATTAAAATGTAATAAAATATACTCTATAAAGTGTAGAAATATATTCATACAAAATACATCATTACATATAATTCAAAAAGATTATAAAGATAAGATTTGAATTGCTTTAATTATCATATTAATTAATTTCACATTTATATTATTGAATGTTAATATTATTATTATTATTATTATTATCAGGTTTAACTAGCTAGTTTGATGCATTATCATGATATTACACAACTTTGTGTTGTTCATACTAGCTTATAAAATCCAAAAATAAGTAAAACAACCAAAAATATTTAATTTAAAAATAGTTTAGAAAATTAATTAATAATAATGTTAAAAAAATAATAAATTTATTTAACATCTTTTTTAAATAGTCTGTTTATTATTATTTTTTAATTTTCTTACTTGTTAAAATGCGTGTTTAAAGTTAAATGACGGCTTTTGATCTTTACTTAGATATGTCAACAAAAGTGACTATTGGTATAATAAAAATAAATTATTTTGTTAATTTACTATTTTGTTAAGATCCGTTTATATTACGTGCAAATAAAAGTTTTTATTTGCTAATTGGGTTTATATTTGGATGTTTAAAAAAAACAATTTATTGACTGCTTAGATCAATATAATGGATTAACAATTCACCAAAAGATATTTCAAAGTACCCGGTAGTGAAATTAATAACATTTGAAAAATTTATTTATTTATTTATAATTCCGTTTAGTTTAAATTGGTTAGTCTTAATGAGCCAATGATGAACAAGTCAACGTTGTAAGTTATAGAGTAATGTGCCAATGGTTTGTTTACAATCTTTGTATTACCATGTTTTTTACAAATTAAAAATCACTATTTGTTATTTATTTGTCTTTATTACTTTTCTTCATTAGTATGGAAATCGGTTAGGTCGTATCAATTAATGCTAAAAGTGGCAGAATTAATAAAGTGCCAGACTTCAAACTAGATAGACAGAAATTTGAATTTTGCTACCGGTACTGATTACTTATTTGTTTCGCTAAGTGTCCACAAATTTATAAGTTTTTTATAAAGCATTTAAAAAAGAAAACAAAATAAAAAAAATGTAATTGTTAATAAATAGTACATTTCAAAACCAATTAATTAAAATTAAAAAATAAATAAAATCTAAATAAAAATAGATAACATTTTGTTAGTACTTAAAGTACTAAACTAACGTAAATTTAAATTTTGATTTTATTCATAACAAATTGTTTATAAATCTAAATGATATAATAAGGTTGTTTTTTTTTAAAAGTAAAGCAATGAAAGTGTATTAATAAATACTACGTTCTTATTTTTTTTAATTTTAGGGTCATATATACAAACCCCAAAAAAAGTACAAAATATAAACTAAATTATTTGTTAATAAGAAAAATTCTGTAAAAAGTTCATTTTAAAACAAATATTGATTATGGCTATATTATTAAACTTTGTAATAACACAACATTAATTTTAATTACTAATAATGTATTTTTAGACCAAATAACAATGCATTTACGGGTATTAACAAATTCAATTTAGTTCAATATTTTTCAGTATAATTATTTTCAATGTTCACGTTTATTAATAATAAATACTTCAAACATTTAGGGTTACTTTATAAATGTTTTTAATTATTAATAAAAAATTATAATTTTACACTTAATCTATATAGTGACCTTTGTACTTATAAATATGACAGTTTTGACAAGTTGACATATTAAAGTGTTGATTTAGTTAAACCAATGCCTTTAGTAAATTTAAAGTGTTTTTTTAAGAATAGAGAAATAAGGGAAAACATTTTTAATAAAAAAGATTTAGTAGATAAGATTAAAAAAGATTATAAGAGTAAACTAGTAATTAAAAATACTAATTAATAATAATAATAATAATAATAATAATAATAATAAAAATAATAATTAATATGTATGACCACATTTCTTTACAATGCAAAATCATTCAAATAATCTTAAAACAGTGTTTAAGTGACGCTCTATTTCACGTGCTGCGTGACTATTATCTCATTTTGCAAACATAGGTGTAGTTGATAAAAATATAAATAAAAATAATTTAAATAATTTTTACCATTTTTTTATTATTATTATTGTTATTATTATTATTATTACTATTATTGTTATTGTTATCATTGTTTGTATATATTGTTATAAAAAATTGAGTCTTAAAAGATGTTGTTGGTACCTTAATAATCTCAGATTTAAAGCGACTGGCTAAAGTTATAAATAGAAATGAATGTCACTTGAATTGTTAACATTATAAAGTTTAAGTTTTTCTTATATATTAGTATTTTGGCCAATAATGTTTTTTTAAACAAGTTACATGTTTGTTTTTAATTTTCAATAAACGGAGGTATTGTGATTTAGTATTCAAACAAATGTTGTTGTATATCATTGTTTTTGTAGGTTAGGAACGTTAGGAACAAAAAATAATATAAAATCTAAAGTTATGCAATATATAAAAAATAAAATAATAATAAATTATACTATTGGATTAAATGGGTTAAAAGGCAAGTTGGTTGATAAAAGTTAGTAAAGGCGAATTGATTATAAAAATGCTTAAAAGAATGAGTTGATTAGGTATTAACAATCTTTGAGGACAGTCTATTCCAACGATGTATGACTTTATAGAAAAAATGGTATAGCTTTAGCCCAGTGTTAACTCTGGGTTTGCTTAGTTTAAGACCATACCTCCTGAGAGAGTTGTTACCTAGGGTAAAGAATAGATTGAGTATTTCTAAAAAATAAATTAATGCACTAAGATGAGGTTACCCCGGAGCCGTCTATCAATTAGTGGGAACAATTTAGATAAATGCAGTCTTTAGTGCTATGACATGTTCTTAAAGGATCTGGACAATTTAGAAACAACTTTTTGCAACTTTTGTAATTTATTTATGTCAGATGTAAAAAAAACACAGCAGTCACCAGAGCACAATATTCTATGTGGGGTTTTATATAAAACATATCAGATAATAGACATGTCGCCCAAATTTTTTTCAAAGAATTTAAACACACAATAACATGTGTGGTTAGCCTTAATGTAATGTCCCTTAAAATTAAGTGAGGAATTAATTATAACTCCTAAATCTCTTATTGATTTAATATTTTCAATTGGTAGATTATCATCGAGAGACATTTAATTAATTATATTGCACCCACTTACGGTTATTTTGATGTCAAGTATATCTTTTGAAAACCAAGTTTCAGTGATCCCTATGATGTAAGATAAAGAAGAAACCTATAACGTTTGGATTTCTAACAATATGTTTTTAAGATTTAAAACATTTGTATAATAAATCTTGATCTAGGATTTTATGGGAGTAATGGGGATGACTGCAGAAGACTATGTAGTATTGGGAGAGAAATAAAGACTCCGGGGTGGAGCTCGAAACTGTAGTGCATTAATGGAGTTCTACCTTAATAGGGTTAGTTGAACAGTAGGAACAGGGTTACCTAAGGGAGTCCATGTTTATGGGCATTTAGTAGAGCGCTCAGCCAAATTAAGGTTTTGGTTAAACAAACACCAGAGAATTTATACGTAATACAGCACCAGCTAGACAATACATTACCTTTGAATAAGAAGAAAGTAAATATAACCGATATAGGATTGCATGTAAGTTTACAAATTTTTATGTCGGTGGCTTTAGGGCAGTAACTAGTAATAATGTTAGTTATATGTTTTTTTAAATTGGTTATATTATTCTTAATACCCTTAACAATTTAATTGCAATCACGTTGCTTGGTAGCTTTAAAAATCTATTCTTGGAAAAGTTTTAGAATGGATTTTGCAGCAATTGAAAATCACTTAAATTAAACATGTCGGGTTTTAAGAAATTAAGTTCTCCTAGAACCAAATCTGAGAGTTTGGCTATTGGAAAGTTAATAAATTTAGTTTTTGTAAAGAAATCCAAGAATTTACCAGAAGACATAAACCCTAAGTTAATTTCAAGATCGGATAAATTGACGGAGAGCTGTTTGGTATTAATAGCCAAATCAGTGTTTTCATCCAACTTGCGGTTGTTGCCAGGACGTAATTGCTAAATGTCTTTTTTATATTCACAGTTTATACATATGTAATTGAGTAAACTACTGGATAACTGCGTGCTGTGTACCAAAGATAAATACGCTTCATAAAACCATTTACAGTAAGTTGCAGAAAGGATACCAATTTTCACAGATTTTGCACACCGTTCTAAGCCACAAATTAAAGGATTTGAAGCACACATATTTAGAAAAGATCTAAAAAACAAGTTGATTAATAAAAACAAACAAATAATAAGTATATGAAATACACAAAAACAAAATTTATCACTATTAATAGGTTACCAATAATTATAAAAGTGCTATGTGTTACCGCACAATGCACAATCGTAAATGCACAGTATACAACAGCACACAAACAAGTAACCCAAACCAAAAAATACAAATTATACACGTATATAAAATCACACAAAACACCAAAACGCAAAAAAAAACAATTAGTAAACGTACAACTGAGCAAGCAACTTTTAATCTTTAACGTTATGCAAGCGTATCGCACAGATCCAAAAGTGTTGTGACTGTGGTTTCGTGAATATTGTCACATTTTGTTTTTTCCTGTTGGTAAACAGTATTAGTATGTAGGTTTGTATTGTTTTATAATAAATTTTTAAAAATAATATTTTAGATTACACGAGATTACACTTTATTGATTCAATAGGTAGGTAGTTAGGAAGAGTCATAATAAAAAAACATTGATAATTGCTTTCTCAAAAAAATGTGTTTACATTTGAACAAGATAAAAAAACATAGTGATTTACTTTCCATTTGTAAATATTAGTTATGCCTTTTTACAAGAATTCTAAAATAGATTCCCAAATATTAACATTATCAGCATATAGCGGGATGCTAAAATAAATAACTAAATGCAAATTATTGATGGATAGGATGAATAAAACAAACTAGTACTGATCCTTGTGAAACCTCTAATGAAATGTGATAGGGGAACTACATGTTTAAGTTGAATAAAACTTTAAAAAAACAATAAAATATCAGGATTCAAGATTGTACACAAGTTGAATAGACCAAAACGCCTTTTAGTTTTTGTTTCTCAAATTGTCTTAAATGTTCAGAGGGGAAATATAAAATGCATGGAGGATTAGTCACAAAAAATAAAAGTATTGCCTTAATTTTAAGATAGATAGTGAAAGTTAATAATTATAGAAAACGAGCAAACACTATAAATATACAATAATAATAATAAAACAAGTTACGTATTACAATGCAAAATCTCTCCAATAATCTTCAAAATAAAAAAAATAAAAAGGATGAATAACGCTCCAATAGACGTATAGCGCGATCGCACCTTGCCTCAAAAGTGAGTTACTTACGTTAAAATATAACCTATATATAACATCTAATGGACTGAACTTGGCTAAAAGTAAACTATAAGGGATTTTTTTAAAAACTTTTGTAAGTTTAAATAGATGTTATCGACTGTGATATAATTGTCAAAAATACTAAAGATATTATTTGTGTAAGTTATTAAATAAGTAAAGAATTATTTTTGAAATATATATGCATGTTGTGCATAAATTACAATGTTGAAGTTAATTATATAATCTAAAATAAGTTTTGATTAGCCTTTACATAATTTTACTGTAATTAAATAGTATACTTTTTGACCTAAGCGTCCTGAGTTTAAACTTGTTACTTGTTTTGTAAAACTATAAAAATATGGGTTAAATGGAGTAATAAAATATCCGGGCAATTTTTTAAGGATTTTAAAATATAGCCTATTAGCACTGCATAAAGTTTATAGTAATTTAAATACCGTTAAGGAAATAATTTAATTGTGTGGGTAGGGTTGGTACAAAATTAGCCCAAGATTGTAACACTAAATTGAATTATTCACAAAACATATTGCAGGCTTGAAACCCAAAAAGCTGAACATCCATGTTATTTTTTAGACAGGGTAGGGACATTTTAGTTCTCCGTTTGTCTTTAACTAACTTAAAAATGAGGTTTTTCTTGCTTATTGCCCTATTTAGGAGCTTAAAAATCATGTCATTAAACAACTTAATTAGTTTGGTAAAATATAGTAAGAAATTATTGTTTTTACACAGAGGAGGAAAACAAAAAATAGTGTCAATATAGAAAGATTTATAAAAGAATAGTACCAGGTTTATTTCTGGTTAGATAAAGTATACATTGTAATAATTTTCAGAACACAATTGAGATGCAGTGTGACATGCATTTTACTTTGCGATTTATCTACTGGAATAAAATGTTTAAAGTCCATAAAAATAATATAGTGGAACAAAATGTCTGGTGTATTAACATCTTCTTCACCATCTTCAACAACTTAAAATTTTTAACTAATCATTTAGTCAGAGTAAAATCTGTGTTTAGGCAAACACTAGAGTTTTATTTAACAATGGGGTTTTTTAAGGGATTATGTTTTTAGAAATGTTATATTAGTATTGTCAGAATCACTTGAAATAATAAATTTACTAGGTTTTCCAGTCAACCAGGAGCACTGTACAGCTGTTTCATCCTTATTTGGAATCATCAGCAGCGCATACCTTTCAAGTTTTACACACACCTGAACTTGAACCCACGCCCTATCTGGTGTCAGGCCAGCGCCTTAAACCACTGAGCTACGGGTGGATGACCTTCGACCTGTAAATTTATTATTTATAGTGAATCTGATCAATTCTAATTGCCCAGTGTCCTCAAATGCTGTTACGTTACTACCGGTTTAGCAAGTGAGAGAACCCTTTCACTAGGACTTTACCATATAGGTCCTTGCATACTGCCAGGTTTAATAGCCTATATAGTACGGTTCGGTTATATTTAACAATGGGGTTTTTTTAAGGGATTATGTTTTTAGAAATGTTATATTAGTATTGTCAGAATCACTTGAAATAATAAATTTACTAGGTTTTCCAGTCAACCAGGAGCACTGTACAGCTGTTTCATCCTTATTTGGAATCATCAGCAGCGCATACCTTTCAAGTTTTAAAAACACCTGAACTTGAACAAAACGCCCTATCTGGTGTCAGGCCAGCGCCTTAAACCACTGAGCTACGGGTGGATGACCTTCGACCTGTAAATTTATTATTTATAGTGAATCACTAGAGTTCCCTAGACAAACGTTAGGCCAATTTTTGAGTATATTTTCTAATAGTTGCAAGTTGCAGATTAATACACGAATTGAGTAGGAACAAAACTCCTTTTCACCTTTGGTTCTATTTATTGATAATATCAGTAAGAATGAATGGTGAGGTAAAGAGGGATTAATCACAGAAAAAAATATTGAAATTAAGACAAAATCAAGGTAGATAGTAGAAATTAACGATTATAGAAAACAAGCAAAAATTATAAACATACAATAATAATAATAATAAAACAAGTTACGTACTACAATGCAAAAACACTGCAATATTCTTTAAAAAGAACAAAGGAGAAGGAAATAGATTACGCTCCAATGGACATGTAGCGTGACGCGCGCCTGACCTCGTGAATGTTGTAGTAAGGACTCCTACAAGTCAGTTTACAGATTTTGAAATTATAAGCATCAGGGCAGGTCTTAAAAATGTTAGAAATTAGCTTTTTATAATTATTTACATTGATGTTATTGCTTTTAATTAGAAAATTAAAATCACGTTTTACATCTTTAAAGTGTTGCTTGGTAATGACAAAAAAACGGCTCCAAACACAAGTGAAGAAGTATTGAGAAAGTTGGGTTCTTCTAATACAGTGTTAGTTAATTGAGTTATTGAAGTATTAAGAAGTTAATTTTGGTTTAAGAGTCGGAGATATTAGAAGCCAATACTGATATAATATGAGAAATTTGCTCTAACTTGAAATCAAAGGAAAATAAAATTAGCCTCGTTATCTAATTGTTTACAATAACAGAAAACAATTGCTTTAATTCGATTTTACATTTGTAATCCATGCATTTGTAGTTGAAAAAAACTATTTGCAAGTTGTTAATAGTACACCAAAAATAATCCGGATTATGTTTTGTAAAATTATTTACACTTAAATGTACAGAATATACCAGTCTTCAAAATTGTAAATCACAAATAAATGAGTTAGAAACAAACGTATTTAAAGCTAAAACTGGGCATAAAATTTAAAAAATAAAATCTGTTACTAGAAGTAAAACTAGAGATAAGCATATAACACAGAAAGATGAATAGTACAAGCACCGAAAACCAGCACAATAAACACACACATACACATATATTTACAAAAACACAGAAAACATTAATCAACAAAACGTAACAAATTGTTAACATGTAGAATCAAGCAATGTTTTACCCAGCACATCACAAAAGGGAGATCGTGTTTGAGTGCCACTACCGATCCTAAATGCAGGCCCTTGTTTGAAATGTTTATATTACTAAAAATAACTTTGGGGATTATCCAAATAATAGTAATAATAATAATTATTATTATTATCAATAAAACAAGCATATACATACTATAAAAAAATATTTTATTAGTTTTAACATTTACAAAATACGTAAATAAATATTTTTTTAATTTTTAAATTATAATTAAATTTCAAGTTAATTAATGTTTTATAAATAAAAAATTGTTTATTTATTTGGTTTGTTCATCAGTTTCAACTTTGTTATATTTGTGATCACAGGCTTGTTCTCAGTAGTTTGCTACCTTTATACAGTACTGTAGAGTAATAAGCTACATATTTATGTACTTTTTTATTTACTAAATTTAACTACTAAATTATTGCTAAATGGATTTGTTAATTTGTGTTTATTTTTTATCGGTGAATGAAAAGTACAAATTCAAATTGATTGCTTACCATTTGCAAAATTTTAAATTAAAAAAAGAAAATGAATATGTTAAATATGATGAGGACAAAAAAATGAACATTGAAACGCCTTATTCATGTATTTCAGTGCGCTTAAATTTTAATGTTTTCGTATTGTTTCATGAATTGGTAAGTTTAAAAAAGTAGACTGAATGTAATTTTAATTATTATTACTGTTCTAAATTTCAATTTTTTAAATTTTAGTATCCAGGAAAAGGAGCGCCGTCTAATGTTTCCGTTGATTGTAATGAAATTTTACAACAAAATATTTTTGCATCACAAAAGCTTGATTTGAATAATTCACTCGAAGATTCATTTCTCACATTTCAAATAAATCAGTTACCTTTGTCACAGTTCCATTTTCAAGTATGTTTGCTTCATTAATTTTAGATAAAAATTAATTGTAGGATAGCTGTGTTCGTTGCAGTCCTGGAACCTCGGTATGTGAAGAAGCTTCAGACGTCCAGATAGTTGACACTTCCAAGAGCAATGATTATCATCAAAAATATGAGTCAAATTCTTCGTTAGATTTAGAGTTTGAGTCGTGGAACGATGAGTTTAAGAAGGAGTTATCTGACTTTTCGTCCACATTGAATTCAATTAATCAAGATTCTAGCCCGAGATGTGATGATATCCAATCTACATTGGAGATGTTTGACCATATTTTATCCGATGGCACTTTGGAAGGTTCAGATGATTGTCCTAAAGAGAGTTTTTACAATTCTCAGCTGCAGCTCCATTCACCAACTTGTGATAATTTTAATAATGAACCATCAATGGTGAATGATTACTCAATTAAATGCAATAGAGAACAAATCGTTAATCCTTCTGAAGATTATAATGTAAGTATATATATATATATATATATATATATATATATAGTTTGTTATAATTGTACTGCTTTAAATGTTTTACGGGAAATATCTTTCAGCATTGGATATTTTTGCGAAGTCGAAAGTGGGCCCTGGTGGTAGATATCGAACGGGTACCCACCCATATTCGGGGTCGAGGGCTAGACCACACACACATATATACATTATTTCATTCATTCATTTTGGTTGGTGACGTGGTCACCTCTTCATTATTTCCCATATTTATACGACATGTCGAACGATCAATTTCGATGGCTTGACAAGCGTAGACAAACGTGGAAGAATAACAAAGTTTCTTGGCTGGTAGACGGCATCTTCGTGACGTCACCACTGTTCGCAAAGATTGACGAGGCCGCCTAATTTTTTGTCAGGGTTATCTCCCTTAGCCCAAGGGCTACATATGTTATACGTATACATTTAGATACCTTTTAAGTATCCTGGGTGTATGTTCGCACCCACCCGCCGTAGCGGAAGCCCAGTTATACCGCTGTGCACTCGGACCCTGCTGTTATTAGTCTAGATGCCTAGGGGCACCTAGTCCAGGATGCACCACGTGAAGGATTAACAGTCAGGAATATCACCATTATTGGAGATTGAGACTTTATAAGCATTACTCAAATCCTCAGGATCATTAGCATCCCCTCAAAAATCCTCAGGATCATTAGCATCCCATATATACATATATATATATATATATATATATATATATATATATATATATATATATATATATATATATATATATATATAGACATTAATTATAACATAGTTTGGTAACGACGTTATAGTATTTATTTTGTTTTTAGGTTGATGAGGTCAGTGTTCATACGCTAAATGGTGCAGTTTTAGAGACCAACCAATTGCTTGATTTTAACAATGCTGGTTTAACTTCTGCCGAATCATTACCTAATTTGTTTCAACCATTGGCTAATAATTTACGTTTAAATTTCGATGTTGCGGATACACAAAACGTACACACATCTTTGAATTGTGTTAACTCTATTAGACAGCGTCATAACCGTCGTAAATCAAATCACAATATCATCGGTTTTTCTCAGAAATTGGAATGTGAAAGTTCTTCTAGTGTGAATGTATCCACTCAAGAAAACATGCACCGTGTATCTGAAATCGATAAATATTTTCAAGGCAGTTGTAGTTCTGACTCTGAAGTAGATTATAAATCTGATCAAATTAGTAGTTTTTCGTCTGGGAGCACAAACGAAAGCGTGTGTATTAGTTTAAAAAATGTTAGCGACAGTTCCCAGTATTTATTTAATCGTTCATATCCAGAGCACAGTCTTTGCAAGCGTGATCCATTGTCACATTACGACAAGGATAATATCGATTCTTCGGTTTATTCAAATGAACGTTTATTTACAAATAACGATATGTTTCGTGCCAGCAGTTCTACGTGTTCTTCTGGAACTGGAATCGGTAAACGTTCGGATCGCCATATTCGTGATATTGATATATTTGAACTTACTGGAATACCATTTTCATATGATCAAGTTGTTAATTCTACCAATGAGGAGTTTCGTGAATTAAAGGCTACTTCAGGTCTATGTGAAGATCAGGTTAGTTTTTCGTTATACATTGAATAATTTTAGCATTCTATTTAAAACTAATGGATTAATGTTAATTTATATTCTTTTTATGGTTTCTACAGATAAATGCGATGCTAGATGCACGCAGACGGGCTACTAATCGACAGGCAGCTGAAAGATGTCGACGTTTAAAAACAGCTGCTCGGGATGATCTTGTAGAACGTTTGGCTCAACTTCGAATACAAAAGCAAATTCTTACGAAACGTTTAATAAAAGCCCGTCAAAAAAGGCGTGATGCTAGGTACATAAGTAGTTTGAAAAATTATTTTTATATTGTGTTGATTTTTAATAGCTTTTGTACTGACTATTTTATGATATTATTTATTCCCATTGGTTAAAGTACTAGGTAGGGTGTATCGGAATTGTTACTATAGTCGTAATTTACATGGTTGGTATTTTCAGTTGCATACACAGTTGAGTATGAATTTACCTCGAGTTGGTTATTTTATTAGTCCTACGGATTGCCATGGTGGCAGAGTTGATAGAGCACTGGACTCAAGACTGCGTAAGCATGAATTTGAGTTTCACCTTCAGTATTAAGTACGATCTTTCGTTCTCCTTTGATCTAAATGTCCACCTGTTGAAAAGTGTTTCCCATAAAACATTGAAGCAGCAAAAATATATATATATATATATATATATATATATATATATATATATATATATATATATATATATATAATTATTGATCTATTTTTAGGGATATACTGGTTACAGAGCAAAATCATTTGCTCGAGATGATTCGAGACTCGAACGGTTGTAAACTGAGTCCTTCGGATTGGCGAGTCAGATTGACCAATGATGATGAATTGGTTGTTGTTTCGGTTAGACATTGAAGCACTGTGTTATTGATTTTTCCAGTTAATATTTTTGTAACGCACAAGTTAAATATTCGCATGTTTTTCTTACATATTTGTTGCACTTATTTTGTTTTTCTTACATAATTTTATGGTACATATTATTGTTCGAATTAAATCATCTCTGTTATTTTGTAATATTAATTTCATGTTTTGTTGCATATTGTAATTGTACATAATTTAATAAGAAAATTTTTATTTGTATTCTAGTAGATTTGTCGTTATTTTGTGCGAACTGCTAATTTTAACGTTAGTTTATGTAATTAATTTGGTTTGGTATGTTTGATATGTTATTTTATTAAATTTTAAGCACCTGTTATTTTTAAAAATTACTTAGTTATTTTAGGAAGTAATTTTATTTTTGTTACTTTTTAAATAATGAACACTAAATTTAAGTGTACATCTTTGTATTCTTTTAAATTATTTTTGTGGTTTAATTATTTTCTTGTCCAGTATAATTAAATTGGCTTTTATTCTCCAAAAAACTGGTTTCTTTCAATTTATGTATTTTATCTATTTAGTTAGCCAATAATTCTAGTGATTTGGATATTCCTTATGGACTCTCAATTTTCTTTGATGGTGATATTTCTAATTATTGTGCCTCTATGTGATGTATTTTGAACTGAAACAAACACCGATTGTGAACCGTTCCATCCTGATGAAGAAGTGCAAGTATACACTTGGGATATTTAAAAGTTATCTGGTATGGCATATCATATGTATCTAGTTGCCTAAGGGTGATAAAGAATTAGGCTCTGTTGCAGTTACGTCTATTAGCGAAGAAACATTATTACTTTTCCACATTATACATACAGCCTTTTACATAGGAAAGCTTAAGAGACACTTGTTCGAGATGCTTTGCAAATACGGATTATGTCACCAGTCAGAATAAACATTGATCAAACTTCGTTATGTTGATTTAGTGATGGAGACGTTTAAGTTTCGTTCTTACAATATAACTGCATTGAATCTTCAGTTGGGGATAACCGATTTTTTTCCTAAGTTTAACTACATTTCGAGATTGATTTCAATTGTTTCAGCAGTTATCAATAGAAGTGTTTAAGGCGCTACAGTCGCATCTGCATGGAGTCGTATCACCGGTACTAAATATGGCTTTGGTTCGGTAGAATGTTAGCGTTAAACATTCAAGTTTGGAAATATTTTCTTGACAAGTAAATGTGTAGAGGCATGGTAATTGAAGATAGGTTATGTATTATGTTTCGGTGAGTTTTTCGACAAAGAATCCAGACACCAGGTTTTGTTCAATGAATTGATGAAATTTTACAAAAAAATTCGGTATGAGCGCGAGTTTACCGTTTTATAAAGTGTAGTTCTAGGTACTAGGAAAACAATTTGTTCTTCCTAGTATGATTATTTCTTATTACAAACGGAGTCATAAAAACCAGGAATATAGTCTATAACCGGACTCTCACCCAAGTGGATACACAAAAGCTTGTTCGCTCGTTGTCCTCTATTGAAAACACTCGTTTAACAAAATATTTCAACCATTCCCAGATATCTGTAAGTCTCTTAACATTTATTGGCTATTTATCTCTAGCACAGTAAAAGAAAGACGATCAAAATGGATTGGCCATATTTTACGCAGATCACCCACTCATCCAGCCAGCTGTGGAAGCCCATTCATTACCCGGATGGAAAAGAAGGCCAGGCGGCCAACGGAAAATTTGGACGGACATTGTAGCATGCGAACTCTGTCCTTTTATTTATGCTAAGCCCCTTCCAAATAAATTATTTAAATGGGCGTCCGTTTGTTTAACTCGGGATGTAATTAACATTTAATGTCAGCACACCCAAAGTGTTATTCTTTAAGTACACACTACAAAAGTTGACGTTTTGGTTTTATGGACTACCCTGGGTGACAATAACCGGTGGGGGGTGTTTATCCCCGATGATGATGATGAAAAATATAGTCTATGATAGTAAAGAAGTTTGTTCAGTTTACATCGCGTTCCTAGTTTTGTATTTAAAATCAAATGGGTTACAGATACGACTACGTAATAAAATTATGTTACAATGGGAACTCATTTTTGTGAATCTTAATTAGCAAAAATTTAATAATTTAAAACGGTAGAAATTTAATAAAATAACCATTGATTAAGTAACGTAACGTTAATGTTGCGTTATCTATAAGGCTCTTAAATGTAGTCGTGCTTCGTTGTTAATGTGATCTATTATTTATTATGCTAAAGTTTTTAAGCCTTTAATAAATTTGTACTTTGCTCGTCATGTATTTAATCAGATTTATGAAATGATTAGTTTAGAATTAACTGCATATTTCTTGTATTAAGATGCAGATCTGTGATAATCATTTATGTCTTTAAATGGGTTTTCAAGGGTGAACTATTATAATTGAATAATAAACTACTTGATTTAAGTCAACCAGGACCACAGCAGCGCATACTTTTCAAATATAACACAAACTTGAAATCACGTCCTATCTGATGTCAGGTCATTGCCTTACTACTGAGCTCCGGATGATTAAAACTGATTAATTGTTTAAATTATACTTTATCTGATCAGCGCAAATGTCCCACTGTCCTCAAATGCTGAACGTTACTACCGCTAACAGCCAAGTGAATAATCCCTCCATCATAGGTTCATGGTTTAAAAAAATTTAAGATTGTTTTTATTATATTGTGTAGATTCATTTTTGTCAAGGCTAGGCAAAATGTTAAGTTAGTTATTTTATTTCAAGTGTAAAGTCACAAATACTTATTTTAATTTTTTCAGCTTATTCTTTCGTATTTGAAAATGTTCCGTTTACAGATCCATCAGTAAAACTAGTGTAACCTATTGCTATTCATCATTCATTTTGGTTGGTGACGTGATCACCTCTTCATTATTTCCCATATTTATACGACATGTAGAACGATCGATTTCGATGGCTTGACAAGCGTAGACAAACGTGGAAGAATAATAAAGTTTGTTGGCTGGTAGACGGCATCCTTGTGACGTCGCCACTGTTCGCAAAAATTGACGAGGCCGCCTGATTTTTTGTCAGGGTTATCTCCCTTAGCCCAAGGGCTACATATGGTATACGTATACCTTTAGATACCTTTTAAGTATCCTGGGTGTATGTTCGCACCCACCCGCCGTAGCGGAAGCCCAGTTATACCGCTGTGCACTCGGACCCTGCTGTTATTAGTCTAGATGCCTAGGGGCACCTAGTCCAGGATGCACCACGTGGAGGACTAACAGTCAGGAATATCACCATCATTGGAAATTGAGACTTTATAAGCATTACTCAAATCCTCAGGATCATTAGCATCCCACCTATTGCTATATATATATATGCGATAATTTTTATTAGGTCTTTATTTAATAAATTTTTAAGGGAAATATTTTTCAGCAAACTGAAGTTCAGCAATGCTTTAGACGAGGATTTGCACTTAGTAGCGGTGATGGAACTCAAGTCTATGCCTATATAGCTAAGAGCCTAACTTTTTGTTTTACCTAATTTATATAGATGTGTTAGTAGGTCTTTCTAGGATTACCAACAGTTTGTAATTGGATTTTTATTCTAGGGAAGATCTTCCTCACTGCGATTATATTGTAGCATAAACTGTTTAGATATAAATAATGAGTGGGAATTGGTTACATAGTTACATTTTTAGTTTTTCTAACATAACGATGGAATTTTGCATTTATTAACTGGTATGCGTTGTAAATTTATGTAATACATGACTGCAATTTCATTCTCTGCAAATAACTATATATATATATTATTATTATTTATTTATTTATGGTTATTGGCTTAGATAGAAGTAGCTTTCAGCACATATATATATATTAGTATAAAGTTGACAGAAAGACGCAAGACGTTTTGGTTGCCCTTCTGATTAGCACAAATATTGAACTATTAAACATTTCTTATTTATTTCAATTGAAGTTGTAGAGAAAAAACACTAAGATGACCGGTTTTTTAATAAATTATGTGTATATGACGACGAGTGGTGCCTATTTTTGGATGGGACTTGCAATGGTGCTTTGGGAACCTACTCGGCTTCTTGCTACTTTAGCGTTTGAATATAAACAAGGAACTGTTTCAATGACGCTCAATAGTCGTTATTTTTTCATGTGATGAATTTCGTCGTTCAATTTAATATTCTACTAATGCGCAATCAATAAAAATACTCAATTTCATAGGGTGTACACTTCATTGCGAGATAAATGGTTATAATACAAATTAAAATTGAATTTATTGGTATAATTATCTAAATCAATTGCATACAATTTTGCTTAATACTTAATAGATTCTATTTAATTGTTCATATATTTAGTCAATTAGTTTCTAATTTATTTCTGATAAAACTCAACCATATTGATACTTTTTACATCTTTATAAAACTAGGTATTAGTTATAATGATCAAACATTCTTGTAATTATTTTTACAATTCGATTTAATTTTTTAAATACTTAATTCACATCAATTTCACCAATTACGTTTTAGAAATTATATTGATTTGTTCACATTAATCCAGCACATTTAGGCAAGAAACAAAATTAATGAATTACCTTTAGAAACTATCTTCATAAAAAGTTTTCTAAAACTTTTACCTGGATATTAAAAGTAATTCAACTGAATACAAGTATATTTGTATTTCAAGTTGGAATTAATTGCGCAAAAAACGTTTTAACCTATCGAACTTCAAAATGCATGTAACTTTTTTTTCACGAGTCTCGTAAATACTGCTCAAATTCCAAAAATTATATATTTGCACTGTGCAGGCAAATTAAATATCAAAACACAAACCTTCAATTTATATTTCCAAGAGATGGATTAAAAAAACTTTTATTAAGCCAAACATTAATATTATTCCATCAATATTTGATACATCAATAAGATGTAATGGAAAGAGCATTAATAACTCAAATGAATATATATATATATATATATATATATATATATGCATATATGTATGTAGAAAACAGTTGAGGATACAAACTAAACCAAATAAAACAATGAGTTTTGAAACCGCGATAAGAAATGTTTATAAATTCTCAATTAAAAATCAAGCAACATAAAACGGATAACAAACGGCATTGTATTTTTGAATACTTGAATATATATATATATATATATATAGAAGGTATACTTGAAAATGAGGATTATAAATCGTTGATACCAATTACTTTAAATGACAAATATTGAAGACAAACGATTAAATAAAAAATAACATCTCAATTTATTCTGGCTCTTGAATATAAAAACAGAAACTACAAACACAAAAGTTAATAAATAAATAGATACAATGTTTGAATCCATTCATGATAAATTAAAGAAAATGGTCGTTTTTGTCGTTGATATCTGTGGTCCATTGCAATCAATCACAAAATGGATAAGCTATTAATGAATGAATCTAACACAAAAACATATGGTGCTGGTCATGATCATTTATCAAAAGAACAACAATTTCAAAACTAAATAAAAATATAGATAGACAAATTAACATTTTTAATCTACACCAAAATAGGACGGATTTAAAAAAATGTTTTTCAATACATATATAAAGTCACCATCAAGACGATCACAATAAAAATGTTCAGGCAGATACAAAACAATTTACAAACAAATGTATATATAGGAGGAAAAATAATTGCACATTTTATAATTTATTGAAATTATAAATTTTGTTTGAAAAACACAATTAATATGGCGCAAACAAATTCCTTTTTTTCTCTCGTTAAATTCAATGTCTAATAATCACAAAGGCCAGCCCCAGCGTTTGTCTTTTTTCTCATATTTGGCAGCCAGCATGGAAGATGTGCGCCCGAAATTCTTAGACTGGTCCACCATTTCTTGAGTCTGCATCTCCAACTGATTCAGGCGCTCGCCACGTTCAATGGCTGCGTTGCGCGCTCGAGCAATTTCGGAAGAGGCCGAACCGGATTGTGCTGCGAGTTTTTCCATTCGGGCATTGGGTAGCAAAGCAGTTGTCCCAGGAATCGGTTTGCCCGAATTTACTTCGCCAACTAGAATTTGATTTGATTGCATATTGGGGAGGGGGGTTATGGGAAGCCGCAAAACAGATCAAGTTAAAATCCTTATCTTATTATTATTATTATTATTATTATTATTTTACTCAAAAAGAAAACAATTAGGTGTGGCAATGAGATAAGCGTAAAGTTTATTTTTATCCAAGTTTATTACCTAGAAGGACACAAACTAATTCAGTCATGCAACCAAAACTGTATGAAACTGAGTACAGTAAAAAGCAAAATCATTGATAAACTTGAAAATCATTTACAATGTGCTGTCTAGCAATCAACTTTGAAATCCTACTTTACATTACGACAAATTATTCGAGTAATGTTTCCTACAAAATGACATAGTACTAGTCATTTATTTGCATTGGATAAGTGTATTATCTGCAAAATATATTTCCGCTAAAATATTCACAATAATAAAAATATTGATAGCTTAGCATCAAAGTTCATCTACATTATATACTTATTTTAACTAAATACAATCTGTTTCATATAATAAATACGTACTACTTACTTAATCAACACAATTAGAAAAAAGTTTATAAAATTTCATATATATACATATTACACAATTATATTTTTTGTCTTATCTAATTTAATCTCAAACCAAAAATATCAAAACAGCAACTTACACAAATCTTCACGATCTAGGGATACAGAAGCTCCACTAATGAGACTTTTAAAAAAGTTTTTCTTTGGTGGTTCAGGCATGTTACTAGGTCTGAATAATTCACCTTGTATCTCACCCAAACTTGAACTACAAAACAACAAACAAGTACAAAAATAAAAAACGTGCATTTATTACATTCCAATATAAACTAGATCAATGCACCTTAATCAATAAAAAGTAACAAATCGACAATTCAAATATGCAAATAAATGACTCGTTAAATCAATAAGCATATTTAGTAAATACACATTTATATACTGATAATTAAATTCATGTTGAATATCTAAATTATCACACTTGTAACAATGTATAGTTTTTATTATTATCGATTTTGACTCAGAAAATAAACAATACTTGAGGAATCTACCAGGACAGAACGATTAAAGTAATAATACTTTTATAAAGTAAAAACCTCCAAAACATCACATTGACCCAAGTTGATAAACTTTTACCATAAAGTTCATACGTGCAAGTTTAAATTCCATTGTCAATGCAGTCTCATTCAGTGTTACTTTCATTAGCCGTTTACTAAAAGCGCATTCCAGCGGGATAGTAAAATGGTTAGACGATTAAACTCGAAATTGTGTAGGTTTGAGTCCCACCACCGACACTTAATCTTTCCATCCATGAATATGTAGGCAATAATATCAGCTTGAAACCAAAAAAACGAAATACAAACAACTTGCACAAATGCAACTTTTTGCAAACGTACAGTGAATCGGCAGACCACGTAATTTTGGCTATTTCCGACGGCGTAGACATATAAATTAATTGGCCCATTTGACCGAAAGCAAGCGATCGCATTACAAGATCCGTACTAGGCAAATAATCGACATCCATAAGGATTCGCAAACTGGGCAACGACAGGGCAATAAAGTGTCCATTTGACAAATAACAAGCCAAAAAACAGCCCAAAGTAGCGCCATCTTTCGATCGTAAACGTTGTATGCTGGCTCGTACCACCTGGCTCGTTTCGGTAATTTTGGCCTAAAACGTACAAAATGCACCATTACAAAACAATTGGTCGTTAGGGCATTTACATAAACATAGGCGTACAAATGAGAACAAGTGACGTACTTTGTACAAACATTGTTGAGAAGATAGAAGAAATACGCGGACTTGTTTTTCCGAACAAATAACAACCATTTGCTTGTTCGAATCGGTAAAACTTTTATTTTCGGTTGGCGAATCAATTGTCAAACTTGGCGTACCTTGAATTAATTCACCGTCAACGGAATAAAAATGTCAATTAATAATAATTTCCAACAATAACTGAATAGGTCATTTATTTCAAGCATCATTTTTAGAAAATATTTTCTAGGTTCCATCAACCCAATAATACAAACAAATTACATATTGGTAATCTTAGAAATGTGAAAAATATTAATATGCATTCCTTTTTAGATCCAAATAAAACTAGTAATATCCCTCACTCACTATATATCATAATGTGATTATCTACCAATTCTCTACCAATTACATAATTTGAAAAAGATAATTCAATATTATTGTAAAAAATATACCATACTATATTATGAATAAAATACAATTATGGTGAACATGTGTTTGTGCTAAATGTATCCCTTTCAATCAACTGGTCTAAACATGTTTCATTTAGGAACACGCAATTCAAAAGTGTGCCATCTTGGCTAAAAGTTGTGGTGCAGCATACGCAGTTAGAAAATCAAGGTAAACATGTTTGTAATAAATTTATAAAATTGAAAAAATACTTTATAAACACTCTGTCTATATATATATATATATATATATGTGTGTGTGTGTTTGCTAAAAATCATTATATTTACCCGAATTACTAGAAGAGGATGTAGATAAATTGGCATTTTGTCGAGTCAAAGATTCCTTTTGATGTCCTTGGTGCGACTTCGACATAGAACGCCAATTTTTTCCTACGTTGTCACACATTTTGAACACCTGTTCAGAACCGAAAGCGGACGTTCCAGAGTCGGGCGTACCAGGAGTATTGGATCCAACTGACGTTTGCTTGGACATATCGGTGATGGCCTTCGATCGGTTGGACATTTCGTCCCAACGTTCGGCCGAATTGACAACCAAATCACCCGTTGAATCGAGGAAGCCAACACAAACAATATCGTCGTGCATACGTATCAATGTTGCTGAAAAGATACAGAGTGAATATTGATTAATTTTATCCTATAGTGTTGTTCATCGCACTTATTTGAGTAAATAAATACTTAATCCAATATAATTAACTTGAAAATTTCAATAAGGGACAAAATGTGCATGTTATATCACATAAACGTATTTCTAATATTAAACAAATTATTCATAAATTTATCAATAGGGATTTTCGTTTCGGTTCGTTGAAAATCCACTAGTAGAAAAATGTTTTTTCGTGAAACGTTGAAGCAGTAAAAAGTAAAATAAACCAAATATTGTGATGAAAAAGTACATTTAATGTAACAGATTTGAATGTTTAATACAATGAGATCTATTGTACTTTCCAGAAAATAGTATAAATAAAAAATAATGATAAAGCCATTCGAAATATATACTCGATACTAGCTTTTAAAAAATCAAAAATTGGACATTGCTCAAAGTAGAAAAACATTATAAGTTAAATACATTCTTAGTATTTATAACCTTTAAACCAAAACATTTTTGTACCTAAAAATGTTATTATTATTTATCCCATTAATCCAATAATTGGTTAACGTTAGACTTTAATGTATTTAATATGCTATATTTCACTACTTAACTATTTAAGTTGGCAATAAAGATAACATTAATATAAAACCCTCGTTTGTTTTTAGGGCATCTACTGTCCGCACACAAATAATAACCGTAATAAGACCTTGCATATACAACAAAACTAACCTGATGCAATCAGCTGTTCCTTGACTGCCACAAGCGGCTTCAAATTCAATGCAATTGTGCATCCACGTGAGGTGCCAATCCAAATAGTAATAGAATTTGAATCTACAAAATATACAAAAACATTTTTTAACACATTAAGCATTTTATATAACTATTGACATTCAAAATAAGAATTAATTTAGAGTCTATGTTTTATCGGAGACACTAATTAGTGAAATAGAAAAAATAAATACTACAAATGAAAACTAACCGCCCTTTACTGATGGTTCAACAAAAGCAATGCATTTCACAACTTCGTTAGAAATGTTCTCCAAAGAACTTGTACTTGTACTTAAACTGTATGAATGCGATATAGCATTGTACTCAGTAGACTTTTCTAAAAGCAATTAAAAACAGACATTTAGAAATACTCAAGGATATTTAAAAAGGGCTCAATTTCAAAGTACAAATAAAAAATTGATAAAGCGCGAATATGAATAATAAAAAAATCGTTGGGCAACTTCAAAATTCAATTTACCAAACCTAAAAACATGCATAGAATACAAATCCAACATCAATGTCTCGTTTCATTTTCATCAACCCACACTTGTTGTTAGCAACACATCAAATCCAAACGCATATATATATATATATACATATATATATAACACGAAAATCTTCAAGGAACTAGGAATATTCCCAAAACTGGTTGTTCAAAATTCCAATGGAAAAGTACGACATGAAAAGACACACCACAATAATAAACAGTACATATTGTAAATATTAATTTTATTCAAATTGCTTGTAAAAATTGATTAAACATGTTAATAGTAGAAAAGTTGACTGATGTACAAAAACAGTAACTGCAAACGTCGTTAATGCATGCTGATGTATGTGTTGCGTTACAATATTCATTACATACAAAAAACAATGTTTACTCAATAGTTAAACAACTGAAAAAATTTAAATTGTCACTAAGCAATGTGCATAATTAAACCGGATGTGCACAAAGTCCACTATTTAACTATGTAAACAAAATGTTTTAATATTAATCATCGTTTTTAAAACGGTGTGCAAATAAAACACGAAAATGAATATCCATTATCACACAAAAAACAAAGACTAAGTTGTAATAATTAGTTAGATTAAAATGTGTAAAATGACAAACGATTATAAAACCACTTTCACTATCAGTGCTGCTGGGTTTTTCGTGTATATATGTCAAGTATTAGTATTAAAGAACATGGCTATGTCAAAACCTCTTCAAATAAAAACGAAAAAATATTATAACCAATTATAATCAATAAAAAAAACAATTTTCCAATTTAACTTTACAAAATGGTAAAACACCAAAAATGTATACAAAACAAATCAAAAGCACTTTGAGTAGAATTATACACAAGTAAGTAAATAACTGTTACTACACAATATATATATATATATATATATATATATATAAGCAAAAAGCGTATAAATATAAATATATATACACACATATAATAATAATTATTATATTAACACATATAGCGATCATATAAATCACTCAGTCTGATGAAATACTTAGCTTACCAAGTTTTTGAGACTGAAGACGGTTGGGAATATTCGTGCGGCATGCCAAAACCACTAAGTATAAATAGGATGAGTAGTTTAAATCAATGAAATAATACACAATAGAAAAAGGATTGTATATGCTATAGCCTTTATGTGAAAACAAACATCCGAAACGTGTCCTTCCATTAGCTCAATAAAACGATCAGTTATCCAACCCATATCACTTTTCAATCCAAATCAATAGTAAAACACAAAACATTTCGACAATACAAGAAAATAAATAAACAACTAGTTACAGCCAAATATATATCACAGTAATTTCTTTGTTGTTCGATATCTAAGTATATAACCCGTAAATACTCTTTATTGAAACTAAAAATTATATTTAGTATAAAATTTGAAAGTTTTTATTAACTTACGTATTAAGTTAAATAAAAGATAAAATCCTGTTAAGTAAATTATAACTATGTTAAAGTTATTTAAATAAAATAGTATATATGTGATAATGAAGGTTCTGATATACAAGGACAAATGTTTTAAGTATTAAAGAACCAAATAATTTATAATTAAATTAATTACTATGGTTCAGATTGGCAGAAATGTTTTGATTACAATAAGCTTATTTCATCTTTTAATGTATTGTTCGTACAACATGCTGTACCAAATTTAATTTTTAATTGGTCTTTGAAATAGTAAACAAAATTAAATATTTCCAATCACTAGTTACTCAATACTTTAAAAATGGAACCTACACAAAATTACATAAGTCAATCTTTACAGTTTAAAAAATAAGAAAATATTAATAGCTTTATTAAAATAAATAATTTTAATATTGAAAAGTAAAAATATTAAGAAAAACATTAACATTCTTATTAACATTATGTTTTGCTTGGATTGAAAAATAATTGTTTAAAAATTTTAGAAATTTTGAAGAAGAAATACTTTAATAACGATTGTTTAAACGAAATTATTAAATGCAATTTATTTTTTATTTCTAATAATTAATAAATTATCAATTATCAATTACCAATATTTTTAATTACTCTAAGTTTATGTTTTTTAGACACATTTAAGGTTGTGGCTACCTTGTAATAAAAATTCAAAACTACATTTGAAAAAAATATTGTTATGTAAAAAGTTTTTAATAAATAACTTTTAAAAATTACTGTAACTCATGACAATTGAAACCATTACTATTTGTAGAGAAAGAACCTGTGTATTGGAATATTTTTATCACTATAATATGATATTGCTTATAAGTAGTTTATATTAAACAGTATACATTAAATTTAATAAATTATATAAAATATCAAGTTAAAAATTAGAAATAAATGTTTACGATGTATCTCACTTTAAAAAATAAAAATTATATTAAAATATAGTATTAAAATAATCCCCTTCAAACAAAACGTTTTTAAAATTTTATCTGTATTACATCAATTAATCAATTTCACATTTACCCATGTTAAGTTTTTTATAAAAAAACCAATGTCTTATGTAACACTTTTACAAAACTAACCCTAATGGTATTTTAATTCACTTTAAATTTAAATTTAAACAAGCCAAAATAGAAATAGTTATTTTTTCAAAAGTTGTCACCTAATAGTACTAATATTAATCTTATTTACATTGCTTTTTAATATAATAAAATAGAACAATTGTAAGCATATATAACTTATCTGCCTAAACCTGTTTTTTCGGTCAAATCAAAATTCCGCAAAACTAAATTAAAAACGTAACCAAAAGAATACCAAAGCACTTGATCCAAGTAGTTGGTAAAAAAGTAAACACTTCAACTTCTCAACATCTTGACGTTAAATTTTATGTTAATAATTTTATTATTATTGGTTACAAACCAGTTCACGCGTTTAATATAATTTTTTAATTAATGAATTTATGATATTATATATATATATATATATATATATATATATATATATATATATATAATGTATTGTGTCATAATACTGGGTTCTATTTTCAAATTGTATAGTTGTTAGAAAAATGTAAACATTTCATTAAATTATTTGCAGTAATCTCGTCAAGGTCTGTAATGCTAAAAACAATTAAATTGATAGATTCGATTTTTATTGAAATCCTTAACATTCATTTTTAAATATAAACCAATACAAAATCATAATTGTAAGAAAAAAAATAAACATAAGTATTACAATTTGTTACATAATACCGCATTAAAAAGCAATACACATGAATCATGCTAGACAAACTAAAATAACGTAAGTTCTAAAAGTAGTATTAAATATATCCAAGGAAATATATATATGGGAGCTAACTAGGCTCTGTCAATGAATTCAAATTTTTTATTTATTTTTGTCTTAACTTAAAGGTAATTATACTAAAATAATATGGGCTATCAATATTTGAAATTAATTGATTTTTAACTTATTTATAATTTAAAATATTAAAGTGTTTTAGAGTTTGTGGATAAATAGCATTCAAATGATTAAATGCTTATGGTTACATATTAAGTTAATTACACAAAACGATTGTGCAACAATAATATCAAACAAAATGATTATTTCTTTGGTAAATGATAAAACCAACCAAAGGAAAAAGGTGCGAAAGAAGGAGCCAATAAGAGTCAGAAAACCTTTTCTGTGAGTGTGTGATTACTCGTAAGTTGGGGATGGAAACGTTTTAAAAGGTGTAATCAAATTTGCACGATGACGCAATACAAATGGTACAGTACTAGCTAAATATTGATTTTTCCACCTTATATTCATTTTCAAGGTTAAATAATCCCCCTTTTAATAGAAGAATGCACCAACGTGACTCACACTTACTCACGGAGGTTGACCAATAAGATTTTTTTTAATTATTTTTTCCTTGGTTGGTTTTATCATTTACCATAATTTTACGGTAGATGATAAAACCAACCAAGGAAAAAAGTTGCGAAAGAAGGAGCCAATAAGAGTCAGACAACCTTTTGTGTGAGTGTGTGATTACTCGGCAGTTAGGGATGGAAAAGTTTGAAAAAGTGTGACCAAATTTGCACGATGATGCAATACAAATCGTATAGTGCTATGTAAATATTGATTTTTCCACGTTATATACATTTTCAAGGTCAAACAATCCCCTGTCAAACATTGAATTTTACCTCTTAATCTTGAACACTTACGGTACCTGATTACAATGAGTTTAAATAGTGGAAACTTTGGATTAACAGCTAAAAATTACAAAGAAATGAAATAGTTATAATTACGGTTTAATTATTGAACAAAATGAATATTTATTTGAGTTAAGTACGGGGCCTATATCCAGAGGTTTAAAGGAACTGGACCTGAACAGTCAACAAGTAAACGAGATTATTCATTTATAATTACGAAATTGAAAAGAAATAGAATGAAACCAATTAAACAAATACAAAAAAAAGAATTACCCAATTTTTACATTCGCTTATCCGAAAAATGATAAAAAATGTACTGTTAAAGAAAACATTTAAAAAAGTTCCTCTAACAGTAAAACATAAAAAGAAACGAGTAAATTTTGCTAAAAATGTATCAATACCATCCGGTTTGTTTTTGAAGAATAGTTCTTTTTACTGACGAATGTACTTTGGAATACAAACCGTGGATAATACAGTCCACGGTTATCTGTGGTCCAGATTATCCTCAAAACTATAATTGCATTGTGAAAAAAGTTGCACATCCATCATGTCTTCATGGATATTATGAAATTAAGTACGGTAAACTGCCAAAATGATTACTTGTTTATTCGAACAAGTAACCATTTAAACATCTCAAAAGTTGTCGCAATTTTCAAAATCCTTTCCAAGACCAAACTACGACAAAATGCTTCAGGGTATTTAATAGTTGTACACGATAATGCTTCAGTGCATACGTCACAAAGGGTAACGTGATTTTTATCATAATTAAAATATTAATGCGTATTTTATTGTTTAACTAAAGATTCTTTGCATAGTAAAAAATTGAGCTTCGTTCATTTACCCCAGTAAAGTCCGGACCTCAATGTAATTAAAAACCTTAATTAGTTATCTTAAATGAGGGATCAATCGGGTGGAAAATCAATGCACACTCAAACAAAAATCGATGATGTGTTGAAAAATCTAAAGCGTTTAAAAGAAGTTATTAAAAACAATCGTTATCCTTTGAACTATTAAATTTGTAAAGTTGGATGTTTATTTTATATTTTGTAATATAATTTATATTTAGGCAAATAATGTAGTATTATTTTTATCTTCCCAAAACGTGAAAATTCTTACATTTTTGTCTACGAAAAAATTTGGTAATCATTTTTGTAAAAAAGATATTTTTTATTGTTTTTATTTTTAGTATTGCTAAAGTTATGTTCAATGGTTATTTCAGTAAAATGTTGATGTACCTAATATGCGTAAGTAATGTAATGAAAGTCAATCAATTTTAATGCGCTAATTTTGACAGGGCCCCGTCCATATATATATATATATATATAGAGAGAGAGAGAGAGAGAGAGAGTGAAATAAAGAGAATATGCTTGTCCACTATAAATCAATACTTCAATGATTTATACTTAGTACGTATGCATATTAACAAAATATTTAAATAATTTGCAACTGTTTTAAACACTGATATTGTAATAATGCACATATACAGCCACTGAATAAATTAGTGATAAAAATTCAGAAAAAAAATTAATATAAATTAATTTGTTATCTTAATTATTTGGTTTAACACGTGAATCGCCAATAGTTAAACCATTTATTAATAAAAAACAAAAAGAATGTAGATTTATGTTTTGTAACAAGTGGATTGAACGAAGATTGTCTTATTGGCGCTCGGTATATTTTGCTGATGAAACAATGATTCGGGATGAACCATTTGGATATAAAAATAAAGTACTATGCGGGCCTAATTTTCAAAAACATTTACTTCCGGTAGTTAGAAAAAAGCCCACCCTCGACAAGTGATGTGTTGGTTCGGTATTAAGTATAATGAACCTATTAAATGGAAAATTATATCCGGTACCTTAGATAGTGAAAAATTTGTTTCATTAATGAAGGAAGTTTTTTATAATGAAATGCAACACACTCACACCGGGCTTACTAATGTTTTCAGGACAATGCTCCATGTCATACGTCCAAAAAGGTAATGTCATATTTACCTAGGTTTACTTTATTTGTTTTTATATTTTCATTTAAACATTAGAAGGGCTAAAATCAAAAAAAATTTCTTTTATTCAATTACCACCTAACAGTCCGGACATAAATGTTATTGAAAATTTCTTCAGTATGTTAAAGCGCAACATCAATAAGCATACTGAAATTGAGGATTTGTGTGATCGTATTCAGTTTGTTGTTCAATATGAGATGAAACAAGAATATATCAACAATCTCATCGACAGCATTCCAAACCGCCTTGATCAAGTGGTTAAAGAGAAAGGCGATCACATTAATTATTAAACATTTTGTTCATTATTATTCAATCAATCATTTGGTAACTGAAAATATTCCATGTGTTCTGTTTTTTTTCATATTTGACGTTATATTTTGTATTAATAATTTTACCAGATTTGTAATTTTGAACAAGTTTATCTTTTATACAATTATTTTTTATAATAACAATAGATATTAATAAAATTGTAATTGTATTTTATCTATTATATAATATTGTATATATTATGATTAAACTGAGTTCTTTTTTTGAGTTATGTGATTGCTACAGATGTTTTACTTTAATAACTACGTTTTTAACACTAATTAGCTTAGGAGTTGTACACATATGCTTTAACTGACAAATATATTTTTCTTTTTATATTAATTGTTAAATATTTTTTAACTATTTTTTTGTAAAATTCTACATCATATCACATTCACTATTATTGTTATTGTTGAAAACAGTCATTCCAACTCATAAGGAACGAACCTCGTCATAAAAAGGATACTTGCATAACATTTTATCATAGTTGATCCGTACCGCGTTGGTGGTACAACATTTATACTTATAGAGATGTATCGCTTACAATTTCAAATTTCGACAGCATACTCACTTTGGGTTCTACAACGTGTATGTGTTCTTAGCCTAATATAAATAAGGAACTATACCAACTATAAAATATTATCAACCGTTACTGACTGCGAAATTCAAACACTAAATATTATATTATACTGAGTAAAAATCATTGCTTTATGTATCCGGCCGACAAAGTATGTTTACAATCAATAAGCAATATTTATTTAATTTATAGTATCATAGTAATCTGTATCCGTACTTCCTATATTGAGTATTATAACGAATAATTAAAAATGTTTTTCAAATAAAATATAGCGTGTCATATTTAATTAAAATTTGAATAAGCACTCTCAATTTTAAGATAAAGTTTAAAATTGTAAACGTTCACCTTTTTCTTTATTTAAAAACTTCCGTGCTTGTGTCATACATAAAAGTTACTTAATTAAATAAAAATATACAAAAGCTATCCACTTGAAGCAAACAATAAAAAATACAGGAGACAATAAAAAACGAAATGATTGATATCCGAAACCTGCAGTATACAATGTTTAATTTAACAAACGAAAATTCTTCACAAGTTAGTAATACCAACAATAAACGTAATGTAATTCCAAATTGAAAAAGGCAACACATAACCTTACAAATACAAATAATTACACATGCTAACATTCAAGTAATGTGTTTCGAATTTTGTAAGCAAACCGACCTTGTGATTTAGCACGTTTCAATTCGCCCCGTGTAGCAGCCGTTTTAGACAGCATATGACATGCTGCCAATGTATCTGCCGTTGTATCCGTACTAATAACCGAATTTGAATAGTCGACACTTGATTGAGTATTTTTCAGTTGATACTGGGAAATGGACGTATTGGTAGATGTATTATTAACCATACCAGTGGTAATGCCAACAGTGGCACTAGAAGTGGTGTTGTTACTGTTGTTGTTACCACTACTACCAGTTATAGTAGTAGTACTAGTAGTCAAATTCGAACCATCGTTCTGGAAGCAAATATGTTTGAATATTACATAACAATGACTACAGTCAATTATTGAATAGGCCGTTCTATGCATGCAAAGATAGCATGCGTCAAAAAAGGAAGACCGTACGACAAAAACACGAAAATAACACAAGTATTATGCAACATTAACAAAAGTAGACATAAATACAAACCACAATACTTACAATTTGCGGCAATTTGACTTATGGGTTGTAGGTCAACTTCCGAATTGACAACAACAACCGGCAATGCATACGTTTGACCATTTCTACTCTTACTGATGTCGTCAATATCATCTGGCAAGTCTATTACAGCGAATGAAAAAGCACCTTTACAATTAGGTTTTACAGTTTCGAATAGTGAGCTATTTTCGTGTATATTGTCTGAAGGTGTTTCTATCTCACATCCAGGATTGTGCGATAAACGTTGACGTAGAGAGGAATTTGTACGAACCATATTAGCAACTGATTTCATACGTCCTTTGCTTAATTGCTAAGATAGAAAGCATTGACAACACGTAGACAAACACACGTACATGCACACATCAACACAAACAACATAAATCACATAATAATGTACAACAATTATACATAAATAAATTCATTCATTCATCAGGATTGGTGACAAAGTCACCTCTTGATTATTTCTTTATTTTTATTATTGTTATTATTGGGATGCTAATGATCCTGAGGATTTGAGTAATGCTTATAAAGTCTCAATTTCCAATGATGGTGATATTCCTGACTGTTAGTCCTCCACGTGGTGCATCCTGCATTAGGTGCCCCTAGGCATCTAGACTAATAACAGCAGGGTCCGAGTGCACAGCGGCATAACTGGGCTTCCGCTACGGCGGGTGGGTGCGAACATACACCCAGGATACTTAAAAGGTATCTAAATGTATACGTATATCATATGTAGCCCTTGGGCTAAGGGAGATAACCCTGACAAAAAATCAGGCGGCCTCGTCAATCTTTGCGAACAGTGGCGACGTCACAAGGATGCCGTCTACCAGCCAAGAAACTTTGTTATTCTTCCACGTTTGTCTACGCTTGTCAAGCCATCGAAATCGATCGTTCTACATGTCGTATAAATATGGGAAATAATGAAGAGGTAACCACGTCACCAACCAAAATGAATGAAATGAAATGTTTATTAAAACAGCGATTCCGATGACTTAATAGACATAGCAAACGTAAAATATCAACGCTTCTTGGCTGGTAGACGGCATTCTTGCAAAGACGTCATTGTTTGCAAAAATTGATAAAATCACCTGATCTGTGTCAACGTTATTTAGCTTATCCCAACAGCTACATAAAGTAAATGCATTTCTTAAAATACCTTTTAAGTACCTAGAGTGTATGCTTGCACCAATCCACCGAAGCGGAAGCTTATTTATACTATTGTGCACTCGTTCCCTGCATTGTTAATCTAGGTGTGTATGTGCACCTAGTCCAGGATGCGCTACAATGACAATTAGGAATGCCATCGTTATTAAAAATGAAAACTTTATAAATATTACTCAAATCAGCAAGAATCACTAGAATCCCTACACATACATATAATAGATTATAAAGAAAATGTGTAGTTTTATTTGTAATATTAACAGTAAACACTTGTAATTATAATATTATATTCTTGTCAATACATTGGTACCTATTACTAATAATTTTTATTATAAATGTCAATTTTACTTTTAAAATTGAGAAGTTTCAATTGTCTTAATTTGCAACTAAATACTGGAAGTAACTTAAGTTTTTTACTGCAAATGTCAACCAATAACATATCGTCCATTTTAATAAAACTTGTAAAATAATTGAAATCATGTAAATGTATTTTCCGCATTAAATCAATTAAGTTAAATAATAGTTGTAAACAGTTGCAAAGGTAGTCCCAAACCAAAAACAAAAAAAATCAAGTAGCTTCTTCAATCTTTGCAATCAATGGCGAGTGTAAGTGTATAAAAAACGTTTTAAGCAAACTGAAATAATGAATTCACATCATCCATATCATATCTACCAAAATAAAATAAACACATTAAAAACCACAACCTCAATTAATATATATATATATATATATATATATATATATATATATATATATATATATATATATATATATATATAACTCACGTTCTCGCGTGCTTTGCTATCGTTTGTTATGAGTGGAGAAATCTTGTTCATATCGCGTCCAGGAGAACGATTAGCAATACGGTTGGTCGGATCTGATAAACCTTTAGCGAATAAATGCAAAACAGAAATATTTATTATTCATTTTCACTAATAGCCAAAATAAACTACTGCTAAAACTTTGTAACAATACAAATAAAATAAATTAACATGGATTTCAATTGACATAATAATTAATGCACTATATTAAAAGATAAAAATGTTATAAAAATGGGTATCTCATGGCACACAATTATCAAAAGCAACGCTTAATAAACATTTTTAATGTATTATTTTAAAAATAGATCAAATAAGGTCGGTAAACATCAATTAACCACACCGCTTCATTAAAAACAAAATAGATATTAACAGATATGAGAACTACTCATATGAAGTCAAGTACAAGTGGCCACAAAATAAGTATAAAAATGATGAGATAAGACCAACATTGTATAATATATGATTCAAAAACTAAAGTGGAATAAAATACCTATCAAAACAATCACCTTCAAAACTTACCTAACAAATTCATTGAAGAAATACTCAGCAAGCACTGTCTCTGGTTATAATCTATTAAAGTAAAACCAACCTCCGTGCCTATAGCCAACCTATAAATAAACAAAATAAAAAATAATAATGCAATAGGCCATATGCTTATCATTTAAATATGCGCATATAAACCAAATTTAGCTAGTAAAAACTATTATAAAATTATGTTAAACTACAATTCGTAAAAAATACTACTAAAATATCAAGCAAATTAATAAAGACCCCATCCAATACGTATTTAATTTGAGTGACACTGAGCATCGTTAAAATAAATCCAACTTAGTCAACATTTACTTAAATAATAAAATTACACTAACAAAATAATCATTAGAACTTACAAACCAAAAAAGGAATTTAACGAAATTGATGTAATAGAAGGTGGTAATGCCATACTCATGTTAGAACTATCAGAAGTTTCTTTAGAGTGCGTTTCTCCACCCAAACCAGAAATACCCAAACGACAAATAAGAGTTGGTTGATAGCCAGGTAACCAAGCCATGTTTCCTTGTCGTATAGGAACAAACACGCGTAGGTCCTTGAAAAACAAACAAATATTTTATTTCATTTAAATTTAAATACAAACATGCAACGCAATCTACAGCCAAAGTTTGTAAAATAAACAGTTAAATCCGCAAAAACAAATAATAAATGTTAAATTATTTATAAATTTGCACCAAATTAACTTATAATACCTAACGTTTAAGCGTAATATCATGAGAAAACGTAGCTCATTAATAAAAGTTCTAATCTACAAATTGAGAGGCCTATGATTCACGTATGCTCGAGTACCAACTCTTCTCTAAGCGTGTATAACATAATACATATCATTGCATTCTAAACATAAATATTGTACAGAGTCGACAGGTGACGTAATTGAGCCAACAAAACTTTGTTCTAGTAAGGACACTAAAGTATTTAGCTTAATAGAACAATACATAATTCATTCACCAACTTTTAATACATAAATATGTTTTATGAAAGTTTCTGTTTCTTTAAATAGGCTACATTATAAAGTTGACAAGTTTTATTTATGTCAAGTAACTGACAGCGATTCGCATATAACCTACCTTAACTCCTTTAGTACTACTATTTAAAAACCTCATCCATTGATTATATTAAAGTTAGTTTATATTAAGTAAAACCAGATATATAATCAGTTTAAAATGAAAACAGAGCAAAATATTTCGAAAAAATTAAAAGTAGTAACAAATGTTCATAAATTAATTTTAATATAAAAAAATTAATGAATTAATTCCCTACAATTCAGCACAAATTTCGAAAACAATCCAAATAATAATTAAGATCAATTTTTCATTTAATTTTGAAAAATAAAATACTACGAATTCTAAATTAATGTAAAAGCTCTCAAAATGCGATACATTGATAATGTTTGTAGTAAGCAATCCATTAAAAGTTTATCTAATTGATTTCATTTAAGAAACATTGTTTAACTAAAATATATGCTCACTAAAAATAAAATTAATGACCTCATGTTAGAAATCAAAAACACAATGTGATAAATTTATAGGTGCAGATAAACAACGAAGTGTTTACAATTGTTATTGTTTAAAAAAATCACATTTTTTAAAATTATTTATTTTGATTTGACCTTAATGTAGTAGCAGTAACGTTTGTTTATTAGTTTCTAGTACAATTATATAATTAAAAAATACAGTAATTTTATAATAAACGTATAGGTGATGAAATAATGAAATAATTTTCTATAACAATTTGTATAATGAAACTGAATTCGTTTTTTTTTCAAATTATGCAATTACTCCAATGTCAAGGTAATAAACTACATTGATACAAAAATCCCTCTTAATAGTAAAAACTCGGAAAATACCGCTAAAATTGTTAATTAAGTAGTAAACATTAATGTTTAAAAAATACATATTATTAATTGCAATAAAAATATATCATTTCAAAATATTTAATCTTCAATATATTTTTCGTTTTATGTGATTTTAAATCTCATCTTAAAAATAACTCACATAATGTAGAAGTATAACATTTAAGTTACAATTTGAAAAATAAAATTGTTAATGAAGTATGTACTTTATTTGTTCAAATAATTTTATATAGTTGTAAAAAATTTTAAAGTATAGTTATTATTTTAAAAGTAAACCATTACCTTATCAGCTTGTGACACAGACTGATACGAGCTAACACTTCCACTAGGGGTTTGTTTAGCAAACGCAAAACCACCGTCTCTTGCGCTTGTAACCGCGGAACTTGTCGTTTCATCCATGAATGCATCACTCGCGCCTACACTGACATCATCAGAACTGTCGTACAATAAACAAACATCCAAAACCTACAAAAAATTAACAAAAATTAAGCATCTTCATTGAAAAAATAAAAGCGCATTGCGTAGTACAGATATTGAAAAATTGTAATAAAAATGTGTGTCACTGTATTATAGTATTGCTAAATGGAGAACAAATTTACACTTCACTACTGTTACTGAATGGTCCTTTGCTAAAAACGTTCACATTAAAATATTCAATTAATAAAACCGGAACGAAAACATTTAATTAAGTAATACCAGTAGTAAAACATTTAACGTTTAATATATATATATATATATATATATATATATATCATTTCCGAGTTAACATTGTATAAAGTAAACTTGAAAGGAAACGTCAAATTAAAAATTAAAAATAAAACTAATTGCATTGCCATTAGTTAATATTAATCACGTTTAGTCAAAATGCAATGATGTAAAGTTGACAATTAGGCAAAAAGAAGTCAAAATAACTAATCATTATTTAGTGAAAATTAAAAAAAGACAAAACTTTTTCCAATATTGGAATACAATAAATAATGAAAAGCAATAATAGTTGTTTTTTTCATTTCTATACTCCATACTTTATACAATGAATACAAATTCTATTTCGAATAAAATAAAACAATTTTAAAAACAAAAACGGTAGATTTATAAACAAATGACGTATTAAATCAATTCGAAGATAAAATTTTTAATTCTTACTTACTAATAAGAAGAAATTTTTGAAATCCCACAACCTACACTAAATTCACAAGGTTTCTTTGGGCTGCAATACAGCTTCAGACTGATCGAAAGAACGTTTACCGCAAAAGCGACACCATTGAAATACAAAATAAACAAAAACGCACAACGTACTGCCGTTTCATACGTCAGTTCACGACGACTAAAATGTAGCAAACACGTATGAGAGCTACTAGCGGTTAGAAGTCTGCGCGATTCGGGACAAAAAGCCATAAAACGAATGGCAAATGGGTCGTGTTCCGTTGCCATAAGATTGGTCGAAAAATTGGCATTCAAATCTTTGACATTGTTGGGAGAAGATGCGTCGGTCGTGCCATAAGCACTACTGTGTGTTCGAGTAGTACTGAACAGCTTGGACGTTCGCAATTTGTAAATTGGACTGAAGTTGACTAGTAAAACATTAAATTTAATCAAGCTTTTTAAGAAACAGCATGAAATACAAATGAAAATGCAAAAATCAACAACAAACGATTGCCTACCTCCTGACGCATCCCAAAATCGAACCGATCCATCGCAATGTCTAGAAAGTTAAATACATTGATTATTTCTTGTAGATAATCGATACTGAATGAGTCTAAACTAAAATGTAATCCTTGTTTAACAGTGTTTACGTGAAAATACTAATTAATACAACTATAGCGCAGCTGATTAAAACACTGAATTATTACCATCCTCCAGAATTATCATATTGCTAAGTTGTCCACATTCAAACGAACGATTGCAGTCTTCTGAATATAAAAATGAAATACTTTACTACTAAACTATTTTATTTCCATTTCAATAAATAGTGTCTTGGAGGTGATGCAGTAGATAAAACACTACACTAATACTTTAACAGACAGAGAAGCAAATTTCACTGTTAAAATAAATGTTTTAAATAAATCGTAAAAACCTAGTATTGCAAGCAATCACCGAAATAAAAAAAACACTATAATGCGTTCAAATTACCCAGTTATAATTAATTCGGAACAGGATTGACCGTGGCATCCTGATTCTCCACCGGTAATGGGCCATTCACGAGTGCTAAACACATCATTTTCAGTCGAATATTCGGTCGGCGCACGTCCCCGACTTTTGACCGAATACAGCGCCGTGATCATGTCGCTAGGACAATCGACAAAGTAGAGACACGATGTAACAACTGACGATTGCAAATCCATTGGATATGGATTTTCAAATGTGGGAAAACTGAAAATGGAAAAAAGGAATATACACTGTTGCAAGCAATTGTTTCATTTTGTGCTATTTGCTTATTATTAATTAAATGTTTAACAAAAAATATTTTTAGCAAGTGGACATTCAGTCAAGTCAAACGAGAGACTGTATTTAGTGCCAGCGGTGGCACTCAAACCCATGCCCACCAAAGTTCGAATCCAGTCCGGTACCACTGGAAACACACGATGGATAAACGTAAACGTTGCAATTTTGCACAAGTCCATGCAGAAACACATTATGGTACTTACTGTTTTTGAAACGTGAGGTACGTTTTGACTAGTAACAGGTGCATTCTTGCATAAAAAGTTAAGAATACTTCAAAACTTGTTATTGGTAATGTAATCTTTATAATATGCAGAAACAGTAAAAAATATCAATAATTTATACATTGATAACGTCTATTTATTAGTAAAAAATGTACTGACAACTCAAACAAGTCATTTTCAGTACATTCACATAAACCTACCTGACAAGCACATAAATAATGTAAACTAAACGATTTAAACAATATATATATATATATATCAGTTAGTTTAAATACTTAAGAAGTGCATTCAGTATAAAAAATACAAAAATATTTTGCACCATTGGCATAATTAAAGAAAGTCAGAAGCCAATAGAAACTAATGGAACAAAATAATTGTTATATATATCATTCAAGGCTTCTCTACATATCCACTTGCTAAAAAATATCACCGCCATTAACACAGACACACATCCAATATATATAAATATATATATATATATAACTACGTCTAATTTGGATCAGAAATGATTCAATCTAGCCAGTCCCAAGCCTGGATAAAGGAGGAGGGTTTGGGCGCAAAGTTAGCAACCTGGCCTCTGTAAAAAATTTATACTGCTACAGAAACAATCAAGAGGGGCCATTCCAGAAGCCAACGACAAAGAAGTAATCGCATGTATCTGGATGACAGATTTACACAAAGGACAGGGTTGAGTGAAAGCCAAAAAGAAACTCAATCTTCAATTTGCAAAATATTGAATATCAACGAGACTTTGTTGTTGTTGTTGTTGTTTTGCTGTAATTGTTGTCTTATTGCCCCATGCTTATTTTTAAACCAAAAGGGTTTCGTATAATATATATATAACATAATATAAAAATTAATATAAATAAACTTTTATAAATTTTAAATCTTACTTTAAAGACAACAAATCAACAAGAACAAGGTCTTCCTGTAAAAGCACAGCAACTGAATATGGATCCATATTATCTGCATTTATTGAGAATACATAATGATAAATAAACATATATGTTGATATAAAAAAGTCATATTTTCATTCTAAAGTACATTGCATTAGTTTAAAACTTAAAATAATAATATTGCTAATCACAACAGACTATCTACCTACAACGTAAATTTGTCTAAATACATTTTATATCTAGACTAGATAAAAATTGCTACTTTCAACTCAAAACATATAGATAACGAGAATAATAAATAAATAAATAAGCTATTACATTTAACAATTATGACAGTAGGAATGTTTTTTTAGTTTCATTAATCAAAAAAGAATTCAAAATAAACATTTTAAATGAAAAATAACTGAAAATACAGGTAAGCATAAATATATATATATATATATATATATATATATATATATATATATATAGCGTACCACTTGTGTATGGACTAACGGACAAATGACAAAATTGAATCAATTTGTGATCTAGTTGCAAAACAGTAAGACAATTGCCTTGTTTTACCGTCAAACTGTGATAAACGACCGAATAATTGGAGCCCGCTGTTTGTGTATTACTAGATTCGGTTCCGGGTGTCCGACCTCCACCGGAAAATATAATAAATGGCTCTCTAAAGGTGTGAATTTGAAAAACAACAGCAATTATATGCCAAAATTAAAAAAAACATTATTATTATTATTATTATTATTATTCCAATCATTATCTTTCATATTTTAGAAAAATTGCAGCAAATACTTAAGTATAGATGACTCATTTACATTCATTATTCGTAATCACTATTTAACACTTGATTGAAACAAAGGCCGAAAACTTTGCGCTTCGTACAAATATCTTTCAAGTTATAACGTAGGGTAATTTAATAACTGAAAAAATTGTTATTGATGTTTAGAATGCAACATTATTTAAATTAATTCAAATTCACCTGCATGTTTTTTGTAAAAATTAATTAGCATGTAAATAGTAAAATCAATACACAGTATATTATATTCTTTTAAAATAACGGTTAATTAATTATTTAAACAAGTTAGTGTGTTAATTAAATAGCAAAACATACTTAGTAATCTTATAAAAATTAAATTTTAAAGCACTACTTAATCAAAACACACAGATAAGCATAAATAATCAATAATAGAAAAAACAAATAATCAACCTAAAATAAATAATTAAATCAAGAATGACAGTGAATTGCTTGTCCAATAAGAAAAAATCAATCAATATGTAAAATGCTAGTTTGCATAATTATATGCTACTAAATGATATTAATTTCTTGTAAATATTGAAAAACTGACAACGTCGTTATTGATTATCAATAATTTAAGAAACTACAGTGCATCATATTAAATACTTAAGAAGGCTTAATCTATTCTGGTAAATACATAGACACAAGCCAATGTTAAACGTAGATAACTGTTATTCACACTTATGACTATATGTTGGACTAAGGGAAATAACCCTAAAAATACTCAGCCGTCTTGTCAACGTTTGCAGAGTGGAGCCGTGACAAAGATGCCATCTACCAGCCAAGAAACGTCGTTATAATTTATCAAGCCATTGGTGTTGATTGTTTAATATACCGTACAAATAAAGAACTAATAAAGACTATGACATCAACCAAATGAATAAAGAAATTAATTACTTTAATCCTCAGCTGTATTATTTCATCGATAAGATCAGTTAGAAAAATATATCTGTGACCATAACAAATTAACACACATAAAAAAGTTATTTATTAAAAAATAATAAAATTAAAGAAATAGGTTATTGATTTTTTATATTTTGGTTCTGATTATGAGATAATTATATCAACTCTTTCTTTAAAAAATGTTTTTAATTGTTATATAAATTATTATAAACATTATAAGAATAATTATGAACATTATATAAATTATACTTAACAACACATTTATCTGTGTTGACTTTGAAATACAGTAGATGCATGGGTTGATAGCACAATCAATAAATATAAATTATTAACTTATATATCACTTAATCACATGAAGAAGATCTAAACTTTAATAATACATTCTTGAAGCATTACTGGAGCACATTAAACACAAAAATTATAAAACATTTTTTTCACCAATAGTGTCACCAAATTCTAATAAAACACGAAAACTATAATTTAAGCATTTTTGGAAATTAAAAGGCAAATAAATTATTTGCTTAAAATTAGATTATTATAAATTGCGTATAGATGCAAGAAAATCGGTAATAAAACTATTTTTTTATATTTTAGGAAATATTAATTGCTTTCCACAATTTCCTTTAAGCACTTAGGTTAAGAATCCCTCCGTTTGATTTTACATTACATAATCAATTAGTATTGTAAAAAAATATTTTTAGAACCATTTATATTACTGTCAAAAATAATTTTTAAAATTATAAACAAAATTACGGTTGGAGCTAAATGCATGTAATTGCTTAAATGTTACCTTTTTCCTGATCAAGTATTTTGCAACCTATACAATTAAAAATACGTTAATTTAAACTTTATAACGAAAATTATGTCATCCTTTCAAAAATGTACACTAGAGTATTATTTTCATTGACCACTAAATGTAGTGGTTCAAATTTAAATAATTTCCTCAAAAGGTAAACATTTTCAATGTGACCTAAATAATTATTAGTTTCATTTTATTTTAATGGTTTCCTGTAAATCATTTTATATCATTGTTTAAGAAAAAATAGGTTATAAATTATCTTACAATTATAAAAAAAATAAGCTTTAGAAAAAAATCAGAGAAATTTGTAAAATACACAATTCAAGGTTCATATTTTACATAACACATTTATAAATCAAATTCATTTTCAAAGGCATAAAAAATAGATTTTTTACATTAAAAACATTCCACATATATTCAGTTTTATAGTGTTAGTAAAAATTTTTTAGAGCTTGATTCAAACTTAAAATTGGATAATTCAATTTCTTTCTAAATACATATTATAAAACATTTCTGTATGTTCATCTAATATTACAAATACATTAAAAAACAAATTAAATCGTATCTTTGTATCATTAAAACTACTATTTAGTTTAGTAGTGCATAAAGTTGCAATTGTTTTAAAACTTGTGTTATATTTGAAAAATGTTTATTTTATCTACATTTTTATTTTAACTATATATATATATATAATTAACATTGCGTTTATGTTAAACAATTATCAAACAGTCACTTGTTTTCAATATGTAAATGAAAATATATGCAAAAATACGATCAACTTTAAATTGGTGATAGCTTAATAAAAACAAACTCTTTATTAAAAAATGGTTCTAAAAATGTTGACACAATAAATTTTAATGATACACGTATATTTGTTTATGTAAATACCTATATTTAAATTGAGAAACAATAATTTTGTTTAAAATTAAAAAAGCATAAACATTTTATTTAGATCATTTAACTTTTATATAAAATCTAATTGTAACTATCGTCAACGGGACGCTTAAATATAATACCGAAAATCTTCAAAAACAAAATATTTCTATTTATAAAGCATTACTTAGTTGTAATTGAAAAACGTTTAAGCTACACTAATGTATATATTTTATTAAGAAAAACTTAATTAGCTTCAATTGAATCAAAAATAAAAAAATTGGGGTTAAGTAAAAAAAAACCATGTACATACATCAAATCGAAATTATTTTATGTCAGATTGATTTTTCATAAAAATCTATATTAAAAATCAAATATAATTTAAAGTACTTAAGAATTACTTCATATTCACTTAGAAATATTTGTTTAAAAATGTTGAGTTAGTCAAAAAAGCATATTTTAAAAGCTAATTCTATATAAACGGAATTACTAAATGCAATTTACTCATATTTTATAATAAATAATCGACTATTAATTTATGTGCTCAAAATTATTATTAAAAAAGGCATTTTGATGATCTATGTTGATATTTCCACATCACAAAACTTAACAATTTTGTTATCATATAATAAACATTGTTCGCTTTAAACAAAACGTTCTTTTAATATTTTTGTATTAATGCAAAAATCATTAGTTTATATTTTCAAAGGCTCTGCAATATAATATTAGACTAAAAAAATCGCTTTAGTTTTTAATACACATATTCATTTGTTTTTAAAATGAAACTGAAAACTAATATTCGTATTTAAAAATAAAAATGCAGTATATCCTGTTAAAACAATCCAAAAATTACATTTTTATTTTTTTTTATTTTGGGCATTTTCTTAAAAAAATTAAAAACTTTTATTTATTTGTTGCTAGTTATTTGCTAGGAAAGCACAAAGAAAATAATATATTTTAACTTTTTAATCACATAAAATTTAGCTATTTTTTATTACAAGAAAGCACCGAAAGTATACTTTATAATAGTAAAATTAAACAATTATTTAATATTAATTAATTTTAATTATAGCTAATAAAATATTGACTTAAACTGGATAACATATTGGATACTAAAATAAGTTCCTTTGTACAAAATATTTGATTCAAACTTAAAAATTTAGGGTTACAAAAAATATTTATGCCGCAAATATTATTTTTATAAAAAGTATATTTAGTTATATTAATCAATTTAGGCATTGACATTTTCTATAGTAAAATATAATATTTTTTAAGCTAAAATGTAACTTATTTATGCCAGGGTCACAATTGTTTTTAAAAATAATAATGTGTTTTGTAATCTCACAAAATTTATTTTAATTGTACTTAAATTTATTTTGTTTAGATAAAAACTTAAACATTATACAGGTTAAAATAAAAATAATTGAATTTTTGAAAATCGCCATGTAATAGTTGTAATATTAATTATACTTATTTTCTTCTTGTATAAAGCAAAACATGTAAAAGCATATTTAAATCCAAAAATTATTTGTTAAAATTTAGATTACATAAAACTATATCAACATTTTAACCAAGAGCATACCAAAGCACACAAGCCACCCCACTAATTATTCAGTAGTAAATTATACAAAAAACAATTTAGTAACCCTAAAAATTGGATACGTTTTGCTTTTTTTATATTTGACGTTATACTTTATATTTATAATTTTACTCAATCTTAGATTATGAGCCACTTAATAACTTATGTAAATTTTTTATTAGTTACAATACATATCTCGAAAATTATACTTTTATTTTAATTATATATATATATATATATATATATATATATATATATTTGGGATATATATAAAGTTTCAATTTCCAATGATGGTAATATTCCTAACTGTTCGTTCTCCATGTGTTCTATCCTGGGCTAGGTGCTGATAAGGATCCAGGCTAATAACAGCAAAACCCGAGTGCACAGCGGTATAACTGGATTCCCCCTTTACCAGGTGGGTGCAAGCATACACCTAGGATACTTAAAAAGTATCTTAGAGTATACGTATTCCATAAGTAGCCCTTGGGATAAGGAAGATAACCCTGACAAAAATCAGGTGACCCCGTTAATCTTTGTGAACAGTGGCAACGTCACAACGTCAGAAAACTTCGTTATTCTTCTACGTTTGTTACGTTTATTAAGTCATCAAAGTCGATTGTTTTATATGCCGTATAAATATGGAAAATAATGAAGAGATGATCACATCACCAACAAAAATAAATGTATATATATATATATATATATATATATAGTGCGTGTGTGTGTTAATGGCGGTAACACGTTTTAGCAAGTGGATATGTGGAGAAGCCCTGGATGAGGAATGGTGGTAGAACACAAATACCTACAGACCCATTTACCATTAAGCACCTTAGCAGATTTTTTCACTAACTAATTAAGAAGCCTATTTGTACAAGTAACAATAATAATATTTTAAATACCTTAATATCGTATAATTGCTAGTATATTCCATAAGGATAAAACAAAATCTGGATGTTAAACGTGGTAGAAAAACTGCAGATAATAACTGTTTTTTTTAATCAGTGTATTTTACTTTATATCCCTTCCTTTCTATACGAGTTTTAGGATACAAATAAATGTTTGTACTTTGAACCATTTTCGGTGAATTAACTATTATGATAAAATAAATGCTACCCAACGAAACTACTTCGCCAAACCCCAGTTTGTCAAACAAATGCTTGTGTTGATTATATAGTAACCTCTTCATTATTTCCACACTCGTAAAACATTTCAAAAAATATTCTCTTATATTCTATGTGTAAAAATACAATAAACATAACAGATATAAAAAATTAATATATTTATGGGTTAATAAACGGTATCTGATGTTTTATCAAGGTTGTCTCCCTTAGCCTAACAGTTACATATTGTATACGTACACCTAAAGATACCTTTTCAAGTATATTGGATGCATGTTAAATCATGCAAAAAAATTAATTTGAAAAGAAATGTTGAAAAAACAGTAATACTAAAATCAGCAATTGATAAAATAAATCCACTACTAGTTGAAAACTGTTAAGATCACAAACTCTTTATATATTTTTCTAAATAAAAACATATTTTTCACAATATATAAAATTAACTAAATATGTTGAAGTTGTAAGCAAATATTTAGATATATATTTTTGTTTACATAAAAGGTGTAAAATGCAAATACCTAATTTAAATAATTAAAAAATTCATTAATAATTAACGATATGCTAATAAAAATAAAATACATTAGAAACAAAACGATACACTTATAATCATCTTAGAAAAATCATTTTTTTAATAACAAAATACATTAGAAAGTATAATAAATAATTAACTATGAATATATATATATACAGGATGCTAATAATCATGTGGATTTGAGTAACGCTCATAAAGCCTAATTTTCTAATAATAGTGATATTCCTAATTGTCACTTCCTTGTGACGCATCCTGAACTAGATGCATCCATGTACCCAAACTAACACAGAAGGTACCGAGTATGCAGCGGTATAACTGGACTTCCATTTCGATGGGTGAGTGCAAGCATACACTCGAGGTGTTTAAAATGTACCTTAAGATAAACGTATACTAGATGTAGCCGTTGAGTTCAAGGAGATAACCCTGACAAAAAATCTGATGGCTTCGTCAATGTTTCTGAATACTGACGCGGTCCCAAGAATGCCGTCTACCAGCCAATAAACTTGGTTATATTTCTTCATCTGTTACGCTTGTCAAGCCATCAAGATCAATCGCCTAATGTGCATAAAGATACTACGTCACCGACAACAATTATATATATATATATATATATATATATATATATATATATATATATACCCTTTAAACAATTACTAAAAGACCTAGTCACTAAAATAAAACATCTCCAGCAACCTACACATTGTTGTACCTAACTGATAGCGTGTCCAAACACTTTGCCAATGTAACTCATCAACTAACAAATTTCATATCTAGACCGATTTAAACATAGAATCCTAGAATCTGACATTACTTCCAACATCACATCTATATACAACAATCTTATCATTATAAACTCATAACTGGAACATCGCATTGTTTTAAAATAAACAAAAGCGTATGTATAATCAATTGGAATCCATAAATACTAATATCAAATTACTTCATTAAATTGCAAGATCAAACAATATACTTACAAAATCTATCGTTCAATACAGCTCTCAATAAAAATGTCACATTCATTCATAATCTTATCAATATTTATTACCAATAATTCACTAAATATTTCTGGTTAAAGTTTTAAGTAATACGTCATACATCAAGGCGGTATAATATTAACAATCCTATTTCTCCAATCTATTTTAACTTTGGAATGCTTCATTGTATATGCTTTTTCTAGAGTCAAGATTGTTTTACGTAATTTTAATAATATTTAAGCCAAAAATAATGTCATCAATATGATAAGAATAAACATTGTGCAAAACCAATTTTGACAATCAATTTATTTTAACAACTGCTTCATCTACCCTCAAACAAACATGTTTCAACGCCTTTATACAAAGTTCTAAAAAAAGCATTGTTTCTGCCATAAATCAAAACATATGTTTTGATCAAATGTTTTTGTCAACAAACACATTCTCCAGTCCATAACCAGTGAGTTGTCACTTATAATTAATCGATAAAAACTGCTTAAACAAAAACAAAACGTACGCACAATTCTTTTTGATATAAAAACAGATAGTCAGCTAATTTAACCACACTAGTAAAAAAACGTTTAGTTTATATATGAAAATCTGTATTTGTGTTGAAGTTAACATAATTTAACTCCAACTACAATATACACAGTATATACAGGAGTTTATGATCAATGCACAAGATCTACTTCAGATAAATATGATGATCAATTCGTTTCAAAATTGCTTACAGCCATAGATTGCATATAGATTGAATGTAGGTGAAGTATACATTTAAGTCGGATAAGAAAGTATAAACAAATATGATACGTACTAAAAAATAATGTATTTTTAAAATCCTAACAGTACAAGATGTACAATGTTTGATAAACTAAACGAATTATCTAAATAATCAATTATACTCTAAACGACATATCGTCCAATGCTTTATATATATATATATATATATATATATATATATATATATATATATATATATATATATAATTAGCTAATATATATTATTTGCTGTAGCATATATAACTTAACTATGACGGAATTCCAAACAATAGAGTAATGACAGATAAATATTAAATAGATAGACAGATATTTCTAAAATATTTTAACCAATCAACTGTCACAATCAAGTCACGTGTGAACATTCATTCAAACATTTTGGATTTGAAATAAATTAACAGATAGAAAAGGATCGTAATTGGCTAACGAAATTCCTATATTAATTATTCAAACAAGCTTATTACTATTCTTATTTAGCATAATAAAAAATCTTTAAAGACAATACAAATAAATAAATATTAGTATATTATATATATATATATATATATATATATATATATATATATGGACACATGTATTTTGTATTTATTCTTCTCATAATAATCAGGTCAGTGTTCTCAGTTCACTATATCAGAATAATTAAAATAATTAGGTCATGAAGTAAATTTTCTTTATACTACATTCAATACGTATTTATAAAGTTTTTAAAAATATATATATCATAAGAGTTTATTTTGTACCAGAAATATTTTAACCAGTTATAATAAAAATATACTGACCTTTTACTATACTCCTAGCCTAAATAAAATAATTATTAAATTGCAAATTTAGATTTAAACATTTTTTATTTTACAATAATTGTTTACTTAACTAAGTGTGTGTATACCCCGTTCATTTAATTTGTAGCAAATTAAATAAATTTAAATAATCTATTGTATTGAAATTAAATAAAAAGATTAAATAATTTAGATTCACTAGCATTCACTAGATTCGTTCGACAATTAACCTTAAACACATCTTTAATTATACACATCGTTCCTACAAAAAAACTAAGTTAGTGCTAAAATAATATTCTAAAAGCGTTTTTATTGTACAATTAGAAAACCGGTAAAATTGGATGGTAATTAACATTAAATAGAAAAAGGCGTGTTAATGCTTTTAGATATTGGCGAAACCTTGCGTGCTTCCGTCATTATTATATACTGTAATATTAAATGCGCCATTTAAAAAATCGAAGTTTACAAACCTTTTGTTAACTATAACTTAACTTGGACAAAAGTATGAAACTGGTAAAAGACCTCTTTCATCAATCAATAAGAAAGGGTATAAAATAAATCAACTTAAAAACGAAATGAGAATTTTGTCCAAACACATAATTGCACTTAGTCTCAATTGAAATTTGTTTACAACTGCAAAATGGTGTAATGTTCCACTGACGTTTCAAAATATAACATACAAAATTAGAACAATAATGAAAAAAATAAATTAATATTATTTTTGTAAATGTACGAACAAAAGCTTTTCAAACTCTACAGTTTGAAAAACACCACATGATTGTTTAAAAACAAAATGCTCGAATAACAATACTGTGTGTCGACATTCATTATCAACAATAAGTCATTAACAATTGTAATCCAAATATTGTTTTAATGACATTTTAAATATACATAAAAATAAATAGTAACATTTTACTAAATACACCAAATTTCTTCTTTTCTAAATACGTAAATAATTCGTAGTAAACAAAATATGTTAACAGACAGGATAAAAAAATTGAACCTGTAAATTTAATTAACTAAATAATGTAGTGTTGAAATTATTGAGTCCTCATTGGTTTCACTAAAGCAGTCGGTTATCCAAACCACTATGTCATCAAACTACTAGTTAATAGTAGTAAATACCACTAATCAATGACGTTATAAATCTGTCATATATGTCATCTTATATATATAGGTTTAATACTGCTACATTGTCCAATCCCAAACAGAAGAACAATTAAGATTACCATCCAGAATTCAAACTCAAGGTGGTGAGTTACAATACCTATCCTTCAATCATTATGATATATGTAAAAAATAAACTTCAAATAACACAACTCTTACAATTCACAAAATTCACAAACTTCCAAACTGAAAAAATTAAGTTCTACTTGGAATCTATTAATATATAAAAACATCCAACTAGACATATATATATATATATATATATATATATATATATATATATAAATATATATATATATATATATATATATATATATATATATATATGTATAGATATTATTTTTATTACTTTGAATGTTTTATGTGAAACATTTTTCAGCAGTGAACATTTTAGCGAAGCCCAACGTGGGCCCGCATTTTAGTGCTGGTGGTAGGATTTGAACCCATACCCATCGAGGTCCAAATCGAGCGCTGTACCGCCAAGACTACCCCGGTATATATATATATATATATCATTTCATTTAGTTGATAACGTACTCATTTCTTCACTATTACTACATTTGTGCAAATTATTAAACAATTGACTTCGATGGCTTGATAAACATAACAAACGTAGAAATATAACTAAGTTTATCTGCTGATATATGACATTCTTCTGAAGGCGCCACTATTCACAAACATTGACGAGACTGTTTAATTTTTTGTTAAATAGCCTGGGTGTATGCTAGCACCCATCTATCGAAGCAGAATCCCAATTATACCGCAGTGTATTCGGTCTCTACTGTTATTAGTGTATATGCCTATGGGCACCTTGTCCAGGATATCCCACATGGGGGAACAGTCAGAAATATTACCATCAATCAAATTAACATAATTCATAAACATTTTAAAGTAACGCAAACATTAGAATTATAAAAATTAACAAAATTAAACCAAATATTACATTAAATACAAATTTTCATAAATAAATATACATAATATAATGCTTCGAGTTTACTTTTCTAAAGTAATTCCTAAATGCAATATAAGGACAATTAAATATTTCTCTGTAAAACAAAATTTTTACAACCTTAAACATAAGAAAAGTACATAGAAATCAGATTGAATCTAAACTAAAAACATCTAGTTAGTTTTCGTGCAACTGTGAGAAAACACACCACAATTTTTAAAAATAAAATCAATAATCCACTACCACCGTATAATTACCAACCAAAACCTCCAGAAATACTACCAATTTAGTAATGGTTTTTGTAGTTTGAAAAAACTAGTTAACAAACAATGTTTTCCATTTGTCAAGTAACAAAAACTACAATTTTAACATATTGCTACTTGGATCAAATGTAGTAAAACAAATTCGACATTATATACAATTTATCAATTTCAATGTTCAAAACGTTTTTAAAAAAACAATGTAACAAACAACCGTTTTGTATTGATAAAGATTCAATAATTCATATATATATATATGTTTTTAATGTATTATATTCAATTTTATACATTTATATTCTAAGGTACTTAGATAGTTAATTAGGGAAATGGATTAAAATACAATGCATTAATTAAGATATTTTTCAATTAATTACAATGCGTAAAAAATAAATAGAATTTTTTTTCTGATAAGCCTCCTTTTAAAATCAGTTGATTATGTAAAAGTATCGTTTAATATAACTTTTAAATCAGCGACTTCCATACTTTTCTCCAAACTTGTACATGTATAGATCAAATTTATTTAAATAATGTTTGTTACTTAATCGTTTGATGAAAAGCGTTTAGCGAGACCACAGAAGGGTCCACATTTCGTCTCAAATGTGAGACTTAATTCATGCGCAGTCTATTATCTTAGCCACCCCTGGCACCTAGATATTGTTCAAAGCCTACATCCCATGTGTAGCATTCATAGCCTTCATAACATAAAAAATCTAACAACTTTTTAACCAATATTTCACTAATCATTCTTGTTCATTAGAATCATAACAATTTTTTCCATAACAAAAAGTTGATAATATGGACGAAAAGAAATTTACAGTTTGGTAAAAAATGACAAAAATGTTTTATAATAATCGTTTATAACTATTCTTACTAGTTAACACTTGCAACGTTCATTACAGCCAATCGTAGATACAGTTAACCTAAAGACTATTGCTATGTTTCCGCAGGTAACATGAAAAAACTGAATAATTTGTGCACTTATTTTAAATCAATGTTATTTATGACTTCCAACTAACAACTTTGAGAAAAATAAGATTGAACAGCATCATAAAAATAAGCAACACTAAGATGGGTATAAGAACAAAACAAAAACAAATATAAAGTAAATAACAAAAATTCAATTAATTATTGTTATATATTATTATTGTATTTATATCTGTATATTTATTTTCTTTTTCTTTGTGCAATAGATAATGAGAATTCGCTGTGACAGATTTATGTTATTATCATTAAAATCTAATAGTAGAATTAATTTTTCCGTTGTACCTAATATTTTTTTTAATTTTATCTAAAAACAAAATTTTAAACGTAAAAGAAAATATCGTCATAGTGCTTTAAAACCGACTCTACCAAAAAATATATTATCACTACTACTAATACTATCAATGCAAAATCTATTGTTGATACAGTGGTGATTTGTATTTACCAATTAATGCGAAAATTTATGTCAACACTTGTTTTATATTGATTCAAGATTCCTGGCTAAACATATACATTGTGTCATTTGATAATTATATAAATTGATTAATTTGTCCAATGTTTTACTTTGTACTTTTATTTTTTTTGTTTTTTTTATGGCACTAATTATGTTATGCATGCATGTATATATTGATGTATGAAAGCTTATATCAATAAATGACTATATTTATTTATAAATATAGTCATAATATTTAAAATCTACCTAAATTAACAAGATATCACAAACACATCACAATCGATAAAAAATTAGGACATCTTTAAATATTGTCAAACTACAAAGTGTAGTTTTGTGTTCCTTTTAAAAAACTTGATACTTTCTACAGAACGTCGTAATCAAAGACCAATACGTACCAACGTACAAACATATTCTAGTGATAACATATACATATATGGCAGTTACAAGTACTTGAAAAAACACTCGTGTTTTGTATATAGTTAATAGAAGTTATCATGTAGCCAACTAAATGAATAATTGAATTAAATACAATGCTTTTCGTCAAGCATGATCTTGTATTTGCATAAATCCCAAATAATACTTACATATTTTGTTAATATTTCTAATTTATGCAATGAATGAGAAAGTAAAACTGTGTAGCTTTATCTTATGCAAACGCAAATTCTGTTTATTCATACAATACCTCAACAGTGTTGTTTACCAACAGACTCAGTCATAAATTATGTTAATACTAAAACAAGATGACTTTTAAACCAAAATTTAAATATTGAAACAACATTTAGAAAGTACAAAATAAAATAAAAAATCCTAAGTTATTTGATAATATGGAAGTTGTGTAAAATCAGTTGACATATTCAGTAAACCAAATAAAGTGCATATTAATAATTTTTTTATTGTTACAGGTTTACAATATATGTTATTGACAAAATACATCAACAAAAGTTGAATGAGACTAATGCTAAACAAAACACAATAGACATTATTCATTACAAACAAACTAAAAATCACATCAAATTTGTCCTTTAATAAAAACTATATAGAATTTAGAAAAAATACGTACATGTAAAGTGTGTAAGAACCGTAAATATATTTTTTCAAAAATATTAGAACTGTTTTTATTAATTAATCTCATTGCATTTTCATTAGAACTTCTTATAAACCAATAGGAATATCAGTTGAACAGTATTCACTGTTTACGAAATACTCAACTCTACATACCATGTTATCTGGGATCCAATAAGAATTATCGTTTAAAATTTAGCAATCTAGATTATACTTCTTAAATTAAATGCTGCCAACACAATCGACTAGTCCCCTATTATTTATAAAAGTCACTTCTACAAAAAAGTACTTTCATCTTTAACTCGGGATGCTAATGATCCTGAGGATTTGAGTAATGCTTATAAAGTCTCAATTTCCAATGATGGTGATATTCCTGACTGTTAGTCCTCCACGTGGTGCATCCTGGACTAGGTGCCCCTAGGCATCTAGACTAATAACAGCAGGGTCCGAGTGCACAGCGGTATAACTGGGCTACCGCTACGGCGGGTGGGTGCGAACATACACCCAGGATACTTAAAAGGTATCTAATGCTATACGTATACTATATGTAGCCCTTGGGCTAAGGGAGATAACCCTGACAAAAAATCAGGCGGTCTCGTCAATCTTTGCGAACAGTGGCGACGTCACAAGGATGCCGTCTACCAGCCAAGAAACTTTGTTATTCTTCCACGCTTGTCAAACCATCGAAATCGATCGTTCTACATGTCGTATAAATATGGGAAATAATGAAGAGGTGACCACGTCATCAACCAAAAAAATAATAAATAAATAAATCTTTAACTCGACAGGCAGGGACAAGGAAAAATATACATTTTGCAGGTTCCAACTGAATTCATTTTACACCAAAATAAACCTTGTATTATTATTATTATTATTATTATTAATGTAAAACCCTTTTAATTTAAAATAAACATGAAACAACAATTGCACTCGAGCTTCCTTTCGATTTTCACTTAAACCTGTCATCTGGACCGTGCTATCAATGCTTTATCGTTGTTTACCAGAATGGCGTCCTCTTGATTGTTGCTATAACAACATAGACTTTTGACAAAGGCCAAATTGCTAATAACCTTGAGCTCATACCCTCCTCCTTTATCCAAGCTTCGGACTGGCTAGATTCGGTGTTTCTTTAGCTAATATAAATTTTATCATAAAAGTCCATTTGCTAATCCCACGCTTCAATCATTCAGCTTTTCCCAACACAGACCTAAAGCCGACTTGGTTAGATGTTTCCAATAAAGTATCTACTAAGTCAAAATTAGTAACAATAATAATAACAATAACAATTATTACTATTATTATCATTATTATTTCTGTACATTTCCGTGCATTATACAAAAAACATTTAATAAAGTTAAATAGGCCATTTGCTATAAAAACATTCAATAAAATAAAAACAGCATTATCAACATAATTCTTGTTGTTTATAACAAAAGACAATATTCAAAAATGCATACCCATTTTTGTTTGGAAGCCATTCAACAAAATTTATCGGTTCGTAGCAAGTGTAATCATTTGGAACGGATTCACTGCCTGCTGCAATTTCAAACAAACATAGAATAAATGTCAATTAAAGCAACATTTGGTTGTTAGTATTGAGGAATAAATAAAAAATTACATTATTGAAAATTGCTGTCTAGAACATTACAATGGCACAAAACACGGCTGCCTATTTTTAAATAATGGTGCCGTCTTACCAACTGTATGTGTTGAGCTTACAACATTTTGTTTTCGTTTATAATAAAATAGGAGGCAAATATCAGAGATGGTCTGCAAATATGAACATAATGAATAGACAACCATACTACCAACCTATTCATGTGTAGTCAATATTCAATAAATAAAATGAGTAGATTAAAACCTTGTATATGTGTGTTTTGTAAACTTCTAACTGAAATGTAATTATAAATTGCACACAATTAAAGAACGCTTTTAATGAACACGTTGATAAAATATCATTAAATATTCATGCATTCGAATACACAACAAAACGTTATTTTATATTAAACTGCTTTTAACGGCAAATACTAACAAACAAAATGTCTCCATCGTTTGCAATAATTACATAAGTAATAAATAATTAACCATTACATTTGTAAAAACATTACAGACAGAAAAATATTCATAAATTCCTGTGAGGATTTTTACAAGTATAAAAATGTATAATATAATGATTTATGCTTTATCATTCAAACAAATTGCATTATCCGAAATTTCGCAAAAACCTTTATAGTATAAAAATGTATACAAAATGGTAAAGCTTTTATTGCGAACATTAATATAGCAACTGATAATGCATAGTGCACTTTGATAAGTGCTAAAACTCATTCTAAAAAATAAGAGTTTGTATTATTGAATAGAAACAAAATGTCAAAATATGCAACCTCTAAAAAACTTCCCGCATTGCAATTAAGGCAATAATGTATTTAAATTAATCCTTGGTTCTAAATTGTTTCTAAATAAATAAATATTAAGAATGAAAAATGATCAATAATATAAAGAACTCAAGTTAGATAACTACGTTAAATGCAGGAATTGCTTTGGAGTTGTACAGTGATAACTCGTTGCTTATATATACATATGATACATAAATACACAACGTTAGTATAAAAATACTTAATGGAAAAGTATATAACTACCAATCAATTTTACGAAAATAAGCATCTGCATAAACAAAAGCATAAAACAATTTTTAATGTTATTAAAATTAATTTATTATAAACCGTAAATCCGCATTGAACGTTTAAGTCAAATATTATGAAACAAGAAAGGTAAACAAAAACTAATTCAGCCTGAACACACTCATTTTGTTCACTTCAGTTTGTTTAGATAATAAATTGTTTATCAAAATAGTTAGAAAAAATGTTCTAGCTATATAAAATTCATAAATAAAAATGAAACATTTAAACTCGTTTTTATTAATTCACAAACAATACATTAACTAACAAAAACATCTAATAACTAAGGTCAAATTTTTACTGTTAAAAAATGTATCGCTTAGAAATAAATTTATGGATTAATAGAAACATTTAATCCTAAAATTAAAAAGAAATTATACAGCGCCAATATTTCCTTAAATAGAAACAAGGACCAATGTAATTCCAAATAAACAAAAATGAAATAAAGAAACGGTTAAATAGTATACCTACTGATGGTATTGTCATTAGTTAAAACAATGCATCAAATTATAAAAATTATTTTTTGTTAATATTAACATGAATTATAATCGTAATTATAATCACACCAATTAAATGAAACATAGACATACAATCTAAATATATTTACCATAATAACTTATTCAAACAAAAGCTATATAATCTATTTTGACATTTAACTAAAAACTTTATTTAACTGATTAAGATTTAATGAACAATGAAATTAATTATACATAAAACATGCATCTTCATTATACAGCCATAAATTTGCATTAACAGCTATATTTAATGTGTACATGTATATGAACCAATAAGAGGAGGAATTGCATTTATTAATATTCTGTAATCACTTATTAAATAATAATAAGAATAATTTACAAGCACCACGCAAATAAATATAAATAATTTAAACATCCCAAAATAAATAAAATTACATCTATACAAGCATTCAATTATACCTATAATACGTATTAATATTATTGTCATGTTAAAGTTAGTATCAAAAGTTCATCAGTTGTAATCTAATCTCTATACGTAATCCAATAACTTCATTTCATTCTCTTATCTTTATAATCTAGTCCATCTAAATTCTCAATTTCTCAAAATGTGTAGGCTTTAACATCGAATTTATAATGTAGCACTAATTTGATTGTGTTATGACACAATGGTCAAAAAACCCCGAGAAACCCTATATTGTATCATTGTTTTGATGATAGTCAAACATACAAAATTGAGCTCTGGGGTTAAACAAAAACATGTAATCAGAAACCTGCTCATTATAGATTACCATTAAAAATCTTTGTCACTGCTTTAAACGCTAATAGCCGTGTAGGGCACAATAAAAAAAAATAAGAAGAAGAAGAAGAAAGTAATAGTAGTAGATATTAACGGATAATATTTATAAAATTAATAAATATATAGATACAAATATATAGAATAGTAAGAGATAAAGACATCAATATAGAAAGATAATGAAACAATAAAACTCAACTTACCATGCGGACAATTAATGCTTTGTGGTTGTTGAGGATTTTTACAAACCCAGGTTGCCAATATACCGTGATTATGCGAAGAAATAAACGACTTTCCTTCCCAATGCCAAGAAAAATCATGCAAATTCTATGAAATAACAAAAATTGAAAATGAAACAATCAGCCATTCGAAATATGTATTTATACTTGGTTCAACTCGATGTATCTATATAACTCAAACAATTTTAATTACATGTTTGACATAATCATAAGTAACAATAAAACATTTTCAAAATTTAAAACAAGTGTTCGGTCGTCGTAATTGACATCCATGACCCACACTAAAAAAATTGATATATAAAAAATAGTCAACATCACCAAACTGGCTTAATCAAAATAAAAGTATTACGCAAATTTCAAAGAAAAATTGTCATAACAAATTTCGAAATGTTTTGGCAAATTACAAAACAAATCTTCTATTAGCAAATAGAAAAAGTATTTCTATACATTCCTTGCCGAATAATTATCAGCCTAAAAGTGCATTTCTAGTAACTGTAACGAATGCAGATTTAAAAGTAACATATTGATCGCATGTATATAATCACACAATATAATTGTCTATTTATTATACCAAAATTAAACCTAAAAAGTCAATATACACTTATTTAAGCTCACGAATGACAATGCATATTACATCTAGGTTTATTGTTTAACAAGACAATCCCAGAATTAATTTTATTAAATTAGTTAAATAATTTACTTTTACTTACAAAAACTTAATTTATAAATATGTAAAATAAACAAATCATAAAATAACTACCTACATTCATTTTCAAAATATAATAAACTTCATAATTTATAGCGGCAATATCAAGCATTATATTCTAACCATACTAAGAATTCATCCATAAACTTAATCAAAAAACAATTTTTCAACAACCATTCAATAAAGCCAGTCATCAAATTAATAACACTCATAAAAATTACATTTAAAGTAATCAATACGATTCACAAATGATTGTTGCATTTGTCATATTAATCCTTGCTGTTTCTTGAATATTTGCACCAAATACATTATTCAACAAGTGGATAATTAGCACAAAATAAAGTCTTTTAATTAGTGATTGAAGTGAAAATCAAGCCCTTAATTACCAAAACACAATTATCAAATCTTCAGCCACTGTGTCATTGAGGTATATACAACACCGAAAAATGATCCTTTCAATATGTATACGCTGTTCGTATCATAAAAAAATAGTGATGCTATTCATGAAGTCATCGTTTGCACATATCCAGTAAAACTGAATTCTTAAACTGAGCTCAAATAAGAAAATTATATTTTAAATGCAATGTGTACACCCAACGCACATCGAATTAAGAAGTAAATAAAATTAATCTTTATTGAAAAGACAATTGTGTGTTTATATAAAAGTAACAATATAAATTAATGTTATTAATTTAACGAAATATTCGATGTTAAAACAAAATAAACATATATACACACAAACGTTGAAATATTAAATATAGTATTACAATTTTATTTTCTACATAAATAAACGAATAGCGACTGTCCAAATTCAATTTTCAGTTTCATTTCCATTCAATGTCAAACATTTCAGTTTGATCACCAGTTAAGGTATACACTTATATATGTATTATACAACAAAATAAACATCAAACAACAAATAGCGTGACAATATTAACCAATTTTTTTAAGATAAAATAAATTTTAACGAATTATTAAAACTTCTAAAACAAATAAACGTTTATCCTCCATTCACTTTGAAAGTGACCGTGTGACAAACTGCTGAGTACTATTGATAAATAAAAATATTTCTGTTTATTAACTGATGTTAGTTAGATGTATGTAAAAACGTATAGGAATAATTCGAATTGGTTTGTGATAAAATCAACATGTTAATAGTTCCCAGTTCCCAGCGCTTCTCGGCTCTCTGAGCTAAGATCATGTCTAGTATCTGTTCTTTGCAGTGTAATTTCTGCAACGGTCTCTAAATTGAGACCATCGAAATTACCTGTATTTTTCCCAGTCGGACGGGTACTGTGAGCTTGCTCAACCCCGTCCATGGGTCGGCCTCGTATTGCATTACCTCGAGGATTGGCCCGTTATTTGGGATGCTAATGACCCTGAGGATTTGAGTAATGCTTATAAAGTCTCAATTTCCAATGATGGTGATATTCCTGACTGTTAGTCCTCCACGTGGTGCATCCTGGACTAGGTGTTCCTAGGCATCTAGACTAATAACAGCAGGGTCCGAGTGCACAGCGGTATAACTGGGCTTCCGCTACGGCGGGTGGGTGCGAACATACACCCAAGATACTTAAAAAGTATCTAAAGGTATACGTATACCATATGTAGCCCTTGGGCTAAGGGAGATAACCCTGACAAAAAATCAGGCGGCCTCGTCAATCTTTGCGAACAGTGGCGACGTCACAAGGATGCCGTCTACCAGCCAAGAAACTTTGTTATTCTTCTACATTTGTGTTACGCTTATCAAGCCATCGAAATCGATCGTTTGCTATGTCATATAAATATGGGAAATAATGAAGAGGTGACCACGTCACCAACCAAAATGAATGAATGAATGATGTTCCTAACGCATTGAAAACAATATTCTTTTACTGTTTTCTATACAAAGTAAATGGCTTATATTCAACAAACAGCATAACGTTTTTATATATAAATGGCTTCTTATAGATTTCATATTTATAAACAAAAATTGAAAAGATACAGCCAAATGGCTACATACAGTTTGATAAACCTTGAGTACTTTCAGTGTATACCTGCAACCACTCAATAAAACTTAAAATATGTATTCAATTCTTGCAAGGTTTTGATTTGAGTCTACAAAATACCACAGCAATATAAAATATCATCGTAATTAAAACCATACCTGTGGAATCATTAACATTTCGCACAGCAACTTTTTTATTTACAAACCCTTTCACTCTGTACACCACAGGATAGAAAAATTGATCAATTCCTAAAGACACTCAATTTAATTTAGATTTTCCACACATTTGTTAACCAAATTATCCGCAATCTACCCAACCTTCCTTTCTACCATATGCAATTGCCCATTCCAAAACCATCATTATCTGTTCCTAGTACAATATTTTAAACCACTCAAGCAATGGAATAGCGAAAAATCATCTGTTCTACCACCCACACAGCAATAATAAACTAATACTCATAAGAAGAATACAAAACACCGATACAACCGTTTAACCCCAATAAAAAAGCATGGCAATTGTTGCGTACATCAGCATATTTAAATCGGGATTCGGCCGTTTTCGTCCGTAAATCCCACAGCACCATAAGACCAGATGTAAAGCCAAACAATAATTTGGTAGAATCTTGAGGATTTTCGCGGATTTGCACCAAACGACCTGGATGAGCCGACTGGGATCTAAGCAAATAGTCGACACAAAACAGTATATTCATGTTAATTGGTTTAATTCCTATTAATACTAAAGTGGGCATATAGGAACATCTTAAAACAGGCTGGCAAAAACGGCTAAAACGCTAGATTCATAACTTAGATTTGAGTTTCACCAATTAACCATCGTTCATAACTTTGGTAAATTTCCAATTGCTAAAAATGTTTTACGTGCAATATATATATATATATATATATATATATATAAACTTTATGCCACGAAGTAATGACTTTAAATTCAATTACTTGTCTGGTCCATTATAATACAATAATAGTCTTTTATTTTGAAATAATGTCCTCAAATCAGTAAAAATTCATTAATTAACTGGAGTATAACAATTTTTCTACCGTCCTATCAACTGTCAAAAATAAATTATGATTTTCAAAAAATACAGTAATAAATTATTCATTATCATTAAAAAACATTTATCAAACCCTCGTCAAATAATGAAATGTAGTCATATATAAATATGTATATGATAATAAATAATGTCTATCAGCTTTTTCCAAATACAATCATTTTCATTCTAGAATAAAATAACAATCTTATAGTAACACATTTCAAATCGTATCTATCATTTTTTTAAATTTAATGTTTGCTACTTTGAATGTTTGCACGAGAAACATCTTTCAGCAGTGGACGTTTTAGCGAAGTCAAACGTGGGCCCGCATTTTAGTGACGGTGATGGGATTCGAACCCATGCCCACCGAGGTCCGAATTCGAGCGCTGTACCGCTAGACCACCCGGCACAAACCGTGTTTTACAATAAAATATAAACGTCAACCCATATCATTTAACTAAAAATATTCTCCTATTTTCCAATGCCTCAACGTTTTGCGAAAAACGCTTTTCAACAATCACTTGTTGTAGCCACACAGTAACCCTCATTTTAAGATCTGTTATTAAAAGCAGAGGGCCCCTCTTTGCCTCAAATAACAATAGTAACATAGCCACCGTGCCACTCCGACACAGTTAACTTCAGTTACACCCGTTTCGCTCCTTAGTAGTACACATCAACAAAAACAAAAAGCGTTTCCATCTTATAAGGGATGCTAATGATCCTGAGGATTTGAGTAATGCTTATAAAGTCTCAATTTCCAATGATGGTGATATTCCTGACTGTTAGTCCTCCACGTGGTGCATTCTGGACTAGGTGCCCTTAGACATCTAGACAAATAACAGCAGGGTCCGAGTGCACAGCGGTTTAACTGGGCTTCCGCTACGGCGGGTGGGTGCGAACATACACCCAGGATACTTAAAAGGTATCTAAAGGTATACGTATACCATATGTAGCCCTTGGGCTAAGGGAGATAACCCTGACAAAAAATCAGGCGGCCTCTTCAATCTTTGCGAACAGTGGCGACGTCACAAGGATGCCGTCTACCAGCCAAGAAACTTTGTTATTTTTCCACGTTTGTCTACGCTTGTCAAGCCATCGAAATCGATCGTTCTACATGTCGTATAAATATGGGAAATAATGAAGAGGTGACCACGTCACCAACCAAAATGAATGAATGATTTCCATCTTATTTAGTTTTTAATGGTTCCATTGTAATGTCAATATGATTTTCCTAATGCTTCTGCGACGGCTACATACAACAATAGGTAATGAACATCACCACATAAGACTTTTTCTAGTTTTAAGCTTTAGAATACATGATTTTATATTTTTTAATAAAAAATATTTTTACATATTATAAAAAGTCGTTTTCTGTAAAAGAAAAGTTTTAATTTTCTATCATAAAAATAACGGCTCTATGAAATATTCAAAATTTTAATTATTTCAAGTACCATTTTCTTCATTTTGGTTGATGATGTAGTCACCTCTTCATTATTTGCCACATTTATACGGCATATAAAAGATCAACTTCGATGGTTTAATAAGGGTAACAAACGTAGAAGAATAACAAAGCTTCGTGGCTGGTAGACGGTATCCTTTTGACATCGCTAATGTTTGCAAAAATTGACGAGGCCGCCTGATTTTTTGTTAGGGTTATCTCTCTCAAGAAACCTTTTAAGCATCCTGGGTCTATGCTCGCACCCATCCGCCGTAACAGAACCCAGTTATACCGCTATGCACTCGGACACTACCATTATTAGTCTAGATGCCTAGAAGCACCTAGTCCAATATGCACCACGTGAAAAGCGAACAATCAGGAATATCACCATCATTGGAAATTGAAACTTTATAAGCATTACTCAAATCCTCAGGATCATTTAATAACAATAAATTAAAGGTTTATCTTCAATTTATGTATAAAATTAATTAATTTAGCATTAAATATCTAGTTAGTCAACAATTACTCCATTCTAACAGATTCGCCCGGAAAGATATTTTTATTTTTTTTTTTTTTTTATTTTATGTTTGCTACTTTGAATGTTTTACGAGAAACATCTTTCAGCAGTGGACATTTTAGCGAAGCCGAACGTGGGCCCGCATTTTAGTGCCGGCGATGGGATTTGAACCCATGTCCACCGAGGTCCGAATTCGAGCACTGTACCGCTAGACCACCGCTAAGACCACACGTCCTGGTATCGGATGCATTAATCAAATTTACACACTTCAACGCATTCTGCAAGTTCAGGCAAAGTTTCAGAGTTCATCTAGATAGCTTGGATTAACTACTTTTCAGTATTTAATTCGCTGAACAGAATAGAACTTTGGATCGCTATGTTACGTGATGGAAAGCCTCTGAAACTTGTGAATCTCCGACGTGATCTGTAGAAGAATTCAACTGCTGTAATCCACAATTGCAGCAGATCTACTACAAACCCGTTCAAAATTTACAGCGGTATCCGTAAAGGTTACGTGGCTTCTTCACTTTCATTCAACTATGCAACTGATGCTATATTTGCCAAAATCTCCGTACAAATGGAAGGTATGTATGTTAGTACAACGCCCATCACCGGCTTGGAATACACTGACGATGCTGTCCTTCTGGCAGAGAATGAAGTTCAGCTGCAGCGTGCATTGGATCTCCTCGTGAAAGTTCCCGGTGAATTTGGTCTGAAGATCAACCCAAAATAATCAATCATGTCGTCTCAAGCTCCTGATACGAGGATTGTATTAATCAACATTGTACTCCCCAATATAAAGGAATGTACGTATCTGGGCTTTTCAATTACTTCCAACGGTGGTTCATCGAACGAAGTAAATCGTCGAATTTGTTTAGCTGCTGCTGCATTTGGAGAACTTGCCAATCCACTTTGGAGACGAAAAACCATCAATCCAAACACAAAGATAAAACTTTTCGCCTCATTAGTTCGCACAGTGTTTCTGTATGCAGCTAAATCGTAGACACTTACAGGATCAGAAATTAAAAAGCTTAATAAATTTCAAGCAAAGTATCTCAAATACATTTGGCACAACACCCATTTCGCATCCCTCGTATCAAGGAATTGAACGAAAAAGATCAGTAACCGCTAAATTCGAGATGCTGTTCGGGACATTCTTAACACTATCTTGGTCGGCACTTTATCTTGGAAACAATGGCTAAGTCAATGGACTGACATATCCCTACACTCCTCCAAAAACCGTTAACAATTGAAAGAAACTATTCGTTATGCTATGCAAACTTGGAACTAATAAAGAACTTTTGTTGTTGTTGTTGTTGTTATTCTGAGAACAATTAAGTATTAATAAATTTAAGATAAACCTTAGTTTCAAATATTATACAAAACGTTCAAGCAATTCAAATGTAAGGTCAACTTCTTCATCCTGTTCCATTCTTCCAATGTTTGAAAAAGGTTACTCATCCGTCCTATCTATAAAGTTAAAAATATTCAGGATATTGTTCCGGTGTATAATTTACGAGTGTTTCTTTTCAGTATAACATACGATTTACCATTTAGAATACAAAACCTTTAATAAATAAATAGATTATCTTTATATATTTAACCTTCCTATGGTCCATGTTTAAGCGTTACTAAAACTTTTTGTTTTTTCCAAATAGGAAATCAACTGCTTAAAGAATAAAGTGTCATTTGCAAAGAAAATCGTATATGTTATAAAAAATACCATTTTATAGAGTTGTATTAATATGTTGATAAGCTTCTATCCCAAACCACTCATTGAAATAATTAAAAAATTATAACATGAATTAAATTCTTTAAATTATGAACTTTGTAATGTTTATTTCATATATTTATGTATTTATTTAAATAAAATTATTTTCATATAGTTTCTTTAAAAGTTTTAACAAATGGTGATATTATGCTTTATTGCTAGAAAAAAAATAATAAAAATTATTCTTTCACACAATTTTTCTTGATGTTGCTTGTTGATCTCTAAATATATATCCAAAGCATATATCAGTAACAGCTGGATATATCTGAGACAAAACAACAAGTGCTACATGCTTTTAAATGTCAAAATGCGTTAATTTTGCATTGATTTTCATAAACTGCTGTACATATTTTACAAAGGTAGGAGCCAGTTGTACGGTTTAAACCTGGTTCAGTAGCAACATAAATTTAAAAACATATATGTTTAAAAAAAATAATAAATCTTACATATCAATTGCTTTATTCCAATTAATAATATAACCGGATAAATTAAAGCGCTGAACAGAAACGAAGTGAACATTTCCTTTATCCGTGCCCAAATACAGCCAACTGCTGCCTACAGGAAGATGACCACATGTCAAACTAAAACATTTTCAAAAAAAAAGTTATAATCAATATATTGTCACTTACGTTTTCATCTAAATATACTCTATTGTAACCGCTATCAAGTCCGGTTGATAAAAGAAAAGGGTTTAAGCCCAAGTTTAGCAACGTGGTCTATGTAAAGCAAATATTGCTAAATAAAAACAACAAGACACCATTTCATTAAACTATGGCAAAAAAGTAAGTGCATGATTCCGATGACGAGATTTAGCAAAATTCCAATAGAATTTCAATCTTCCATATACGTAATCTTCAAAGCAGAAAATTTTGTTAGAAAGTGTACAACGGTACAGCGCTCAAATTCGGACCTCGGTGGGCATGGGTTCGAATCCCATCACCGGGCCCACGTTCGGCTTCGCTAAAATGTCCATTGCTGATAGATGTTTCTCGTGCAAACATTCAAGGTAGCAAACATAAAATTAAATTATTTATTTATTTATTTTTACTACGTTGAATGTTTTAAGTAAAAACTTTTTCAGCAGTAGACATTTTGCAAAACCGAACGTGGGCTAGCATTTAGTGTCGGTGGTGGAATTTGAACCCATATCCACCAGGTTTACGTCGAACCTTATACCGATAGACCACCCCGGCACATTATTAATATTATTAAAACTAACAATCGATGCAAAAACAACCTTGGTAAAACTTAATTTACAGTGACGTAGAAGTACTACCAAATTAATAATGAAAACAAAACAAAACAAATAGAATATAAAATGTAAACAAATAAATAAACACAGAAAATACAACAAAATAAAATATTAATCCAAAAAATAGTAAATAATATAATCAATATCTTTTCAATAAAACAGCAAGAAAATAAGAGTACTGACGCTATTGAGTACATTGTTGAGCAATGTCTTTCAAATTGTACAATCAATCAAGGTATACTCGTTTAAGTCCCCATTCTTTAAAAACGACAAAATGTTTTCAAACTTTTTCCATCTCACTAATCCATGTAAACAACAGATGTTAACTAAATGTTTTCCAATTTCAGTAAAGTAAAAAAAATAAAAGTTAATTTTCCTTCACATGTAAAACGTCTCTCCAACAACCTAAACTTCTGTTGACAAATAAAACTTTTTTAAAGACAAATTAAAATGTTTAATTAAAAGATTATTAAACAAATATTTTTATAACTACAACAGTCACAACTACAATATCAAAAGTTTTAATCATTGAAACTAATTTACACAGCTCATAATATAATTCACACTTATCATTGTCCTTATACTTTAGATAAACAAGCTGCTGTCAAAATGAGTGTAGCATAATTCATTTGCTTCTGTAAGACTATTTAAATATATATAAGTAATACTAAAACATTCCTTAAACATTATCTTATAAGTATTAGTAAAACATTTTATAAAAACCAATCTTTTCTATCAATATCATTATAAAATTGTATACTAGATTAAAAATTAAAATGTTAACATTAAATATTAAAAAACAAGTAAATTTATTGCTTAAAAATAAATTATATTATGAAATATCTACACATATATAAAAAGATTAAAAGAGCTATACATTTTTAATATTTTAGGTAATATTCATTGCTTTATAAAAAATTTTCAAAGCGTTTAATGTAGGGATCCCTACGTTTTTAACCTAGTGCAGAATTTGATCTTGCATTACATAATTAATTTTCTTACATTATATTTTAAAATAATTTTTTTTTAAATTACAATTATATTAAGGTGTGTTGACTGGAGGCAATTGTATAAATTTTAGTCAAGTCAAGGATTTTGCAAATTATATGACTAAAATACATTAATTTAAAAACTACAGAAAAGATTACCTTTTCTAAAATATAGACTAGAGTATTCTTTTGTTAATTGTTCAATTCTATGGAGTATCGTGTTAAGGTCTAGCGATAAATATAAAATTGAATTATTTACCAATTTTAATGCTCCCTTAAAAAACTACTACTTTGACCCTATTTTAATATATTGTTTTGATATTATTCAAGACAAAGCTATTTTAAACTTATTATTTGTTACAGAATAATATAAAATGAAGTATAGAAATTCATCAAAATATACGGAACCTGTGATTGTTTAAGACAGCACTAAAACTGGTAAATTATGTCATATATATATATATATATATATATATATATATATATATATATATATATATATATATATACATATTACGAAATACAATTTATTTTTAAACAACTATTTGTTTGTTTTTTAATATTTAATATGTAAACATTCTTGTTTTCGACCTAAAGTACAATTCTATAATCTTGGTATACAATATTAGTTTTTATAAAACACTTCTTTAATACTTAAAAAAAATGTTTAAGAAATGTTTTCGTACAACTTAGATGTGCTTCATATAATTAAATAATGTTACAGAAACAAATGAATTATACTGCATTGCTTTTGACAGCAGCTTGTTTATATAGTGTAATTGTTCTTGAGGGCGTAAGTAGCAATTGCAAGTTCAATTATGTCCTGTAAACAAAATCTGCAGTGTAATAAATATACATTTTCAATAGATCGAAGTGCACAGTTAACACATCAAACTATCCTAATCTTATATCGTTTAAATGAAGAAATGAAGAGATAAACTGAGGCATAGGTTCAGAATTGCTTGTTCTAAATAAATTACAAATAAGTATTTTTAGGTTTGAAAATGAAAAAAGAAATCCGTAAATGACCAATCACTATCTTCCCTGTTAAGTACAACAGATCACACAGACCTTCTAATGTGACCAAAGACAAATATTCACTATTCAATGCATTAGCTTCTTAAAACACTTTTTAAAATTAAATTAAGTATTAAGCTTTTAAAAACAAATTCTTCAAAAATATAAGCAGTTAGTAATCGATCAAGTATTTCCAAAATATTGCATTTTAGTAAATAAATCTAAAAATTAAAAGTATCTAATCATCTTTTAATCTAAACTAATAATTCACTAACAAGACAACTTTTCTTTAATCACACATGTTCCAACTACCAAAAATTTATTGAAATTTCGAAATTAAATCAAATAAATATTATTATCCACTAGTCCAAAAACTCACTGACAACGTTTTTATTTATTTCAATCTGATTAATAACTCATTCAATCATAAATAATTCAACCAACTTAATCGACAAAACATATTTTTATAAATGGATCAAATACATATCTAATATGCAAATCACATAAATTTTAGTATACATATATAAATATATACAACCCGCAATTAATTAAAATCAAACACAAAATCAAATACCAAAAATTTTAAAAAGCACTTAAACTGTAAGTAGTATGCGAATGTAGTTTAGTAAACAAATGCAGTACTTATTAATTGATGAAAATATATGAACAATAGGTAGTCTTAGTTTATTTAGTCACCTAAAAGTGTCATACTCGTTCATTTGAAAGAAAAATTGAAATTTCAAATGTCAATAATAATTGTATAAAGAAATTATTTTATTTTTAAGGCTTGCATGTTTGATAAGAAACATTCGTCAGTAAGTGGATATTTAGCAAAACCAAAAGATAGCCCGCATTCAGTGCCGGCACGGCAACTTGAACCCATATCCACCAAGTATCGAATCTAGCACTCTATTCTCTTCTGCCATCTCAACAATATCAAAAATTAGATATTTATTATTATTACTACTTTTTCCTTCCTTCGTTGTTTTGTAAACAGCACTTTGCAGCAAGCGGACATTTGCCAAAACCACATAAGGAACCAAATTTGGTGCTAGTGTTAGTACTTCAACTTATGCACACCAAGTTACAAATCTAGCTCTCAAGCCAACTCAGTTTGTGAAAACTGTTAATAAGTTTTTTATTAATTTAAGTTTGTTACTACGCGAAACCAGATCACTAATATCTTTTAGTCTTTATAATAGCAATTACTCAAGAACGTGTATATATATATATATATATATATATATATATATATATATATATCATCTAGACATTCAACATCAAGACTAAAAACAGTCTAAAACAAACCAACCGTCACCTTTTGTAACAAAAAACAAAAGTTGCTTACAATTTGTTATCTAACAGTTTTAAAAGTATCTGTAAAAGAAATTAACTTGTGCAAAAAATAATTATTTTGTTTAAAACTTAAAATCACCTCCTTTGACATAATTCTGTCCTTTCTAAATTCCAAATATATTCATCACCTCTTCAATTATGCATATTTACCACAAGTTACTATAAAAATAACCTTAAAGTGAGTGTCAACTGTTGTATTCAATTAAAATCACTTAGGGACTTTTTTAAATGCTAAAACATATACCATACGACTAAATATATATACCAAAATTCAGTAATTTCTATTAACCTAAACATTAAATTTTGAACTGCTCAATAAATTTATATATATATATAACAACATATATATATATATATATACATACGGAAACAACTGATAAAAACAAAAAAATGAGTTTAACATAATGAAAATCCCAAAACGCAGTAAATGAGACAAGACTAATCCGGAACATTCAAATTTTCAATACATATATATATATATATATATATATATATATATAATATATATATATATATATATATATATATATATATATATATATATATATTATATCTGCTAATCAATAGAAATGGCTTTGCTTAACTTACAAAAATTCAATAAAATTTAATTAAATGACAACATTCACTGTTTAAAAATTTGTTAAAATAAATTAAACCTTTTCACACAAATTCAAAATTTATTTTTCAACAAAAAAACTTTACTTAACATTTAAAAAAAATCTTATCAATAAAAATGCTAATTTTCTTTTACCCATATCTGAATTGGTAGAAGTAATTGAAAATTAAATTAAAATCACACGTTTAAAACTTTTAAAAAGTAATTTTGTTTGAATATCTGTTAAATAAAATAGTTGCATATTTAAATAATGTAAACATCTGGCTTTCAAAGTTAATACGAAACAAAAATAACCATAATTAAAATGATTTCAAAAATAACAACAATATATACAACAACAACTAACAATAAACCATACTTATAATTAAACCAAATTAAAAGATAAAAGTACGCATAAACATACTAATAATATTTTCATAAGATATAATAAAATCAAACACATTTAAATCTATCTTATTAATAAAAGTAAATAATGTTTTCATAATAAATTGTAAATAGACCAACATTTTCCATTAATATGGAGATAAAAATTAAATGATTACATTAAAAAGGAAATTGCACTATTCATAATTTAGTATTTTTTTAATATATATATATAATTAGTAAAATAATTTGTAAACAATAAAGTGACAAAATAAAATCTAAATAAGAATATATAAATAAATGCAACAAGCAAGATAATATAAAACATATTTTTTATTATTAAAAAATATTAAACACTTTCAAAAATTGAAAGAAAAACAACATCAGCGTCTAATAATAAAAATCCTTTGTCTAACAAAACATTTTGTAACTGAGATATTGTTAGCGACATATTTTATCTCTAGTAAATTCAAAAACTAAATTCACCTCAAACGACATATTAAGAATTCCATCGTAGCTAGTACCAAATCTGGTTGAGAAATGAATAAAATTAGAGAGAAAAATTAGCAACCTAATCCCTTTAAAAAAATAATGCTAAAGAAATAACAAAAGATGGCACATGATCGAACTACGGCAAAGAAATAAAAGAAGCACAGTTTTGAATGTGAAAGCAGAAAGAAAGCTCAATTTTTGATATGCAGAAGCTTAAATGCCAAAAATAAAAAGTAAAATCACATAGAACCATTTTTTTGCCTCACGCTCACCAAAACCAAAAAACTGCTGGCATTTCGACCTATTAACAAATCAAATAATAAATGTCAAGCTATTTACATGAAAAATCACGAAAACGTCGAATAATTATTGACAACTTCATCCTGTAAAAGGTTTTAAAAGTAGTTGCATAAACTGCTCTCAATTTTCTAATCAGTGCACTGATTTCACCGCAGTACTGAGTTTATTTTCAAATGCTTCCCACATATTTTCTCAATTTTTTCCTGTTTTATACTAAAATCATGTGTGTCGCTAAACTAAATTCTGTTATCTTCATAGCATTTTCTACGTTTTTTAACGTCCAGTTTATAAATGGGATTGTACAATTGTTTTACACCATACCACAAGTAAAATAAAATAAAAAGTAAAAAATATTCCAAACAGAATAAGATTCTATAATAATCACAAAATGAGATATTCATAACAATATAATAGCTTTATAAAATTAGTTTAAATAGTGTTTTCCATTAATAATTATAACTTAAAAATAGTTCAATATCCATTAAATGTTTGACTATAATTCAAGTAATAATTTTTACATCAATTGTAGAAATATATCACTTTAAAATTCACCTCAATATACTTACTAAATTTCAATTCAAATCCAAAAGAATACATTGCATAGAAATATTTAAAGTCATTATTGTAGAACAGCCTGACAAAAAATTTCAAATCTTATCAAAAAACGTTTCTAATAACAATAAACCTAATCACAACTGTAAAACCATCATTTTAAATCATTAACTAAAATATTCAAAATGCTCATTTATGAAACAAAGATATTGGTTTAAAATATAGTTTTGAAATTAGTTATTTGAAATATAAACATCTTAATAAAAACGTGAATAATACTTATTATTCATTGTTCAACTCATAGTAAAAAGCATTACAGAAAAAATTTCAACTTATGAAATTATCAAAACGACAGTACTAAATAAATGCATAAAACATTCAAATTTCAAAATAAATTACTGTTCTCGTTTAAATTGTAATGAATGAACAATTTCCGGACGTTTCTGACGAATGTTCCATAAATGTATTATATCGTCTCGACAAACAGTAATTAAACCACCCTTTTAAACGAAATAATATAAAACGATAAAATAAAAGTATAATTTATAAAAACTCAAATTAATACATTAAACTCTTACAACAACACAAATAAGTAGCATTAAATAACAGTTGTTTTTAAAAAAAAACAAGTATTGTTACCTCGCATCTTCAATTTAAATATTTACATTCTAGAGTACGTTAAAACAGTTACTATTTTACTAAATATATATATATCATTAAATAGATAGTAACTAATAAAAGCACTGCAATTTTATTGCTAAAAAACTGTTTAATAACTTCAAAAAACAATTAATACAAAAAACTATACTCATCCTTTCTAATTATAAATCTTATAAAAAATTTTCTGAATTGCTATTATTATTTTGTTTGCATTATAAGCTATTACATTTGAATTATAAAACAAAACATTGTAAAACTATAAATCTATATATAGATACATATAAAATAACTATTAATACATTTAAGTTAACAATCATCATTAAAAACATTTTAAAATTTCAATTGTACGTATTTTAAAATTAATTTAAATATCTAAAACTCACTTCATTAACAAGAAAGAAAATGTTAATAACAGCTGATGAAGATGGATGACTAATGCTATAATCTACTCCAGAACGACCAAAACTAAAAAATAATACAAAACAAATAAAAACCATTACATTCTTATTGCACCAGATTTAGTTCCAATAGCAAGTATGCGTTGAACTGGATCGAAAGCGATGGCTGTTGGTTGATAAGGAAAACCATGCACCGATATCTAATAACAAATTAATTTACATTTTCATTAATAAAATTACCTTTCCAATTTGAAACTGAGTAGATCTTAAAAATTCATCAACTTCTACTTCTTCTGATTTGTTAGGTGCATGACTTTGAGAAGACAATAAATTTAACGACCGCAACCCATCTAGAACTTTTAATAACTTTTTAGATTTTCCAGTCATGAAAAATAAATCTCAAAAATGTCTAGTAAAAGTAAGACCACAGTATCCAGAACATTATGCAAATTTGACGCGACAACTTATTACTGCAAAATCTATATTTTACCAAGGTAAAACACAAGGTCATTATTACTTTTTAAATTAAAAAACATTTATAACAAATAATATAAATTATTGTTAAAATAATTTTATTAAATACAAATAATAAGTTATTAAAAACAATATGTACATAATATTAAAAGTTATCACTTTTGAATCTGTACAATACGCTTGCGTGAAGTGCTGATCAAAAGTAGCCACTTTTATTGTTGTTAATTGTTACGTGCTCGCGTTTTTGTTTTTTATTTTTGCATTTTTGAGTTAATTTAATTGCTTTTTTGTGTACGCTGTTTTTGGTGTTTATTTGTCGCGTTTTTTTAAGTGTTTCGTTTTGTTGTGTTACTGTGCGTTTTTGCTTGGGCATCGTGCTTTAACACTATTTTTACTTTAATATCTCCATCAAAAAAATATTACTGGTTTTTCCTTAGTAATAATACCTGTTTTTAAATTTTTATTTGTTTTTTGTCTTTTTACATAGTTTATTTTAGTTATGGTTTCCTCTAATTTGTCCATCTGTGGTCTTTAACAGTGCAAGAAGTCTGTGAAGGTTGGTATTTTCTGCGCTATCTGCAAAAATTGGTTTTACGAGGCATGTTCCGGATTGTCTTCGGCGCACTACTTGCAACTTGCAAATTGTCTTCTGGATTATAAATACATGGATTGCAGATGTGAAATCGATTTGCAGGCACTTCCTTCTGACACCGTTCATAAGTTTGGAAAGTTAGACGAAATATTACATCTAGTTAGGAATAATAATAAATTCCCTGTCCTCCAGAATTAATAAACTAGATACTAAAATTACTTCTGTTACTAATGCCTTATCTAGTCTAGTTGATAAGGTCTCTTTGTCTGAACACTTAACCAGACTTTCTAAGCCCCCCTATTCCCAAAATTCATGCTCATCCTATAGTGGAATTCACACCCCTTAGGCCGGATATTGATATTAATAATCAGGATTTTTAAAACTGCACTCCGGAGTTCTCACCGTCTCCCATTCTTCCACAGGTTATAGCAATCTCTCCTACTATTACCTCTCCCTCGGCTTCGAATGTGTATTTCACAAATGCTTTGAGCTTTAACAACAAACTAGAGGAAGATTATCTCCTTTTATCTTCCCCCTCGCCCCCACATTTATTTGGTATTACTGAGTCATGGTTATCAAAAGATCTACTTAACTCTGAACTCCACATGGATGGGTATAATGTAGTGATACGAAATTCTCATAAAGGAAAATATATTATTATATTATATTATACAAAACCCTTTTGCTTTAAGAATAAGCATGGGGCAATAAGACAACAATTACAGCAAAACAACAACAATAACAAAGTCTCGTTGGCATTAAACATTCTGCAAATCGAAGATTGCGCTTTTACTCAACCTTGTCATCGATAACTTTGCCATCCAGAAACGTTGTTGTTTGCCGGAATGACGTTATCTTTCATTGTTTCCGCAGCAGTATAAATTTTTACAGAGGCCAGGTTGCCAACCTTTGTTGCGCTCAAACCCTCCTCCTTTATCCAGGCTTGGGACTGACTAGATTGAATTATTTCTAATCCAAATTAGGCGGAGTTAAAGGAAAATATGGCAAATGTTTATTTTATGTCAAGGACGGGTTAACCGGCAATTGTTGTACGTCATATAATTTTTAATGGTTTTTAATTGGTCAAAATTTGAGTAAATTTTATTGATGTGGGTTCTGTTCTCTGATTGGTTTATTTTTTAGTTAAGCTGTAATTGGATATTTTGAGCACTATTTAATGCACAAATTTTTTGCTCTTGCCTCATTTTGCAATAGCGTTAGTTGGTGCACCGGACTGGACTAAACGGATTGGACGTAGTTATTCCAATTAAAAGGAAGTGAAAAATGCTTTTCACGCTTTTTGAAACGAATACCAATAGTGAGTTTTATTACTGTGTATCTGAACTAAACCATAAAGGAGTTGAAGGATTTCCATACAATAAAGTTTTTTACATATGCACTTTTTACCAAAAGCGAGAATCTGAAAATACCGGACTTCGTAAAAAACCAAGTAGCTTCATTTTTATGTAATTTCTTGTAGAATTAAAAATTTAAATTGTTCAGCACGGTTAAACTGAGGAACGATAAATATGTTATAGCCGCAATCGAATTTGAAGCAAGAAAACACATGCTCAAGTGAAGAAATTGCAATTAATCCTGACAGGAGAAGGCTATCCAAGGAGGAAGAATTTGAAAAGAAGTCACAACGAGGGATTTGTATAATCTTCGGTAGAAATTGGGTCACAGTACGATAAGATTTAACCTGATTTTTAGAAATTGTAAACCTTGAAAAAAACGCTGACCCGTTTAAAGGAAGAAGAATTAGTGGCACTGTACTTTGTATAAGTGGGCTTACGTTTTGGTAAATAATTATGCAGACAAGAGATTATTTTGTATTTTTTGTAGTGTAATCCGAATAAATTTTATAATATTGTGTTTATTTTTTGTTTATTACAAAAATTGAGGAACATTTGCGATTGTTAGAATAACAGTAAAATGGGAAATTGTTTGATTGTCTAATTGATGTCGTAAATTAACGCGTGTAATAAAACTTGGGTAAACAGGCTCGAATAAGTAACCAGAATCGAATATTTTATGCAGCCATTACTGTTAGAACCCTAAAATCACTGTACTGTTGCCTCAAAATAACACTAGTATTATACTTATCCATCTCAGTTTCTATAAGGATTGACCTCGTTTGTAAAGAAAGCATTATTTGACCTGATGTATGTAAAGTATAAGCAACTTTTCCATTCATTCTACCCAATTGCATTACTTTTATTAACAGTTAAATATTTATCTTTGTCCGGTTTAGTGCATTTAATGCAATCCAACCTAATAAAAAGAATATGTCACCTAATACGGTCATGTGATTGTGATTACTGTTGTAGTAATCGTAGGTCATTCATTTCTAGCAATGAAATATAGGAAATTGATTTGAATCTAATTATTAAGATCGCACTTAACATGAGTCACTTTTAATACAATACATTGACGATATATAGGTGATTGAATTAAGATGCACATAATCTTTTTTAAGTTGGACATTGCTAAATTTGATTCTGTTTACTTAACCGATCTTAATTGGGTATTTATTTTAGACATAGCACGATGATGTCGTAGTTTATTTATTAAGAAGAATTAGTACGAATAATCAGTAATGCAGGTGTATATTTTTCCTATGTAATATTATTCATTGATCATTAACCACTTTTTTATTTTTTTATTCTCACATTGTGCTATCCGAATGTAGTCATTCCAGGGCAGTATGTATTTTAGGTTTAGACAAACGACCTTCATTTTTATATGAGATTAAATCACTATAGTCAAAATATCATGCTGTTTGTATTGAACCGTATAACATTAGTAATACATTTATTGATTGTAGTCCTGTGACATTAACTCACTGTGTTAGCAAAACATTACTTGATACAATATATGTAAAGTATAAGCTATTCTCTCCATTTATTTATCGATTTGCATCCTATTTTATCGTAGTGCTATTAAATGCATATACACAATAAGTCAAAGACGTTTTGATAACAATTGTTTTATTTAACCATAAAACAAGGGTTGATTTTATGTGAGTTTAAAGTACAAAATAACAACGATTATGAAGTTCTGGTTAAGATTTAATAATGAATTACAATTAATAATAAATAAGAATTTATAAGTATTATTAACAAAAGCCAAATAGAAATCTCTTTTTACAATATAAATAATAAGAATATAGTGTTAAAAATAGTAAAGTTATACTATACAAAATTGCACTGAATTAAAAAACAATATAAAATATAAAACCCACCCCCTTAGTTAATAATTAGCATAGGTAAATAACAAAATTTAATAACTTTTTTATTGCTTATAAAGATTAAATTGTAGAATTTAGCTATTTGTAATAATGTAGTACATTATAAAAAATACGATTTTACGTTATTCTGTGTTCGTTACGTAAAAAACATGCAATTAAGAATTGTGCATGTGCCGATTTTTCTAACAAATGCAAATAAATTATTGATTTTACGACACATCATGTCAGGTTATAAGGAGCTTTCTATACTGTATCTATTATTATCTAAAAAAAAAACCTATATAATTACGATAAACTGCATTTATTTTATTACAGTAAAACGTTAGTCAATAGTAAAAATTTATTACAGTAGTGATCACCTATCGATTTTAGTTTTCGTACATACTGTTCATTCTATGCAATAGTTATAATGTAATTTTTTTCTGTTGTTAATATGACACAATTAATTGGAAAAATGTCAACTATTTTTGTAAATTAAGTAAATAAAATGTGTAAAAACAAATTAGAACCAAAAATTATACACAATGCTTTAAATTAACTAATAATAGTACGGTCCAATACTAATAGTGTTTCTACAAGATAGAAAATTAACATTTAATAAAACATTTTAGTGTTACTGCAATAATTTTAAGAATTAATAATTTAACAACTTTAATAAATAAATAAAACTGCATTTTTTCCCAAATTAACGATTTTATTCCAATATACTGACTACGTTTTTACCAACAGTAGATAATAAAAAGCTTATTTTCTATTGGCTGTTGTAATTTTATTGACGTATCTACTGAAAATGGACACATTCACACTGAAACCATTTTTATTGGTCCAAATTATGATCATAAAATTTTATAATTTTTTTTTTTTATATGACGGTTAACAATTGCCGGGTTAACCTACTCAACTATCACTGTTCCTTCTACCCATATAGCTGAATATGACTTTCTTCACTTAGTTGTGGGGGGTTCAAACTTTAAAACTCTATTCTCTCTGTTGTACCGCTCACCTAATTTTAATCATCACTCTAACACTGAATTTGTAAAGGAACTCCGTCATGTCCTCTCTCTGCCATTTAAACACTTTGTCATCATGGGAGACTTTAACTGTCCCTTCATAAATTGAGCCACTCCCTTGATGTCAGCTAATGTCTTTGACTCTAATCTTCTGAATATCTGTGCTGTACATGCCCTCAAACGGCATGTACTCTCTCCTACTCGTTAAAGATTCGGAATTAACCCCTCCTGTCTTAATCTAGTACTCTCAAATGACTCTGTAGATATCGATTCCATGTCCTTCCTTCCTCCTCTTGGAAAAAGTGACCATCTTATAGTGACCTTTGTAGTCCATTATCTGATCCCTATCTCTAACACTTGTGAACTTCAACTAAAACCTATACCTGATTTTAGGAAAACTGATAACAGGGGCTTAGAGGCTTTCTGACTAATGCTAATTGGGAAAATTTATATACTAATAATCTTGAAGGAGCCTATGCCTTTTTCAACAAGGTAATTAGTGAAAGGATAAATCTCTTTGTTTCTTTTAGAATTCCTAAACATACTAAGTCTAGACTTTCTAAAGTCATATCCAGACTAATTTACAAGCGGAATAAGGCCTTCTATTTGTGGAAAGCTACAAAGCTACCTTGCTTCCACTATGGATACTTAGATACTCGTAATGACTGTACTAGCCTTATTAAAAGGCACATAGGGAACTCATTGCACAAACTTCTAAATAAAGCTAAGTTTAATAAAACGCTCCTATTTAAATTTACAGGAATAAGCGGGTGGACACTCTTTCCTTCCCCTTGTCTTAAAGATCAACAAGGTAAGGTGTTATCAGGACTTTCTAGTTGTAACCTGTTTAAAGAATTTTTTAACTCGGTCTTTTAAACCCCCGTAGATACTCTGTCTCTCCCTACATCTGAGTGTCCACCTATAACACCTCCTAACAATCTCTAATTTCTCAGTCTCAGACTGCCTTAGAAACCTTAAGTCTATGTCTTGTGGTGCTGATGGCATATATCTGAGGATTTTGAAAGAATATACGGATATTCTTTCCTCTCCCCTAACTTATATTTTCAATCTTTCGGTTCAGTCTGGTCAAGTGCCCTATATATGGAAAGTCGCTTTTATTAGGCCTATCCACAAGACTGGTTGTAAATCTCTACCTAACAGTTATAAGCCTATAAGCATTCTCTCTACACCTTGTAAAATTATGAAAAGGTTTATTAGATCCCCATCATAGCCAAACCATCTCTTTAAACTTAATATCGTTAGTCCTGCTCAACATGACTTTATGCCCAAGAGGTCTTGTCTTACTAATCTTATTACTTTTTCAAATTCATTTTTAATTCAAATTGTGCGGGCAAATACCAACAAAATAAAATTGTTCATTTTATTATTTGTTTATTTTTATAATGTATATAACATTATCAATATTTATTTTATTTAATATATTAACATATTAAAAATTTTTATAGTTTGTGATCCCATCTACTAAACCATCTCTTTAAACTTAATATCGTTAGTCCTGCTCAACATGGCTTTATGCCCAAGAGGTCTTGTCTTACTAATCTTATTACTTATTCAAACAGCATCACAGATCTGCTTCAGAGGCACCAGTCTGTTGATGCTATTTATTTTGACTTTGCTAAGGCTTTCAATAAAGTTCCACATGATCTTCTTATCGCAAAGCTCAAGTCTGTAGGGATAGTGGGGTCTGTTCTTGCTTGGATTGAAGATTTTCTCTCCAATCGTACTTTTAAGATTCGGGTAGGGTCAGATACCGCCTCCTCTTGTCCCATCTTCTCTGGGGTTTCTCAAGGGTCTGTCTTAGGCCCCCTTCTATTTATTCTCTTTATAAATGATCTACCTTCAGCCGCTCACTCTAGTATTCTGTTTTATGGAGACGACGTTAAAATCTGGAAGACTAACCCAGAATAACTTCAAGCGGACATTTTTAATATCTTCAATTGGTCGTTAAAGAATCAGTTTCCACTTAATAAGGATAAATGTCAGCACATCACTTTTGGACGACCGTCTGGCACTGTTTTTTCTCTTCCTCCTAACTCTCAGTCAATAAAATCGACTAAATCTATTAAGGATCTAGGAGTTATTTTTGATTCTTTGCTTAATTTTACTGACCACTCTTTAGCTACTTCTAAATGTTTCAGGCTCATTAAGTTTTTTTACAAGAAATCTTGGAAGGATCCATCTAAATGTCTACGTCTACTTTACATGCTATACCTCAGACCTCATCTTGAATACTGTGCTCAAAGTTACGTCTTCCATCCTAAAATCTAACGTATTTAGACTAAACAAGGTGCAGAGGGTTGTCACTAAAAAGCCTCGTGGGTTTAAGAACCTTTCTTATCATCAAAGGCTTAAATCCTAAAATTATTTCCCTAAGTGATAGGCGTCTCCGGGGTAATGCTATCCTGACTTATCAACTTTTCAATTCCGGCTCTCATGTGCCCTTCTTTACTTTAGCCCAAAATTCACTCAGAGGACATAACCTTAAAATATCTAAACCTAGATCTTTTTCCAGACTGAGAAATTATCACTTTTCCCACAGGGTAATCACTCCATAGAACAATTTGCCTGGCAGCGTCATTTCTGCGTCCTCACTTTCAGCCTTCAAAAAGGCATATGACAATTATCTACTTTCCAAGTTCATTTGATCTATCCATTTGCCTCTATTTAATTTCTGGTATCCTAATATTCAATCATGTTAATTTTATTGTTATTAATCTTCTGATAAACTTGATAAACAGAATCGAGGATCAAAAAGAGTTTTACTCCTATTCAACTCGCGTATTCAACCTGTAACCTGTAACCTGTATCACAAGTTTTATAAATAATTGTTTTTTATTTTTAAAGCAATTATTTACCGGTTACAAGTTACAGGTTTATACATAAGTTGATCTTTTGTTCTATATATCAATAATATCAGGAAAAATCAGAGGGGAATATGAAATGGATGGTGAGGTAAAAGGAGATTAATCACAGAAAATAATTTTGAAATTAAGACAAAATTAAGTTTCAGGATTTTAGGATTTTTTACAAGTTGAATAGGCCAAAACGCCCTTTAGTATTTGGTTCTGCAATTGTCACTAGTTTTTAGGGGGAAAAATAAAATGGATGGTGAAGTAAAGAGGGAATGGTTACAGAAAAAAAATTTGAAATCAAAATAAAATCAAGGTAGATAGTGGAAGTTAACAATTATAGAAAACGAGCAAAAATTATAAATATACAAAAAAATAATAAAACAAGTACTTATTATAATGCAAAAAACACTACAATAATCTTCAAAAAAGAAGAAAAGAGGAAAGGATAAATAACGCTCTAATGGACTTATAGCGTGACGCGCACCTCACTTTGCGAATGTAGAAAATAATTGTTAAAATAAATGTAAAATTTAAAATAGAATTTTTATTTTAAAATATTTTCTTATATATATATATATATATATTACTGCTTCAGTGTTTACAGAAAACTGTATTTAATAGTTTGCAGATTCCTGGTCAGTTCATAAATAACAACGTTTTAATAATTTAATACTTTGTATTAAGTTTGTTTTTAATTTAAGGTAAAAATTAAGTGATTACAGAATAGAAACACTAATTATGAAAATAACAATTATAAAGGAATTTATACCGGATACTTGTTGCCTCGCAGAGGCAATACATTTTTAATTATATATATATATATATTAAAATTATATATATATATATATATATATATATATATATATATATATATATATGATATATCTTTTTATGGTGAAATGATTATGTAAATAAAATAAAGTTTAAACTAAAAAAATTATTAGTTTAAAAATGTAAGGCGAACTAATGGATAATAATATAAATAATTCAGTTTAAGACATAAAAAAGTTGGTACGCTAATGTGAAATCACTTCGAAATCTCCTCTTTTTTAAAAGAAATAAGTTTTAGTATTTTAATCTATAAATATTTAATTTATTTCTAAGATTGGTTATAATTTTCCTAGCTCTTTTCTAGATCTTTTTAAAAGGATCTGTGTCTTACTTAAGATGAAGATGCGTAATCTAAATGCAATATTTTTAATAAAGTTTAATAGAGTTTGAGTAAAGGATGTGAAAACTATCCGGTAATATATACCAAAACGGCCTATTAAAAAACTTTATTAAAATAAAGCATTTATTGGCAATGCTGTAATTATGTTCTGAGAATAAGAGTTTTAATAAGAATATAACTTCTAAATCTTTATTAGTAAGAACCTGTTTGATAATGTAATTGTCAGAAAATGGTAGATAAAAACTGTTTGAGGAAGTCCTACCAAATGAGAAGTTTTTTAGGTTTGCCTGTTTTTAAACTGTTAAATTAAATCAAAAAATTTTCGGCAATACGTTTTATGATATCATTGTTTTTTGGTAATAAGAATGAACATGAAAATGAAACAATGGAATATATTAAAATATAATGCAAAAGGAAAAATTGATACTGTTAATTCCTTTGCATATCTGGGAAGCATCATTGGTAAAGACGGAAAAACCGAAATTGATGTTCAAGCCAGACTTGGAAAGGCAATGTCAGTCTTCAATAGACTAAAATCAATATGGTCATGTTCTTCCATCCGTCTGAAGACAAAACTTCGTTTGTACGCATCAATAATCATTCTTACGGCAGTATAAGGGAATGAAATGTGAAAGCGAACAGACAAGATTGATAAGATGGTGGATGTTTTTCATCGCTGGTGTCTTATAAGTATTTTAAAGATTACCTGAAGTGATCACATTTCAAATGAGATCATGACAAGTACTGGCTTTCGTTCATTACATGACATCATTACAATTAGACGAAGAAAATTACTTGGTCAAATTTCACGTTTACCGCTCGAAAGACCAGCAAGAACGGTTTTGGAATGGAAGATCGAGAAAGAAATGTTGGTAGACCACAGAAAACCTGGCTAAGAACTATTCGGGAAGATCTAATTAAAATGAGTATTTCATGGGGTCAAGCAAAACGTTAGTCATAATGTTCAAATACGTGGAAACATTTGGCTGTCTCAAGTTCTTTTTAAATTAAGGGACTTTGTTGTGTTTGCTTTTTGTTCTAATTGTTATCTTATTACACCATGCTTATTCTCAAAGCAAAAGGGTTTTGTAATAATAATAGCTTTATTGTTCCACTGACTAACATTTTAATGTTTTTGTCTTTACACATTTTAACAATTACTTGTTTTAAAATAAAATGTAATTTATTTTGTTAAAAGCCAAAATACAATTAGCCTTACTAACATTAACACAAATACAAAAAAAATAGATTAAAAATTTAAAATAAATTATTTTTAAGTTTACCATGTTTTCCGCTTAAAAATAATTAAAACGTTATTTTTAAGAAAAGCAGGAAACGATTAAACTCTATTTCTGCAGCTAGTACGACATAACCTTGTTTATTCTTACTAATATGACACCGTCTTTTCTCTGAATTATTTTATTTAAAATTTTACCTTTGATCTGGTAATACTAATTTAGTCAGTAGAAAGAGTATTCAAGTTTAACCAATGTATTTTTACATTTTATAATTTGGAATTACATAATATGTGATTAATATTTACACTCCCAAAATGCTAACTGAATTTTCAGGTAGATAAAATTTTGCCAACACCCTGTATAATACTTCACCATATGTTAATAAGATTTTCAACCATTTCCGCTAATTAAATAAGTAATCCAAAATAAGCTTAAAGTTCGTGTCTGAGGCTTGAGAGGTGTTCACTGGTAAAAATTCCAAATAAGGATCAAACAGCTATATAGTGCTCGTGGTTAACTGAGACCAAGTGGATTTATTAATCAAGTGAATCTAGCAATTTTAATAATTCACCCTTGAAAACCCATATCTTAAATGTTTAATTATAAAAATTAATAAATGCTTAATTCTAATCATTAACACCATAAAAATTGTAGTAATGCCAAATTCTACTTTGTAATATTTTGCAAGTGATATGTTAGTGGTTATCAAAATTTGAGTAATATTTATAGTCTCAATTTATAAAAATGGTAATATTATCGATTTCGTACCTCCATGTAATGCATCTAGCACTCAGATTAACATGCTATCAGCAGTTTAATAACTAAGATTTACGACATTGTACAAGAGTATTAACAGGGTGTCCCCCTTGTTAACCAATAATAATGTGTTCGCTTTATTTTTGTCAGGGTTATAACCCTTATCCCAAGAGCTACATATGGTAAATATTTACCTTAACATACCTTTTAAGTACCCTGGATGTTTGCTTGCACTCACCCACCAAGACGGAAACCCAGTCATACCACTGTGCAATCGGTCCCTGCTGTTATTATTATGCCTATGGGAACCTAAAACAGAATGCATTACATAGATAATAGACAGTAAAGAATATCACTATTATTTAAAATTTAGACTTTGCGAACATTACATAAATCCCCAGATCCACTAACATCCCATAAATTTCATTAACGTGAAGAGTATATTGTCACAACTTGCTTTTCGAGTTTCAAAATACCTAAATACACAATAACCGTAATCAATGTCTGAGCTCCTACCAGTAATTAAAACAAAAAGAAATCATTGTCTTATAAAATGTATTTCTATTAAAATATCCGAGCTGACTACAATAATAATGAAAATATTCCGGTTTTCAATTGTTTACATAATACCTCTGTATGCAGTCAAAATATAACATCCTCTTCATTAGCATCCCGAATAATTCCATTCTATTGTTTATAGTTCAGTCTAACTAGTTCTATCCGTAATAACCAAAACTTGAACTCTTAACGCTTCAGAAAACATAAATCTCAAGAAACTTAATAAGAGATCTAAAATATACAGGCACAACACTACACATAATCTTTATCAGGTGACTGGACAAAAAAGATTAGCAATCACCAAATTTGTAATAAACTCCAATTTCATAATATTCTGTTGTTGATGACGTAATAATGGAGACTGTACCGGCTTAAACGTTCTCAGTAAAAATCCTAATGTAATCTCACGTATTGCTACCTTGACTAGCCTAAACACCGATAAAATGTACACAAATGAAAACTGTTCCAGTCAATCTTCACTTTATCTTAGAGAAAAAAATAATACGAAAACAATGTCTTAGTCGTTAGACCGAACTATCACTGCGCACCTTACAAATTAATAATTGAAAGAAATTATTTAAGATGCCACGCGAACTTGGGACTAATGGTGACCCTGCAACCAACTTTCGTTGTTGTTCGCCCACTAAATAGTATAATTTTCATATTTTAACTAACCATATACATAGGAAAGTTCTCTAAAAGTCCTAACTTTCCTATTTAATAATTAAATTATGTACTTCAATATATATACCGCAAACGAAAAAAACAGAAATTATTCATATATGTTAGAAATTGCGGTAGTAAAGATTCATTTACGGAATTGCAAGATAGTAGTAACAAACTTTTTTATTAAAATAAATTATTCAATAAATCAAAATTTGTCAATATTCATAAATGCTTCTATGAATAATTTGTAATCTTGATAATGGGTTATTTTTCTTCATATGTGATTGCAACTACAATATGTTTACTATTTATAAAACAGTAGCTTAAACAAAAAGTTAAGTGAACTGAGTATACCATTAAAACATTAAAAATGTTTTTAAAAGATAAACAAAGAATTACTGTATTTTTAATTACTGGAAACGCAATACACAATTTAAATTTAATACTTTTTGTTTCTATTTGTAAAAAATAACCAAGAATGTGTATACAAACAGTAATAGAAAACATCAATTCACAATTTGTTACTAAACAGACTAAATATTCAACATTAACACAAGAATATCTCAGAATTATAACTATATTTATCAATTTTGTACATAAATTAAAACTATATGCATAAAAGGGCTACTTCAAAATATTAAAAATATCTTTTGCTACATGTTTATCAACACAATTTAGTAGATCGAACAATTCTTCTTCACAATTCTCACCCATTTTTTCGCTCCGCACTCCACATTCATCTAATTTCGTTTTAAAATTAGAGCAAACACTTGCTTTGAATTCTTCACGCATTCTAAACTATTTTTTTTAAATAAAAAATTAAAATTTACCAAAGGATCCGTGACCTCTTCACTATCAACATCTGACATTCTGGCAAAAAAATACCTAAAATTCGCGCTATTCAACTATATAAAGTTTACATAAAGTCCAACAATTTATATAATACTAAAAAATACTGTTTATAAAATTTAAACTAAAATATAAAATTAAAATTAATTAATTTAAAATTTTTTTGCTAATATAATAAACAATTTAACTAAGTTACAATTTAGAAAAATTAAATAATTAATGGGTAAGGCCTAACCATACACCCATTAAATTTTAACAATTTAACATGGATGAAAGTGATTGGATGATGTAAAGGAAAGATATTATTGGCTGTTGGTTTTTATTAGTTGTTATATTATTTGATGAGGTACTTAATGTGAACATTTTGCCCGGAACGTCACTTTTCTACTGAATTTGCTGTGATGACTTGGTTGATTGAGCCGTACCGCTCCTGGAAAAAATTCTATAAAAGATTTAAAAAGTTTTAAAAATCCAGTCATGCTGAATATTATATCAGAAGTTCAAAAAAGGGTGATAGCAAAGAATTAAAGTATAAAGTTGTAAAATTCCGTTGTGCCAGGTTTCAAGAACAACCATCAAGAGCTACTGGTTAACGGCATCCCAAGTACCTTAATATTTCTATATTCTTTTTAGATTTAAAGATAATAAATGTCCGGTTTAATTTTTTTTTTTGGAAAAGGATAAAACAATTAAATCCTATAAATTTTCCACCAATTTTTTGGGATGCTGATGATTCAAACCTCCACATGGTGCATCCTGGACTTAAACAAATATGGATCAATGGCCATTTGCAAAGCGGTATAACTGGACCCTCATTTTAATGTAGCTTTTTGGCTAAGAGAGAAAACCCTGACAAAAAAATCATTTTTACATATTTACAAATTTTTTTGTACATGTAAATGTTACCCAATAAACTGTTCCGTTAATGTTCGGTTTGTTTTATTTTTCTCATTATTTGAATGACAATAAAGTAGCATTATCCATTGTGGAGATGGTATATAAAGTGGGGAATGTATGATATTATAATCGCAGCTGTACCTTAAAATTAATAGAGTACTTATGTAATTACTAATATGGGTAAAAGATACATAAACAGACTGCTTCAGTAGAATGGACATTAAGCTAGAGTATTATAAGTAGGTAAATGTTAGTGACTTTTACAACAAAAACAGTAATGCTTTTTCAAGTTTATTATAGACTATAGGGTTTAGTAAACTAGAGGCCTCGATAACATTGTCTTTTGCAATAATATGTCACAAATAAAATGTTAGAAACTTGACAACATCTACTTGAACAAGAATTTTTAATTTATCACTTATAAAAATTGCTTTTCCCTTGGGAATAATGCAATTTGTTTTATTAATTACCGTATTCAGTTGCTAGTGTAATTGTACTTTAATATTTATTGACACTGTGTTAATGATTACTGTTAACACTATGTGATTACATATCATTGCACATTGTACATATCATTAAACATATTTTTTAATAGTAAATATCGATTAGTGTACCAGTACCGTCCTTCTATCAATGTGTATTCTATGTAAAAATTGTCTATCCTGTGCAGTTAGTAACAATGTAACTCCAATATTTATTTGTAAACTGATACATTTGTTCCACCAGGTGTTTCGGTAACTATGTCCCGTTGTAATCAATAGTACATTAATAGAGTAACGTAATGTTATTGTGAGTTAGGTAAACGACATTTACCCATGCATAAAAAGTAAGAATACAAAATTCAGAGCTTAGCAAAATAAACTTACTGTACAATTGTTATAAGGTTACCTACATTTTCTAATTACTAGTGAGAATGTATAAAACACATATATCTTATATAATACTACTCATTAATCAAAAACCATTTGCAATGTCAAAACAGTTTTTAGTAAAAATTGGAGAGTAGTGTCTCTCCATCTAGTGTAGTTGTAAGTGCAAATCGTTTATTACATGAAAAGACTTCAACTAATGTGCGTTAACTAAACACTATGTGTCCGAATTATATTGACCAAACACAATAATGCAAATATTTTAGAACTCTTTAAGAAAATATGTATCATACAACGACAATTTACTTAATAAATGTGATATGAGTAGATAAGCGTAAAAATAATAATATAACAATTCTTCAATTTATTGGGCTTACAAAATAGAAAATGTAAAATAAAATATAAACCTATTTCTGTACAATTGTTCTCTCAGTTGTGTAGGTCAAGTAAGTAACGCATAAAACCTGATTTATCTAAATCATAAAAATTTTAATGGTAAACATAGGAAGAAATAGTTTTAATGATATCAATAATACGAATATTTTTATTACTGATAATAATCACAGTAATTACAATAATAATAATAATAATAATAATAATAATAACAGTAATAATAATAATAATAATAGTAGTAGTAGTAATAATAATAATACTATTATGAACAATCACAATAATAATTATAACAATAATTACAATAATAACAATAGTAACAATAATAATATTAATAATAATAATATTAGTACTACTACTACTACTACCAGTAATATTAATAATATTAGTAATCATAATAGCACTGTTATTTCTTATTAATTGTCTATTGTTGTTATTCTATCAGTCTTTTACTTAACCCACATTCATTTTACCATTATTTGGTTACTTAATAAATATTTAGTCCAGACAGAAAATAATATTACTTCATTAAATAAAAATTTCACATTAAAAAACATACTACTTATTTACTGTTCGTCCAACTATTTTCTTATTGGCTCTTATAATTTACCCTTGACTCCCACGTAATTTTTGGAATTAGTAAAAAAGGGTGTATTTTGATCAAAATGGGGTGTATGAATATGCTCTATGTGCTTATACAAATATACAGAGTGTATTAAATTGTATTTACTTAATTTTAAAATTAACTTTGAAAAATGAAAAAATTTTAAATATTTATAAACAACATACCACTTTAAATGTTTTACTTTCAGAAGACGATATTTTAGAGGATGCAGAACGTGAACATTTAGTGCTAGTGGTTTTCAGGTTTCAGGTTTATACACGAGTTTGATAGGAGAAAAAACTTATTTTAGTACTTGGTTCTGGGTATCAGGTATCAATATTATAGCAATATAAAAATAAAAGTAATAAAAAGCAAATAATTAAATAAAATTGTGAAGATAGTACAAATCATACGCCGATTTGAAGGACTTTAGGGACGAGGCCGAGACAATGTTGGCAGGTAAACTATTCCAAGCAGAAATAACCCTGTAAAAAAAGTAATGGAAACTCAAACGCGAGTGAACCCTAGGTTTGGAGATCTTAAACGGATGTCCTCAACGGGAGTCGTTGGAGAGGGCAAAGAGATTAAAGTGGTTAGTATTAAGGAGTTTATAGACTAAAATAAAATCGCCCCGGAGTTTCCTATCTTTGAGTGGAAAAAGTTTGAGAATTTTAAGCCGATTTGAGTAGGTGGAATTCTTAAGTGAAGCTCCTTTGTACCTTGTCAAGTTTCAATATATCCGCTCTTAGAATAGGAGACGTGATTTGAATGCAATATTCAAGATGTGGACGGATATAGAGTTAAAAGAGGAGGCGGGTACAACTAATCGGAATAGTGCCGAGGTTACGTCAGAAAAATTTAGCTAGCTGATAGCATTTAAGAATAGCCTTATTATGATGACACAAAACGTTGAGAGAAAGGCTGAAGGTCACACCTAATTCCTTTACCAGGTTAACTGCAGCAATTGGCTGCAAATTAGAAGCTGTAAAACTGTTGCCTGAGTGTTTACCAAGGGTAAAGTAGCTACACTTAGAGATATTCAGAGGGAGGGAATTGTCGATGGACCATTTGTAAATGCTATTAACGTCTTCCTGTAATTGAACCGGGTTTGTGCCCCAAATTTTAACATTATTTGCGTAAAGCAGAATGTTAGAGTGAAGAATCGAGGGGAGATCATTAATGTATATAATGAATAATAAGGGACCTAGAACTGATCCTTGAGGAACACCTGAAGAGATAGGGGTAGGGGAGGAGGAAACATTACCTAGTTTAACTCTAAAATAACGGTTTGTCAGGAAGTCCTGTATCCACGTTAAGAGAGGAGGGCTTACGCCGAAAGATTTTAGCTTGCTTAACAATGCTGAATGAGGTACCTTGTCGAAGGCTTTACAAAGGTCGAAGTAGATAACATCGACGAAAGGGGAGCGATCAAATAGACTCGTAACGCTTTTTGTAAACAATAATAGATTAAAGAGGCAGAATCTCGTTGGCATAAATCCATGTTGAGCAGAATTTATAAGGTTATTGTTTATAATAAAATTGATTAGGTGGGATTTGATAATCTTTTCAAAAATTTTGCTGGGTCCCGAAAGGATACTAATAGGCCTATAGCTATCAGGCATAACCTACTACCGGACTTATAGATTGGACGGATGAAGGCAAGCTTCCAGATTGAAGGTACTTTGCCTAGTTGTAGAGAGAGATTAAAAATGAAGGCGAGGGGGGGAGCAAGTACTGACGCACATTCTTTGAGAACTCTTTGGGTAGAGCTCGTCAGCTATGAGAAGAGGATTTTACCAATCCAAGATATTTAGCAACCATAGTGTGCGCGACGATAGGACACCCAGAGTTGAGGGTAGGCATGGGTAATAGAATAATAGGAGAATTTGTATTAAAGACAGATTTAAAGTATGTTCCAAAATTATCGCAGATTTTAGGTGATAAGAGGAAGGAACCATTTTGGTCCTTTAGCCTAGGCAAGGAAAAGTCTCGCCCACGTTTATGTTTGATATATTATTAAACTTATTAAACTTGGAATTTTCTAGAAGTGTACGCAGTTTGTAATATTTAAGCCGCCTGAAACCCGAGACTCCCTTATTTCGGAGATCGAGGTAATTGTAGAAAAAACTCGGAAGGTTAGTGGATTTTCATGCGCGGAGAGCGGAATCTCGCGATTTCAGGATACGAAGAAGGTGCCGAGGGATTTTCAATTTGGGACGGGACGGGTTATAGAACGGGATGAAACGGTTTATTCCTTGTCTTACGAAATTGATAAAAATTTCGTATAATCTATCAATATCGGTCGTTTGTAGGAAATCCCAGTTATAGCTACAAAGGAAATTTCTGAGCCTTGCAAAATCTGCTTTACGGAAGTTTAGGACTGGTGCGGATTAATGGTGAGAGAATAAGCATGAAATAGGGAGCTAAACCTCAAACGAAAGAAGAGCGTAATCGCTCTTACCTAAGGGAGGCCGAAGAGAAATATAGTCAATAAGCGAAGGAGGAGAGGAGAAGACTAAATCTAGAACGGAGGGGGAGCAACCAGTCCTAATGGTAAGAATCAAATTAAACGTTGTATCCTAGACTACCTAGGCACTATATATATATATATATATATATATATATATATATATACATATATAATGAAAGATAGGTAAACGTTTTAGCAGATAAAAACTTATTAGTCAATTTTCTGCTACATATTTATAACTATTGCTATATATATATATATATATATATATATAATAACAAATTTGCTTAAATGTATTAATTTATAACATAAAAACAAACAATATAACTTTAATAAGTGTAACATTTTGTTAATTAAATTATGGTTTTACAAGACATGGTTTTAATTAACAAATTTTTTAAGAAAAAGAGGAGTTAATTGGTTGTATCTCGGAGCAGTGAACAACAAATCCAGATTTATCTTAACAAATATAAAAATAATATCTTTAATGTCCTCGTTTTTAAAACTATTGAGGCGACATTGTTTACAAAACATTGCAGCCTTTTCTGTTAATACAGAATGATTGTGCTCAAAAACTCCTGTTTATATCCTATACTTTTTGTTCTTTATTAGACCCACAGTGAATCTTGAGAGACATTTGGTATTTTTAGATTTTAAAAAAATATAAAAATATAAATTACTTAGACTGCCGTTGACCAATAGCTGTTGACGGTTGAGGTCAATATTTTGAATAACGGTATATCACAGATTTGTATTTAAAAACATGGGCACTATCACTACCATTCTCTCAACTTCTGCGATAAAAAACAGAGTGTGTTGTGTCTTCAACTTTTTTGGAATTCTTTTCAAAATTATCCCAGCAATCCTCCTTTATATTGAACCAACTAGTTGCAGCGAATTTAGTCGAAAAGTGATGCAACAGCTGAAATGTTAACATTAAGTACCTCATCAAAAAATAAAATAACCAATAAAAAGTAATAGCCAATGATATTGTTTTTTTACATTAACTAATTAGATTTATCTATGTACAATTTGTACACCCTTTTTTATTTTCTACAATAAAAGTTCATTTAATAAAACGTTTCTTAATTACTTATTAAGTACATTTATTTATACTTGATTAATACTACTTTTTTTATAAATTATTTTTTTAAAATAAACATTAAAATTGAGTTTGTAAATATTATTTTAAATATTTTAAAATAATTTTACTTAAATATTTAATAAAAAAATGCATAATTTTTATTAGTTTGTTTATGCTAATAGTAGTATATTATTTTTTATTTTTTAATAAGTAATTGCTTCAAAAACTTAATAAAATTATGTTTTACTCAATATACTTTTAAGTATACACAAATGGTATTGTTCTAAACGTAATCAACAATTTCTAAATTAAGACAAACTGTTAACGAGTTGAATTTGGACGGTTTGAAACAAAAGTGACACTCTACTCGTAGTGCACTATTTAATTAAAAGTATCATTTTTTCTAATAGCCAAGTAATACAACAGTAACAAAAATCTCAACAAGCTTTATTTTTTTATAAACGATATTATTAATTTGCTAGTATCTGAAGTTGTTCAATAAAATTGTTACTTTAAACTGTTCTATCGACACGTGGAGCCAAAAGCTTTTAATCTAATTTAATAAAAATGAATTTGGAATACATTATACTCCTTAATATTATATTTTTAAGAAACAATATACTAATACAATTATTTAACATTGCAGCCATGACAACCTAAAATCACTTATTCGTAATGTCAAACGTCAAAAGCATTCTGATTTACAGATATTTAACAGTACTTGTAAATAAAACAAAAAGTTTTATTTTGAGAAAAATGCAATTTAAAAATTACTCCACTGTAAATAACTACTTTTTTAAATTACATTGTTACGTTATAATATAATACAGTTATTAAATATAAAGATGAAAGATAGAATTTGCGTTTAAAAAACTGTTAAAAATACAAAATAAAAACAATTGAAAACATATTTTCTAAATTAAAATTTTCAAAAATTAAAATTAAATCGATTTTTGTAACTGCTTAAAATTTATTAGTTCCAACTGCTAATTGCCCAGGTTCTATTACAAATGACTGAATTTTATTGGTCCAAAATTAAATTATCGATTGCTTCCTATTTACATTAGCCAACCGAAAATCAAAAATGTCTAAAATCTGATTGGTTGTCCTTACGTATTGAATTTCTTTATAATTTCCATTTTATATGGGTTAAGGCACAAATCGTCCCATCTAGGAATTATTTTCATATTTTTTATTCCAATAAACACAGTTTCAAAATGTTTCAATACATTTTGGCAAGTGGATTCTTCCTATTACTGACTACATTTACTTATACTACAGGTAATAAAAAACACATTTAATATTTCATTTAACTTGTAATTCTTACTAAAATTAACAAAAAAAACCCGTTTATTGTATTTGCTTTGTAGATGCACTTAAATGTGTCGTTTGCAATTCGTATGCAGATGGTAAAATGTGCGATCCTTGGGACAGTTTTTCATTTGTGAAAGATTGCTCAACTCAAGAAGGAATTGATACAAACAAGCCTGTTGTTTGCAGTAAAATTGATCAATTTGGTAAGATAAAAATAATTTTGTTTTCCAAAACAACAATCTATAATTTTGAATTATTAAATTTAACTGTAATAAATGCTGATCAGGCATCAGGCCAAAAGTAATCTTTTCCTATTTGGAACAAATCATTTCCTAGTTATGTTATTAGTAACAATGCATCATTGGCAAAAGTAGAATTACCGATTCAAACGTTTTCTTTATCCAAATTTGGAGGCACTTGCAAGTAGTTTATTATTAGTGTGTTTTCATCAATGTATGAATGTAATTATATTTTATATTTTATTAAAAATAAACGCATCAGTGTACATCATTCAAAAATGCTTTATGAATGTTTATTAACATGTTAAACATGGCACAATATTGAGTTTGTAAACAAAAAGGTTATAAAACTATTCAAATATTATAAGCTAATTAAATGAAGTTATGCTGTTGTAATGTACTTGCAAAACAAGTTTTATAACTAACTTAAATATGTATATTTTGTAATTACTATGTTGTTATAACTTTTTCAACTTCAAATTTAAACAATAATAATAATAATAATAATAATAATAATAATAATAATAATAATAATAAAAATAATAATAATAATAACAATAATAATAACAATGATTTTAAAAATACTTTTGAAATATGAGAAAATTTCATACTCCCTCTACATAAACTTGTTGTTTTATCTAACTATGGCAATATGAACAACGCGGTACGTGTCTGTCCACCAAATTATTGGAAATTTTATTGAATTTTTGGCATACAATTACTTGCTTTATGCAAATTAGTGAAATAAATTACTTTTCTAAAGCGCTTTCCTTCTTACTACAATACATTTTAACTCATATATATATATATATATATAGTATGACTGTTATTAAATTAAATTATTTTACAAACATAATTGATTAAATATTAAGCAAAAAATATACTACATTTTTGAAATAAAGCATATAGGCCAAACAATTTTACATAACAGCTAAATCATTTAATAATATCAATAAATATATTAATTGACTTTTAAATGTTTTATATATATATATATATATATATATATATGAAAAATTGTGCAATGGTGTGTGCTGAAAACGGATATCACAAAAATGGGTGTTTGATAATAGTAATCAACCCTGAAACGTATTTATTATGGAGTAATAGGAGGTTCTTATTTTTAACAAAATAATTTAAGATTTATACGGCAATTAGTGCTTATTTTTTAAACCTGTTTTGGGGACTGGAATACAGCGCTCGACTAGAACCAGCACAAAATGTGGACCCACGTTTGGCTTCGCTAAAACATCCACTGCTGAACAATGCGTTTTCCGTCAAAACATTTAAAGCTGTAAAAAATGAAATGAAAAAAAACGGTACATTTTAGCAACAATAAACTTTCGGTATATTTGTTTATGTAGAACAAAGCACTAGGAGAACTTATGTGCACATGAATGCTATGACTAATCAATACACATTCTTATGTCTGCCATATTTATCCAAAGTGTTGACTAATCAAACGAAATCAAACTTCTAACAAACGTATTGGAGTAGGATTAATTAAATCCTTTCATCCACGCATTTGTTTGAACTAATTTGTACATCCTTCACAATAATGTTCTTTATAATGACTTATTCAAAGTATAGTAATTTTAAATTATTATTTTTAAACCGCATGTTTACCGTTCTGACTACATTCATCTCTAGCGTCTATTAAATAATTTGGTACATTGTATTTAATGGGAAGCTATTATTTCTACTATTTTTTTGGATTGTAGTTGTATTATTTTGGTACTGAATGTATTTCTAGTTAGGTATTGAATCTTCATGTAATAATAGAAAAGAATAATATTAATTGATTTTGTTCAAATTGAACTCAGCCAATATATTAATCTAGTAAGACTTTACGAAGACCCATTCACATTGTTTAAGATGTGCGATTGTTTACATAAGATTGCCACACCTAGATAATATTAACTCTTACAAACATATTGTAATAATGCTACTAAAGAAAGTGTGACGTTAAATGCATAACGTTGCAGTTATACTTATAGAGTATTTTTATAAATAACATAACTAATAATTATGATACCAAATGAAAAATTGTATTGAATTTTAGGCTATTTACATTATTATTCATTTAACTATTATATTTTTAAATATTTTAATACAAACATTTTTTATTAAATACTTTAAATATTTTATAGTTTTTTACAAATTTAAAATACAGCAAATTGTTATTAAATAAATGCATTTAAATGTAATTAAATAAACAATAATTAGTTTATGTGGATTAAGTTGGGAAAAAGTAATTAATAAGTAGACAGGAAAATAGAATTAAGAAAATAAAGTGATGGTTGAAAATAGCAATAACTGACAACAAATAATAATTTTATATATTTTTGTGGTCTTAGAATATAAGAAAAACTTTCGGTTTAGTAAATATATATAAAAAAGTTAAACATACAATATATATATATATATATATATATATATATATATATATATATACTGCATTCATGCAGAAAATATAATAATTTTTTTCAACATTTTTGAGAGTAAAATTAAAATGTTTTTAGCATTATTATGTTCACTTAAACATTTATATTTAAACATTATTAGAATAAAAATAAAAAAGCTATGTTTTTGGTAACTACTACCCATCATTACTAAAATTACAATTTTCAAGTTTTTTCGGTATAATAAAACAAACAAGAAATTGTTTTTCTAAATCCAATTTTTGGATAAACTGAGAGATAAACTGAGATGGCTTAACCAAGTCTATGCCAAAAGACCTTTGCCAAGTAGTTACAAAAATGATTACAATTACAAGGTATTTTGTAATGTATACTATTTTATTTAATATTTGACGTTCTATTGTATTTAAAGCATAGGATTTTCTTTATTGTTCCCCTTATGATTCCAAATAAAAATAATAGAAGACGTAAACTGTGAGATGAATTCATATTGTATATTTTTGTCAGTTAAAAACATAAAATGGTGTATATATATATTGGGGTTATAGATGGTGACTAAAGTACTCCCTTTACCCAACACTAAAACCTTTAAAGCAACATTTTTAGCCTCACGCTGCATTTATCAGTTCACTTGCAGTTGCAGTGACAAGTATATTGGTCGGACAATGCGTTGATTAGCTAATCGGGCTAAACAACATATTTCCAACTGGATTGATAATAGGTCAAACGGAAGTGAAATATGATTCAAGTTATATATTCAAGTTATAATCATGATATTCCAAATAAAAATAATAGAAGACGTAAATTGTGAGATGAATTTATTTCGTATATTCTCGTCAGTTACAGACATATAATTTTAGTGTATATATATGTATATCTTGGTCTATTTATTAAAACCTGTAGACATTGTATTACAAAAAAGCGAGGATTTGTATTTAGTGTTGGTGATAATACCTCTGTATAATTCTACTTGTATTACTCCTGTACCATTAATTAAGTTTTATCTAATATCCGATATATTCTATTCAAATAAATAATATATTTATAAATTATTATTTATTTTCAAAATCCTTTTATTCTAAAAATTCATGAGACAACAAGATTGGTCCATGTAAATTGTAATTCAAATTTATGAGTTTTGAAAATTCTGCCTATTGACAATTGAGGTTCCATGTTTAGATTTTGCTCAACTTTGTCATTGGAATCGTGCCTTGAATTCTTCGTCACAATCCTATCAAATGGTGCTAGCAATCATTTTTTTAATGTTAGTGTGGCATAGCAGTACAGAAATTGACTTGAATCTGATTAGGTTCGGATCCCATCACTGACATTAAATGTAGAGGCCCATGTTTATTGTCAAAAGTCATTTTACGTAAACGATTCAAAACAGTAAAATTAATATATATTAATAATATTGCTCTTTAATTGTTCTCGCTTTTCAACCTGATTTAAGACCATCACGGCTACATTTGCTTCAAATAATCTACATGGGAATAAGACATGAATATATTGTACAATAGTTTAATCGGTTTTCTAATTACTCCTATAAGTATTGCAATACTTTTTTCACATTAGCTGTTATTATTGTACAATCGATTTATTTGCTTTCTTTCCATTGTGTTATCAACTGATATTTGTCTATTTTTTATAACATGTTATGTATGTTACACGTGTATACTTTGTATACTATAATATATAATATAATGTAGATTAATGGTATGTAATAAATAGAATGCAAATTTTAATGGACCAATAAAAAGTTCACTTATTTAACTGTGACCAATTTTTTCTTTCCTGCATATACATTTATAAGCAGTTAGTCGTAATGGTGTGTCTATTGCATTTGCTATACTTGTAAAACGACACGTAATAACGTAAGATGGCATGTGTCATCATTACACAATGTTCAACATGCATGTTACAAGCAAGAACATGAAAATGTTATTATTACGTTTGTGAAAAAAACTGTACCCTACAATACATAAAAGAGAATGTTTATTTATTTATGTTTACCACTTTGAATGTTTCGACGGGAAATGTATCTTTTAGCAGTAGACATTTTAGTAAAGCCGAACGTGGGCCCGCATTTTAGTGGGCCGGTGATGGGATTCGAACCCATGTCCACCGAGGTCCGAATTCGAGCGCTGTACCGCTATATATAGGAAAATGATAAAATTTAATTTAATTTTCAAATACACATGTACATGTATTGTTATTTTGTCTTAATAATTGTGCTTTTGTACATACAATTTGCAGTCAGGAGTCGCTAGATAAGTCTCCGCGTTTGATGTCGGTAGTGGAACTGCAAACGTCAGTCCACTATTTGTACAATTCGTGAATTTGTAACGTGTAGGAGATAATATTGTATTTTTAAAAAACGACATTATAATTGTTTTAAACTATTATTGTATACATAAAAACCCTTTTTTATTGTCAAATATGTTTGCAAAACGTTGGACTGAGTACATGTGGTAAAACCAAACTCATACATAACTTAATTACAAATCCAGGACTTTGCCATCGTATATGTCAACGTAATAACTGTGCCGGAGCGGTCTAGCGGTACAGCGCTCAAATTCAGACCTCGGTGGGCATGGGTTTGAATCCCATCACCGGCCCACTAAAATGCGGGCCCACGTTCGGCTTCGCTAAAATGTTCACTGCTGAAAGATGTTTCTTGTAAAATATGCAAAGTAGCAAACATTAAATAAAAAATAAATAAAACACTATATATATATATATATATATATGTTGAAATCCTACAACCGGCAATAAATGCGGACCCACGTTCGGCTTCGCTAAAATGATCACTGCTGAAATATTCACAGTAGTAAAACAAACATTTTCAAAATAAAAAAATTGTTTTAAAATTATTTAAATTAATTTGCTATTAAAATGAAATAATAATTGACCAATCAAATGTTTGATTCAAAATTCTTCTCCTTTTCCAAAAAATATTAATTTAATAATATTATTTAATTTTTGTAAATACATCAGAAATTTAAAACAATTTAAATTTTTTAGTTCGAGATAATTAAACTCAGAATATTACAGATAGTTATTGTTTTTGATATAGTCAAAGACGTTTCCAACAAGAAGTGTTCTATAAAATGTTAAATTATTTTACTATTTGTAAAATTCTAAATAATATATTTTAAAAACAAAAATCAAAATTTTTAAATAATTTTTGAAATGATTAATTGCTTATATATATATATATATAAATATTATACAAAACGCTTTTGCTTTAAGAATAAGACAACAATTACAGCAAAACAAAAACAACAATAACAAAGTCTCGTTGGCGTTAAATATTCTGCAAATCGAAGATTGCGTTTTTTTCGGCTTTCACTCAAC
>JAKXYG010000245.1:242500-276219 GCA_025895645.1 Cardicola forsteri | reverse complement strand
GCCCCTAGGCATCTAGACTAATAACAGCAGGGTCCGAGTGCACAGCGGTATAACTGGGCTTTCGCTACGGCGGGTGTGTGCGAACATACACCCAGGATACTTAAAAGGTATCTAGATGTATACGTATATTATATGTAGCCCTTGGGCTAAGGGAGATGACTCTGACAAAAAATCAGGCGGTCTCGTCAATCTTTGCGAACAGTGGCGACGTCACAGGGATGCCGTCTACCAGCCAAGAAACTTTGTTATTCTTCCACGTTTGTCTACGCTTGTCAAGCCATCGAGATCGATCGTTCTACATGTCGTATAAATATGGGAACTAATGAAGAGGTGACCACGTCACCAACCAAAATGAAATGAATTAATGAATTTGCCAAGACGGAAGCCCAGTTATGCCGCTGTGCAGCCGGTTCCTGTTGTTGTAGTCTGGGTAGTCGAAGTCACCTAGCCTTTGTAGGTAACAGTCAGGAATACAATCATTATTGAACTTGAAACTCTAAACATTACTCAAATCTTTAGAATTATTGGCATCAGTATCAATTTGGAAGTTTTTAGTTGTAACAAGAATCAGTGTTAAAGTTGACTTATTTTACGACTATTTTAACAGACATTATTTTATGTTTTCCAATATTCCCCCCTCCCAAGACCCAATTCAACTGGCTATCGGTTGCAGGCAATGTATGATATGAAAAATTGTTCCATTGTCAATGTTCCCGATAACAAACCCAATCCGCTAAATGCATTCCGTCTGTCAGTATTTCCGGCAAGTCGCATGTTTCAAACCGAAGATTCAACTAACAAGGTAATACAGATACATTGTTTACATCGTTTTCCTCCCTCACTCCTTTTTACAGAACTGAGCACTCTAAGTCTTTTTCTTAATTATGAATGAAAAGGGCATTATAAGGGGAAAATTGTGTATTGACTCAACGCATTATAGAATAATTAACTATAAATAAGTTATTTTGAAATGGAAACATAAAAAGATTGATTTACAATGATTGGATAATAAATAACCAATGACAATAGTGTTATAAAAATTGGCCAATGACAAGGAAGCGGTTTGGTGATTGGTTGAAATACTATGTAGCATTTTATTATAATGAATGGACCAATGAAAATAAAAGTATTTAATGACCCCATTTTGTTTTCTCCAACATCCAGGAATTATGGATTCGGTTAATTGAAGATGTCACGAAAAAGTGCGCAATAGATTCCAAACCCAAATCAAAGGTGGCGGACGTTAGTAGTAAATCGGCCGACAGTTCGAATAAAAAGCCAACTAGAAGGTTTTATCACATAGCCAAAATGATTGCTGGAACGGTCAATTTATCAGCGCCAAAGATATCACCGGAAGTAGAGCTGGTATGTTCCAACTCGCTGTCCGTCGTGTTGCCCGAATGTGCTGGTTTGCTTAGCAATGACGTTGGACCGTCTACACAAGGGGCTGGCGTTGGTGAAAGAAGGAATCCTTTTAACGACCAGAAGAATGAAGGAGTCCAAGGTAGGCGGCGTGGATGGGCTGAGAAGAACTCCCCCCCCTGTTGATTGGATTTGAATTTCAGCAGTTGATGGAAAGAGGTCTTGTAGTACATTTGTTTACATTTGGTGTTGCACTGTTTTGAGTAATAGTTGAGGTTGACAACGTGTGGTTATCCTTTCATTATTTCTAGATTTGTACAACATATTAAACAATTTACTATAATGACTTGATAATCGTGGCAAAAGTAGAAGAATAACGAAGTTTCTTGGCTGGTAGACGGCATTCTTGTGACGTCCCCACTGTTCGCAAAGATGGACGAAGCTGTTTGACTTTTTCTCTTAGCTTAACGGCTACATATGGCATACGTATACCTTAAGATAGCTTTTAAGTACTCTGGGTGTACTCTTGGACTTATCTACTGTAGCGGGAGTTCCGTTACATCCTTGTGCATACGTTCCATGTTGTGTTCGTCCAGGATGCACTATGTGGATGGTAACAGTCAGGAAATGGAGATTTATTGCTTAAATCCGTACGATAATTAGTATTTTAATGAGAATTACACAAATTGACTGCTCTTTTTCATTCCAACCAGGATCCCTTGTCAATCATTCGCAGATTTCATCGGGTTTGCGCAAGCTGAAATCGAGTAACGATTGGTTGTGGAATGTACCCGAAGATTTGGAAGTTTCCGTATCCGAACGCGATTTCTATCGAGCAACTCAACTTGTCATCAAGTCCCGACACTATTTGAATGTGATTCTGAAAGATCTCGAGGTATCGAACGTTCAAAGGACGCGCGACGCCATGTCGGGCGTTACCAAAGCCGACTGGGAGAAGTTGCGCCGACGAATTGAAGAAAAGGAACTTCATTTAACGGAAGCGCTCCAAGCTGTATTGGTTAATTCTGCCAATACTCACGGTTAGTTCGATGCTACTTTGGCGCCGGGTTCAGAGTGATGATGAGAATGTTCTGAGATTCGGGGTGGAAGCTTGTGACGATCCCTAGACGGGTGCGCAGTGCTAATTCCTTGCTTGTGTGCTGGTATGATCTAGCGGTGCAGAGCACGTTTGGCTTCATCTAAATGTTAGTAAAGTGTCAATTTTTTGATGATGATGATATTGCTGATTGTTACGTGGTGCATCCTAGATTAACACAGCGGTACAATTGATTTTCTACTTTGGTGGGCAGATGCAAGCCAAAGATCTACGATAGTTGAAAGGTATTTTAACCGATTCATCTTTTATTTATTCATTCATTCATTTTGGTTGGTGACGTAGGCGATGTAGGGAATTCAAACTGCCACATGTTTTTGATTTTGTCGATCTCACATTTGGTTGAAGAGGACAGGTGTTGTAGTTTGCATTTTGCAACGATTATCTTTTCATTTAAATGCGGCAAAACAAACGTCGGGTGATGAGATTCAGACTGGCACGTGTAGGGCAGAAGTGCGTATTGGTACCTTTATAGAACTGCAGAAGCACATGTACAATTCTGTCAATAAAACTGAACAATAGCTGAAAGAAATATAAAGTACAATTGCATAGAACAACTCCACTATTCCACGCTAAGGATGTTGTAAAATAACATTGGGATTTTATTATTTAGAATACTTGCTTGAGTTCCATGAACACTGTTTTACAATAATAGAAATATTAAATTACTAATTCCTTAAGTGCAGGCCCACATTTGGCTTCGCTAAATGTTCACTGCTGAAAGATGTTTTTTGTCCAACATTCAAAGTAATAAACATTTAAAAAATGCGACTTTATAGATATTTTAAAGCCTAATAATCAATCTTTGATTTCTAGTAGGTATGGACACTTTATCGAGTTCTAGTTAAAACATTGGTAGACTTTATGAGTTTGTGAGGAGATTTAGTATTCTCCATGACGAGTCTTTCCTGTATCAATATTCAAAAATCTAGATATATTGTAGCGTCATGTTTAAAACTTTAAAAAGCTTTTGTCTTGTACTCCAAAGACCAATAAGTATACATAAGGTTACAGGTTGGTACACGAGTTGAGTAGGAGAAATTCCGTTTGGTCTGCGGTTTAAGGCTCATTCATTTCATTCATTTTGGTTGGTGACGTGGTCACCTCTTCATTATTTCCCATATTTATACGACATGTAGAACGATCGATTTCGATGGCTTGACAAGTGTAAACAAACGTGGAAGAATAACAAAGTTTCTTGGCTGGTAGACGGCATCCTTGTGACGTCGCCACTGTTCGCAAAAATTGACGAGACCGCCTGATTTTTTGTCAGTGTTATCTCCCTTAGCTCAAGGGCTACTTATTATTTATTTTAATTTTATGTTTGTTACTTTGAATGTTTTACGAGAAACATTTTTCAGCAGTGGGCTAAGGCCAATGAACCTGTCAGTAAATCAGTCGGTTTCGTTCATTTCTGCGAGCAGTGGCGCCATCACAAGGATGCCGTCTATTGTTCTTCGTTGGTCATGCTTATCGGGCTACCGGATTCGGTTGTTTGAAAAAGGGAAACGTGACCACATCACTAACCAAAATAGATATAAAAATTAAATCAATTAATCTCGTCGACTATTCCTACTCTATCGATCACAAATCATGACATTAATAATAGTAGTATTTTAATAATCGATCAAGGATTCGGTGATTGGTTAAGAAATCGCTCAAGAATTTGCTAATAAAAATAAGGGTTTTCAAGGATTGGTTACACAATTAACAACCAACGGTATTAATCCATACCTTTTTTGTATAAAATACTTTTGGAAGTCTAAATTTCAATGCCTATTTCTGTTCCACCATCATTTTGCAGGAGCATCGAAAACAGTCGCAGATGCGGTGCGTTTTTTGGGACTGTTGGGCAAAGCGCATTTGGCTTCACAACTATTCCTACTCTATCGATCGCAAATCATGGCCAAAGCCTTGACACATGGCGTGCACCAAGAAGCCGATCAGCTGATTTATTTGAACAAATTGTCCTTTTCATTTCACCGCAGTTTGGCCGAAGGTGCTGCTGACTGGCGTCGGGTGGTGATGAACCGACTCGATGAAATTTTACAGCCCGACTTTAAGGGAGCGGCACGTTCGAAATTCGAGCACGCTCTCAACATGCGTACGTGGCTTTGTATTGCGTGTGTATGTCTATTGTATTTAATTTGAACGTGATTTGTTCATTGGTGGGTGTTATGCTGACTACAGCCTATTCTATCATTGTGACGGCGTCATTGCTCACAAAGATTAATACATTTTTAGAATTGTCAGGTTCACTTGAATAATAAATTTACTAGGTACTTTAAGTCAACCAGGAGCACTGTACAGCTGTTTCATTCTTACATTTGGAATTATCAGCAGCGCATACCTTTCAAGTTTTACACACACATGAACTTGAACCCACGCCCCATCTGGTGTCAGCCAGCGCCTTAAACCACTGAGCTACGGGTGGATGACCTTGGACCTGTAAATTTATTATTTATAGTGAATCTGATCAATTCTAATTGCCCAGTGTCCTCAAATGCTGCTACGTTACTACCGGTTTAGCAGGCGCTGATTGGACAGCTGTACAGAGCTCCTGGTTGACTTAAAAGCCTAGTAAATTGATTATCCAAGTGAATTTGACAATTCTAAAAACAAATAATCCCTTAAAAACCCATTGATTGTCAAAGTTATCTTTCGTAGCCCAATATGGTGTACTATACCTTGCATCCAGTTATGCCGCTGTAAACTCGGCTTCTGATCGATGTTAGTTTGAGTGCAGGATGCGTCATGTAGGGTATGGAAAGCGAGATTATCATCATTAATAGATATTGACACTATAAGCTTTTATCAATTCCCTATGATCACTAGAACTTTTAAGGTAAAGAAGTTTTTTCGTGGGATGCTAATGATCCCGAGGATTTGGATAATGCTTATGAAGCTTTAAATTCCAATTATGTTGTTCCTCCATCACGTGGTGATTATGGTTGATTTTTTGTTATCGAAGGAACAGGGTTGGACATGAGTTTGTTTGTATCGAGCATTAATGACAACACATGCCAATGTCTTTTCCATCGTTTTGCAGGTTTTTGCAATTGGGTGTTGGACGAAACGGAAAAGTTTGGGCAACAATTGCGTACGCTATTGATCGACGGTCAGTCGGTGTCTTTCTACTCGATGGCTCAAGCAGCTACACGCATGAAAGCGCATTCGGACAAGGTAAGTTACCCCCCCTCCCCAATACTTTGACTAGGGAGCTTGAGGATAAAGTTTCACATTTCATCATTCATGACTGTTCCTTCTCCACGACGTGCATTGTGGACTATATGCCTACAGGCAGTTAGACCGAGTGCACAGCAGTATATCTGGACGTCGGCTCTTGCGAGTGAGTACAAACGTACATTCCAGGATAGTTAAAAGGTAACCATGACAACAAATCAGATGGCTACGCCAATCTTGTGAACAATGACGCCGTCACCAAGATGCTGTCTATCAGCCAAAAAACGTTGTTATTTTTCTACGTTTGTGTTACACTTATCAATGCTTTGCAATTTTTATTCTATCAATTTCTATATCGATGTATATCAGTTGACGGAATTGTTGGGCGTTGATATCAGTACAATTGTCGAACGAGCCATGGCGTCTGCTTGGCATCGAGCAGCATCCGACCAGGCCGAGGTTCTGTCCGAAGCCGTTCAGAATCGGGGCAAGGTAAACAATCAATCAATCAATTGATTTTTATCTATTTGTTTTTACACCGACTGGGTTATTTATTGTCTAACGCTCTTCGTCTTTTATTGGCCTATTCGTGGAGCATCTCGAACAGTCGTCTTTTATTATTTATCATATAGAGGGGTGACGAATTCATGAAGCCTTTTAAGTTCCGTTTTTTTAGCCCAATGACTTCATATACTATACATATGATAATTTTTGAGTACCTTGGAAGTATCATTGCATCCATTGGCTAGGACGAAAGCCTAGTTATACCGTTGTCCAAGAAACATTACATCAAGGTACGAAAAATTAGGAATATTACGAGACATCAATGCCACTTTGTACCTGTCCCGATTTTTAAATTTGTATGTATGTTTATCTAGGCATGACGTTTTAATCAAAAGGAGACTTTAATAATCGATTAATAATAGCAAGGATTCGGTGATTGGTTTAGAAATCACTTAAGAATGTATCAAAACGATTAGTGATTGGCTACAAAAATAACCAATGGTATTAATCTTTACTTTTGTAGTTAGGTCCATCGTTAAATGTTTCTCCTATCTTCATCTAATTTTTATTTTTTGTGCGTAAAATACCCTTTAAAAGTTGAAATTGCAGTACTTATTTCTCTCTGTATTTTTGTTTGTAGCAAGAAAAATTGGATACTTTTGGTGATTTGCCTGCGGCCGATAGGGCAAAAATGATTGAAGAACTCAAGTCATGTGACTTGTTGAATAAATACAGTGCCGAAAATTGTAAGTACATTTGGTTTACATGCATACAAAATTTAAACTTTTGTTTTTTTAGTTGGATTAGATTGGAATTGGATGTATGATTGCCAAATATCAATGTGTTTAAAGTTTATTTATTAAATATGTTAAATAGAAATTCGTTTGTGAAACCAAATGAGAGCCAACATTTAGTGACGGTGGTGGTACTATTAATGATCCTGAGGATTTGAGACCTTGACAAAAAATCAGATGGCTTCGTCAATTTATGCGAACAGTAGCGACGTTACAAGGATACCGTCTACCAGCCAAGAAACTTCGTTATTCTTTTACATTTGCTACGTTTATCAACCCATCGAAGTCGATCGTTTTCTATTCCGTATATGGAAAATAATAAAGATGTACTCAAGTCACCAACCAAAATGAATGAATGTAGGAGTCAAATCCCATCTTTATGCAACTATGCATTTAGCGTCTTAATCTCTTTTAGTAGCCCGGTACAATTGTAAAGAATTAGAATGCTGTGAGAACAAGAGTTTAATTCGTAAGTGTTGACATCCACAGCTGCCTTTTTATGTTTCAAATTCGTTTCCTTATGATTCGCAAAGTATTGCATCACCAAGCATTTTATTTCTAGCAAATCTATTTCATTGTAGTTGAAGGCCTAGTCACCTCCCCGTTATTTCTACATTTGTACGGCCCATATTAAATAAACAATTGATATTTATGTCTTGAAAAGAATAACAAACGTAGAAGGATGATTAAGTTTATCGGCTGGTTGACGGTATCCTTGTGATGGCGCTACTGTTTGCAAAGACTGACAAGACCGCTTAATTTTCTGTTAGAGTATACATATAACTTAAGATACCTTTTAAGTTCCATAGATGTATGCTTGCACTCATCCGCTGAATCGGAATCCCAGTTATACCGCTGTGTATTCGGTTCCTGGTGTTATTAGTCAAACCTAAGACACTCGATCCCTATTAGGTAAACAACATTTCTAGCAAAGCAGCCTTTTTCCATTTTCTTTCCAGACGAATGCTGCATTACTATGCGCACGTATTTGCTTATTCGATCGCTCCGTCAATTTATTGCTGGTATTCGGATACTCAATTTGCCAGAACTCGACGAAATTTTGGTCGAATGCTTTTTGGACATGCTCAAATACGAAGTTAACAACTACCAAAAGATCATGAACAAATTGGACAGCCTTGAATTAAACAAGGTTAGCGGCTATTTGTAAAGACGTCCATTGTGTAGTTGACGTGATAGATGACTGGACTCTCAACTAACATTTATTATTATTATTATTATTATTGTTATTATTATTATTATTATTATTATTTATTATTATTATTATTATTATTATTATTATTATTATTATTTATTATTATTATTATTATTATTATTATTATTATTTTTATTGTTACTATTATTATTATTATGCTAATGATTCTGAGGATTTGAGTAGTGCTTATAAAGTCTCAATTTCCAATGATGGTGATATTCCTGACTGTTAGTCCTCCACGTGGTGCATCCTGGACTAGGTGCCCCTAGGCATCTAGACTAATAACAGCAGGGTCCGAGTGCACAGCGGTATAACTGGGCTTCCGCTACGGCGGGTGGGTGCGAACATACACCCAGGATACTTAAAAGGTATCTAAAGGTATACGTATACCATATGTAGCCCTTGGGCTAAGGGAGATAACTCTGACAAAAAAATCAGGCGGCCTCGTCAATCTTTGTGAACAGTGGCGACGTCACAAGGATGCCGTCTACCAGCCAAGAAACTTTGTTATTCTTCTACGTTTGTCTACGCTTGTCAAGCCATTGAAATCGATCGTTCTGCATGTCGTATAAATATGGGAAATAATGAAGAGGTGACCACGTCACCAACCAAAATGAAATGAAATGAACAAGTTGCCGGACGCGCATTGAACCTGGAGGGATAAATGAAGTTTCTTGGCTAGAAGGCCTCTTCCTTGCGACGACACCAGAGTTCACAGGAATTGACAAGGCGATCTTCTTCAGGTTTAACGCCGGTTGACTGATTCATAATCCTAACCGGCTACATATGGTAAATAGTCACCTTGAGATACATTTTAAGCATCTTGGGTGTAAGCTAGCATCCATTTACTGAACGAGAATCTAGTGAAAGCCCAGTTATACCGTTATGCGTTTGGTTCCTACTGTTATTAGTCTAGATGCCTAGGTACACCTAGTCCAAGATGCACCATGTGGAAGTTAAACAGTCAGCATTATCACCATCATTGGAAATTGGGACTTTACATAAGGATTACTCAATTCCTCAGGATCATTAACATTTTCGTGGTGTCATCAACCCACGTCAAATTAAATGCCGCCGCTTTTACCTTCGATACAGCGCGACGTAATTCTCAACAATTTGCTCTTTTTGGACCAGTCGGTAGCGACAAAATTTGGTCAGATGTTGGCGTGCACGAATCGCTCGAAATGGACCGAATGCCGATCGCAGTTTAGCTCCATGATACGGTCGATAAAACAACTGCAACAAGAATGAATTCCTTCCCCCTATTTGCTTTGCCTTATATTTTTCACTAATTTTGCTTTAATATATTGAGTTTTTTAATCAATTTTTTATCGTTTTTTATTGTGTCGGTGTGTCAATTCGATGATAATGCCGTTTTTGTATCGATGCGCGGTGGGCAACCTCAATCTAGACACGCCGTGTTAGCTAAGGGAAACGAGTTTGATGAATAATCAAGCGGTTTTGACAATTTTTGCCGTTACTCTAGCAGTGATAATTATTCTGAGGATTTGAGTCATGCTTATAAAGTCCCAATTTTCAATGATGATGATATTCCTAACTGCGTGGTGCATCCTGGATTAGGTGCTTGTTGGCATCTAGACTAATAACAGCAGGCAACGAGTACACAGTGGTGTAACTAGGATTCCGCTATGGCGGGTGGGTGGAAAGATACACCCATGGTACTTAAAAGGTATCTTAAGTTATGCATACCATATGTAGTCTTTGTGGGAGATAACTATGACAAAAAATCAGGCGATTTCATCCATTTTTGCGAACAGTGTTTAATATGCCGGACATACACAGAAATAATGATGAGGTGACCACAATGAATGATTTTAGCACCCTCACAAAGATCTTGTGTTTCGAGATTCAGTTAGTTAAAATTATGCATTTTAACCCACTGGTTGCTTGTTTTAGTCAACCAGGAGCACTGTACAGCTGTTTCACTCTTGTTTGGATAGCTTCCAAGTTTTACTAACTTAAACTCACGCCCTATCTGATATCAGGTCAGCGCCCTAACCACTGGGCTACGGACGGTTGAAACTGACATTGCAACTTTATTATTTATAATGAATTTGATTAATCCTAATTGTCTAGTGTTCTCAAATGTATGTTACTACCGCCAACAAGCAAGTGAATGATTTCTTCTATCAGGGCTTTTACCATATAGTTTCTGGTGTACCGCACAGTTTTTATAATATAAAAATTTGACCGCCTAATTAAGATTTATGAGCAAAAATTTATTGATTACTTCTCCAGCTTCCATATATGTTGAAAATTCTTGCATATGTTGTGTGCACAAATACATTAAACTTACCTTGATCATAATCGAGTGTTGGTATATGTCAGTTTTTTAGTTGTTGGGTTGTATATTAATATGAGCTTCATTCTCTATCGTAAAACTTTATGTACAAAATTGATTTATCTCGCGGTTTACGATTTCTAATATTTTTATTTGGACTCCCAATGTAATTTGAATATCAAATAATGACTGCCATGTTACGTTAGAATTGAAAGAGAATACATTTAAAAAATATAACTTTATTTATCAACGTTAATGCTTTATTCTATTTATTGAGAAAATTTTCTTCAATCAAATTTTTATAAAAAAATTATTTTTTACTCATTTGGCTACTTTTCTCATTGTTAGTAGTCAGAATTGTCCATATTCCATTGGTTAACATCATCTTATCATGTGATTGGTTAAAAAAATTTTCTACCTTAGTATAACTTTCCTTATTTTCATTGGTTCAATTGCTGCCAAAACATTTTTCTAGGTGGCAAAATCTAATTGTCAAACAATAATAAATAATAAAAAAATAATTTATAGAATTTAAAATAAAACCCAAATAATAGTTATTAAATAACAATCTGCACTGTTTTTCATTAATTTGTCCGCCGGGGATGGGAAATCAATAATTCCCAATTCATTTCCATCTTCTACTCACATCTCCCAAATTTAAACTTCATTCACTCATTTTGGCCAGTTGCATTAAAATTAAATCAATCTTGTCTAGCAGTGCCGTTCGTGTTGGCGGGCGGCGGACATTAACGGGACCCAGAAGGAGTAACAGTAGGGTTTCTGTTTGCACCAAATCATCGATCCAATTTGGTTTAATCTGTTAGGTATGGAAAGCATAATTTTGAGTAATGTTTTTACATGGCGCATTCTGGACTAGGTGCATTTGATCATCTAGACTAACACAGTGGGGACAGAATGCATAGTAGTACAGCTGGACCTTCGTTTTAACAGATAGGTGCAAGCAAACACCCGGAGTACTTAAAAGGTTTCTTAAGGTATACACATGGACTAAAGAAGATAACCTTGACAAATAATAAAACACTGGGTTTCCTTTATAATTTCAAACAAAAATAATAGAAGACGTAAACTGTGAGATGAATTCATTTCGTATATTCTCTTCAGTCACAAACATATAAAGAATTAGTATATATATATATATATATATATAATTATATGATGTAATTAACTTAACATTTATAACTATACATACATACACATATACAACATGCATATGTTACGTCCACGCTAAATTTAATGAAGTCCAATTCAAATGAACGTTGGTTCACTTCGTCAATATTACGTCACTTGGTTCAAACAAAACATCGAGTGAACTTTAATGATTACTTTAAAGTGTTGATAACTACTCAAACTGTTAATATGTTAAAAACACTTAAATCTGTGTACATCCACACATTAAAACCCATTTTGTATACACAAAAACAATTTGTAACTTCATTAAATTTAGCGTGGACGTAACATTGCATGTTTCATATGTGTATGTATGTATAGTTATAAATGTTGAGTTAATTAGATCATATAATTATATATATATATATATATATATATATATATGATTTTTTATATGTTTGTGACTGAAGAGAATATACGAAATCACAGTTTACGTCTTCTATTATTTTTGTTTGAAATAATAAAACAGTTAAGGATGCCATTAGTTATCTATTCTTTACTGCCTAATGTGCTTCCTACAGCAAATCCTCTTCCTTTATCCAGACTTGGGACTGGCTAAATCGGTTTATTTCTAATTTTCTTCAGACAGTACCCTATTCAGATGGAAAAAACGCTGCAATACAGAGATAAAGGCAAGAAATTAATAAAAAGCCAAAAAAAAACAGTGAACGTGATAAAATATTATTTGTGTACCATTACGAGAATGTCACCTGTCACTTCTACGTTTGTTACGCTTAACAAATTACGCAAGTCAATTGTTTACTATGCCGTACAAATATAGAAATAATAAAAAATGAATAAAAACAAATTTTTAAGAAATAACTTGCGTGAACTTTGGATTGTAGAAATCTTATTAACCTCTAATAGACACTGTCTATTCTTCACAGAGAAACGAAGTTTATCAACGAAATCACTGATGCGCAAGATTGCGTTTCAATTTTATAGTAAACAAACAAAAGGAAATGTGCGATTTTATCTTTTAAAGTTTCTATTTTTAATTTGAGAATTGGTGATAGAATATTTAAGAGGACAATTACTTTTACCCAAGCTCTGGACTTGACATTTAGCAATTATTATCACCAGCTACAAACTTAGTATGTAAGACATGAGAAGCAATATTGAAATTTCATTTCTTAAATCTACTTATCTTACTTATAAAATTCAACAGATTTTATTATGATTCATCAAACGTATTGATTTCTACTCAGATCAATCTCAGTTTTTAAAATCACAAACCTATGACATTATTAATTGGCAATGTATTTAAACTTAATATTCTTAACGCAATATTAAAAGTCACGTGCTAATCAATATATCAACTTATGTATTATTATTACAATGAGTTTGCTCACTTCTCTCTTTCTATATATATATATATATATATATATATATATATATATTTAAATGTTTATTAATTTGAATGTTTTACGAGAAACATCTTTCAGCAGTGGACATATTAGGAAAGCCGAACATGGGATTGAAACCCATGCCTACCGAGGTCCAAATCGAGCGCTGTACCGCTAGATCACCCCTGCTTAAAATACCTTTTAAGTACTGTGGGTGTGTGCTTGCACCTATCCGTCGTAGAAGAAGCCCAGTTATATCGCTGTAAACTCGGCTTCCTTTCCATGTTAGTATAAGCGCGGGATGCATCACGAAAAGTATAGAAATAGGATTATTATCATCAATAGAAGTTGAGATTATAAGGTCTACTCAAATTCCTAAGATTATTAGAACTTCTAAGATAAACATTAAAAAAGCTATTTGATAGAATGTTAATCTTTGTGAAGATTTGAGGAGTAATGCTCATAAAGTCTCATGGTGATATTCCTGAGAATTTGAGTAATGCTTATCAGTGCTAAATTGCTACTGACGGTGATATTCCTGACTGCTTCTCGTCCACGCGGTGCATTTTGGACTCTGTGCACATAGGCATCTAGACTAATAACAGCTGAGTCTAAGTGCGAAGCGGTATAACTCTGTTTTTACTTTTCACGTTATTGCTAAACTTCCATCCCCCATGTTTTTCACTTCAATTGCACCAATCCGGGAAACATACACACACAAACGAACCGTATTCACATTGCTTTGCCATAATATCGATATCCACAAATTGTCAGTTGACATCTTGGTCCATTGGGGCTTGAGCAATGTCGACATAGCTTTAGTTTCACTTATCAGCAATTGACCAAGTTCGACAAGGTTGGGGATGTTCACTTCCCACGAAATTGACGAAATCGACTGACTGCGATGCGCTGTCAATTCGATAGCGTCTGCAACCGACGAACATGTGGAATGGGGATGACGTTGGGACAAATTAAACCATGTTTTTTGAAGCATTTGAATCTGACAAGATGTTGACACAACAAGAGACTGAATTGCCAAACTCATAAAGAATTTATTTTGTTGTATTTAAAAATGTTTTATGGGAAACATTTTTTAGGATGCTAATAATCCTGAGGATTTGAGTAATGCTTATAAAGTCTCAATTTCCAATGATGGTGATATTCCTGACTGTTAGTCCTCCACGTGGTGCATCCTGGACTAGGTGCCCCTAGGCATCTAAACTAATAACAGCAGGGTCCGAGTGCACAGCGGTATAAATGGGCTTCCGCTACGTCGGGTGGGTGCGAACATATACCCAGGATACTTAAAAGGTATCTAAATGTATACGTATATTATATGTAGCCCTTGGGCTAAGGGAGATAACACTGACAAAAAATCAGGCGGTCTCGTCAATCTTTGCGAACAGTGGCGACGTCACAAGGATGCCGTCTACCAGCCAAGAAACTTTGTTATTCTTTCACATTTGTCTACGCTTGTCAAGCCATCGAAATCGATCGTTCTACATGTCGTATAAATATGGGAAATAATGAAGAGGTGACCACGTCACCAACCAAAATGAATGAAATGAATGAGCCTTAAACCGCAGACCAAACGGAATTTCTCCTACTCAACTCGTGTACCAACCTGTAACCTTATGTATACTTATTGGTCTTTGGAGTACAAGACAAAAGCTTTTAAAGTTTTAAACATGACGCTACAATATATCTAGATTTTTGAATATTGATACAGGAAAGACTCGTCATGGAGAATACTAAATCTCTTCACAAACTCATAAAGTCTACCAATGTTTTAACTAGAACTCGATAAAGTGTCCATACCTACTAGAAATCAAAGATTGATTATTAGGCTTTAAAATATCTATAAAGTCGCATTTTTTAAATGTTTATTACTTTGAATGTTGGACAAAAACATCTTTCAGCAGTGAACATTTACCGAAGCCATATGTGGGCCTGCACTTAAGGAATTAGTAATTTAATATTTCTATTATTGTAAAACAGTGTTCATGGAACTCAAGCAAGTATTCTAAATAATAAAATCCCAATGTTATTTTACAACATCCTTAGCGTGGAATAGTGGAGTTGTTCTATGCAATTGTACTTTATATTTCTTTCAGCTATTGTTCAGTTTTATTGACAGAATTGTACATGTGCTTCTGCAGTTCTATAAAGGTACCAATACGCACTTCTGCCCTACACGTGCCAGTCTGAATCTCATCACCCGACGTTTGTTTTGCCGCATTTAAATGAAAAGATAATCGTTGCAAAATGCAAACTACAACACCTGTCCTCTTCAACCAAATGTGAGATCGACAAAATCAAAAACATGTGGCAGTTTGAATTCCCTACATCTCCTGTTCAATCCGACTAACATCGTGGCTCAAAATTGCATTTGTCAAAGCGCTGACAGCGAGATCATCGCGATAGATGCTTTTCAAAGACCGAATAACATCGAGCCAAAATTGGAGCATTTGCAGACGGTCCGCATTGGAGCAAAACAAAATGGTAGCGCGCACAAATTGATTCAAAATGCGATTGCTAGAATGTTGGTATAGAAAATTGGGAAAAGATATATTTTATTTTTATTTTTACTACTTTGAATGATCTACAGGAAACACATCGTGCAGCAGTGGATATTTTAGCGAAGCCGAACGTGGTGTTGGGATTTCAATCTATACCTACCCATGTCCAAATCGAGCGTTTTACCGGGTAAATGTTGGACGTCATATAATTTTTAATTGGTCGAAATTTGAGTAAATTTTATTGGATGTGGGTTTTGTTCTCTGATTGGTCCATTTTCGAAATTGAGCTGTAATTGGATATTTTGGGCACTATTTAATGTACATTTTTTTTTGCTCTCGCCTCATTTTGTGTTTGTTTGTGCACTGATCTGAACTTGATGTATTTACTCTAATTGGAAGGAGGTGGAAAATGCTATCCACGCTTTTAAAATGGATACCAACAGTGAGTTTTATCACTGTGCCTTTCAACAAAACCGCTAGACCATCCTATGGTACTGGAAAAGGCATCTTAAAGCACACGTGTACTATATGTAGCCGTTGGGCTAAAGGAGATAACCCTGATACAAAATTAGTCAGTTTTGTCAATATTTGCGAACAGTGGCGCCATCACAAGGATGCCGTCTACGGTTTGTTGCACTTTTTGTGCCATCAAAATTGATTGTTTAATATGTCGTACAAAAATAAAAATGGTGAAAAGATGATTATGTTACCAACTACAATAGAAAAACGTTTGTCAAATTCTAGACTGTAGATTAAAATTAAAATTTCATTGTTGTCGTTTCCAGTTTAATTTTAGACAACTTAACAGTGTTACGCTGAGCAAGATGATAATTACAAAATGAGGTACCATTAAACGGCCGTTAATGTCACTATAATTGTAATAAAAATGCTGAATGATAGTAATAATTCTTAATCATAACTGTGATATAAATATATTTTGTATATTCTCTTCAGTCACGACATGTTGTATATATATATTCTCTTCAGTCACGAACATGTTGTATATATATATATATATATATATATATATATATATATGCAAAAAACGATACAATTAAAGCGCTGATCTTAATATTAATTATTACAAACACAACACTATTATTATTATTAAAGCATTTGCGTCCAGTTTGGTTCTAAATTTATTTAAACAAGTTAACTAAGAATGCAATTAATTAAATACACATAAAATGTTTAAATAAATAATAATAATTTTGATACATTTAAAAGTGTAATAAATCTTTTCGTTATTTGTTACATTTTTAGTTAAATAAACAATTATTTTGTTAACAACATTTAAAGTCCATGATGAAGTAGTAATTAAGTAATTTAGTAAATTTAATTGTATTCTACAGTATTTACGTACTGTGTAAATACTGTAGATCTTGGTTAAACTGTGCTAAAAGTTAAAACATGTTTACTGTAAAACAGTTGAACATTGAATTGGTGCCAATACTTGTCAAGATAGATTAAATTTAAAACGACATTTTGAACAATTAATTGAAAGATATTCCATTTCAACATTTGTAACAGAAATATATTTTAACAAAGTTAAATTTATCAATGGGTTTTTTTTAAGGCAATATTTGTTTTTTAGCATTGTTATATTAGAATTGTCAGGTTCACTTGAATAATAAATTTACTAGGTACTTTAAGTCAACCAGGAGCACTGTACAGCTGTTTCATTCTTACATTTGGAATTATCAGCAGCGCATACCTTTCAAGTTTTACACACACATGAACTTGAACCCACGCCCCATCTGGTGTCAAGCCAGCGCCTTAAACCACTGAGCTATGAGTGGATGACCTTGGACCTGCAAATCTATTATTTATAGTGAATCTGATCAATTCTAATTGCCCAGTGTCCTCAAATGCTGCTACGTTACTACCGGTTTAGCAGGCGCTGGACTGACACCAGATAGGACGTGGGTTTAAGTTTATATGTGTGTAAAACTTGAAAAGTATGAGCTGTTAATGATTTTAAAGTTAAATTTATTTTGCAACTAAAAATAATAAGAACTATAGTTTTAAGTGTTTATGCTACATTTTAGTGCAATATTTCAGATTTTAGAATTTACAAATAAATTCGTTGTTAACTAATCAAATAAAAAAAATTTTAATAAAAAAGTAATCTAACTTATTTTAAAACCAGTATAATCAGTAAACAAAACACAAATGTACATACCGCAAAAGCAAATCTATCCAAAAAGGTTGTGCGCTTAAATCAAACATAAATTCCAATCCCTTAAGTGATTGTTTGCTAAACTGCAACAGAAAACGACAATTTTCCATAGCCAATCGTTCCGCTATTTGATTAGCCAATCCAGATTGCTTTAACATTAAACCAATTAAATTAGACCACGTGATTCCGTCTAATGCCTTTTTAATTACTCCAATTTGATTGGTTAGGTATAAACATGCAACATTTTCTAAATCGTAATTAACAAACCCAATAAATGTTTTATTTTTTGTCCGTAAAATGGCATTGAGTTCAACAGACGATTTGGATTTTAATTTATCTACATGTTCCATTAATTTGGCATTGTTCACTTGTTTTAACAAATTCAAACTTTCCGCTTTAGACAACTTCATATTGACATAATTTCGTTGTTGACGTTGTATATGTGTATATTTCTACAACCACATTATTAAAAAAAACTAAATTGTTCTTACTTTATCCAAATTTTTATTGTCAAGATTAACTGTAGATAACCAAAGTCTAGAATTATTTAATTCTTCAGACTGGTTACACTTGGCAGAGTTTAAAGTGTGCAAACTTGAACCCTTGTTCAAATTTGGATTCGATGAACAAAAAAGCGATTCATTTGAAGAATAAACATCAGAGTTTTTATGCAAGCCACAATTCGTTTTTATTTTGTTTGTTTTTTTTTCTAAAATGTTCACATGATTAATATGCAAGACTAACTAGTCAAATAAGTTTTAAATCGTTTGCAATTAACCGGACAGTAAATTACTTCTTCCGAATTATTATTTAATGGCAACTGGTTTTTCCAATAATAATGAATAAGTTGAACGACACTGATGTGTTGTATTTCAAATGCTAAACTGTACAAACACAAAATAGAACCTATGCTATCCAACTGAATTGTTTTATGAATATTATGATGATTATGTGTGCCGTTCCATTTTGTACTCAAAACAAATTCATTTTTTGTATTAGTCGAAACACGGACTAAAAATTCGCCATTTTTTTGCAAATGTGATTCGGCTTCAACTTTAGTAAGTTGACCGTGAAACCAAATCTGGTTTTGAAGTAACAAAATTTGTTTTGTAAATTCGTCCATATTTTAATTTTGAAAATCTAAATAGTAGTGCAATTAAATTTATTATTATTAATATTTATTTAAATGCTTTATTAAAAACGTTTATTTGGTATTATTGTAAAGTATCAAATGGGAATCTCTATTTTTGAAAACATTTAAGCACATTAATTTGTATAATTAAAATCTACATTAAAATAATTATATTATAAAGATGTTTAACAACAATAACAACTTGGTTACTTTGTTAAAGATTTAAATGTTGGCTTCAGTCTCTCTCTCTTAATGTTTTGTCAGCCCAAACTTATTTTCAGTGCACATATAATTTTAAACATAATGTAAGTTAATTGCATCCGTCTCTATTACCAGTTATATAATAGGCTCTATTTTAAATACTGCATCTAGATCATGTTTCCTATTCTCAAAGCTAACGTTTACAAGTTACAAGATATTAAAACCGTTTAAGGATATGGCTTACTCCAGTTGTTTAAATGTAATTCGGTTATTTTTACTGAAAGATAGAAGATGCTGAGTCAATTTTATCTTAATGTATAAACTTATACCAAACAATTAGTTGCTTGTTTTATCCTCTCCAACAATTTACTTAAAAAACTTGTTTTAAAGTTAAGAAAGCCCAAATTATTATTTTGCATATAAAATAATTATTTTGTAAAACAATCTGTTCTTGTATTTATTTATTTATTTATTTTTATGTTTGCTATTTTGAATGTTTTACGAGAAACATTTTTTAGCAGTGGACATATTAGCGAAGCCGAACGTGGGTCCGCATTTTAGTACCGGTGGTGGGATTCGAACCCATGTCCACCGAGGTCCGAATTTGAGCACTGTACCGCTAGACCACCCCGGCATACTAGATTTCACTGATAGCTTGACGAAATCCCTTAAGTTTTTCCCATCTATTGAGACAACCTATTTTAATTTTTTGAATGCTTTTGATAAAATATTACATTTATTACTTTTGGCATTACCGATCCAATTTTTAACTAATTAAAATTTTTTTATTAGATTGTAGCTTTAGTGTTGGATCAGGTAGTACGCTTTTGTCTCTTAGCGGAATAGCATCAGGTGTACCGCAATGTTCAGTACTAATTCCACTATTAATTTTAGTATTTATTAATGTTCTACAGTCAGTAGTTTGTTTTAACATTTTTTTATACGGATAATGTTAGGATATAAGAATTAAACCATTAACTACTACGACAGGACATTAACAATATACATAATTGATCAGTTAAAATATGCTTCCGCTTAATTTTACTAAATACAAACACATTAAATTTAGAAGATTCTAAGGTATGTTTTTTTAAATATTTGGTCTGCACTCAATAAATAAAATAAAATTAATTAGGAATTTAGGAGTGTTTTTTACTTTCTCCCTTAAATGTTCCTTTTATTATAAAAAAGCTGCTCAGACAGGTTTTAAAACTAGCTAAATGTTTTGTACGTAAACTGAAACCTATTCCTAGTAAATTTTTATGTTTAATTTTTATGTTGTATGTAAGACTGTGCTTAAAATATTGTATACAGGTTACTGCTCCTATTTTAAAGGGTGACATACAACGTTTAGAAAGAGTATAAAGGGTTTTAACTAATTTCCCTAGTAGCTTAAAGGTTAAATCTTTTCATGACAAACTAACAATTTTTAAATTTTTCCTGTTAAATAAAAAAAAATTTAGATGCTATTTAATTTTAATTTGCCAGATAATAAAGCTAATTGACTAACTAATTATTTTAACATTGCGCTTAGTTGTCTGACGGGTCATAAACATAAACTCAATAAACCCGACTAGTCTTAGATTGCACAATTTTACCCATAGAGTAGATTATGTTTTAAAAAATTTTTATAAGCATTTTGTTTTAGCTTTAACCCTAGATGCATTTAAATTACATTATAATAAATCTATTCTTTTGAATATTTTCTTTTTACCGTTTTCGATCTTTTTTTCCGAATTTGTTTGTTTTTATTATTTTAATTTTTGTTTTTAAAAAATATATTAATATTTGTAGATATACTCAAAACCAAAAATAAAAAACCTTATGTAATGTTTTATTCTTGTATCACCGCATCGTCTCTTCTGTCCTTCAAATTTGCTTATAATGAATCACTATCTCTCTAATTTTATATAATTGTTTTTAATAATTTATTTTATTTATTTTTAGTACGTAACATTTTAAAACCAAAAATTATTTTTCTTGTACTTAACTCGTGTACAAACCTAAATCCTGAAACTTATTTATATGTCAATATAAAAATAATAAAAATATGCATTTAATATTTAATAAATTTAAAAAAATATATTTATTATATATATTATTTAAAATTTTATAAATAATAATTAACATACGTCAACAAATTGTATTCATATAATTGCACTTTATACTTTAGTCTATAAACATGTTTCCTATGAAAGGTGAAACTTGTAAATATATAAAAGTAATTTTTTTTAAATAAAATAAATAATAATTAATTTTTGTTACTAAATTAATATTTAAATGTTTACCTAATTTTTTAGCACAACAATTACTATAAATAGTAATACATAAGACAACAATTTTTACAGATCAAAATAACGGGACAATAATTAGATTACGTTTTAACTAGTTAAACAAATATGTTTAGTTTTGTTATTTTTATTAATTAATTATGTACTTTAAAACACTAATTATATTTTTTAATTATTAATGCATATTTTAATTAAAATAAATACTATATTAGTTTTTATAAATACTCACTCGCGAGATGAGGCGCGCGTCACACTATACGTCCATTCAGAATTCAGGATTTTTCACGAGTTGAGTAGGCCAAAACGTCTTTTAGTACTCGGTTCTCAAATTGTCTCAAATTTTCAAAAAGAAAAATGAAATGGCTGGTGAGGTAAAGGGGGATTAGTCACAGAAAAAATATTTAAAATCAAGATAAAATCAAGGTAGATAGTGGAAGTTAGTGAGTCCATTTATGTATAAGCAACGAGAACAAAATGAAAAATTAATTATCAATAATAGAAACAATGGTATTTCTAAACAAATAGTGAGAAAAACCAAAGAATATATTTAAAAATATGCAAAATGCAATCTGATTAAAGAGAGGGCAAAAAATTTAAACTTATCGTTAATCGAAAATCGCGCGCGCCTTACCTCGCGGACGTTATTAATTATTTTCTCTTTTTTCCTTTATTGCAGTGTTTTTGCATAACAATATGTAACTTATTTTATTATTATTTTAGCATATTTCTAATTTTCACTCGTCTTATCAAATACCAAATAGTCTTTCTGTAACAAATTCCCCTTTACCTCACTATCTATTATATATATATATATATATATAATCTTAGTGATATTATCGATAAGCAGAACCGAGGATCAAAAGGAGTTTAACTACTACTCAACTCGTGTATCAACCTGTAACCTGTAAACTGTGTTATTATTATTACAAAATTTTTGCTTTAAAAATAAGCGTGGAGCAATAAGACAACAATTACAACAAAAGACAACAACAAAGTCTCATAATTCAAAAATAACAAGATAACAAAAATTTTCCAAGTATTTGAACATTTTGTCAAACGTTTTGTTTGTTCCCACAAAACATTCATTTTAATTAGATATTCCCGTCAAGAATGTCACGGGAATAGGTTAAGATTTTATTTTATTACTATTTTTTTAGTAATTGATTTCATCATAACTCGGACCATAAATAAGTTGTCTCATTGTATCAAACAGAACCATGGCAGATTAAAAAATCAATATAATAATGGATGTTTTTCATCTTTGGTGTCTTAAAAGTATTATAAGTAATAATTATAATATTTTTACTACAAATTGATTAGATGATGTAATTACAAAATAAAAATATTAATAATTAATAAAGAATTAATTAATTAAATAATTGCTAAATAATGAATTTAATTTGTACAACAATAAATGTTAAAAATATATTTATTTATATACTGTTTGTTTTTTAAATAATTATTTATTTCGGTTCACGAGGTGAGGCGCGCGTCACGCTACACGTCCATTGGAACGTTATTCATCCTTTTCTTTTTTCTTGTTTTTTGAAAATTATTGCAGTGTTTTTGCATTGTAATACGTAACTTGTTTCATCATTATTTTTGTATATGTATAATTTTTGCTCATTTTCTGTAATTGTTAACTTCCACTATCCACCTTGATTTTAAATATTTTTTCTGTGACTAATCTCCCTTTACCTCACCAGCCATTTCATTTTTCCTCCTGAAAACTTGAGACAATTTGAGAACCGAGTACTAAAAGACGTTTTGGCCTACTCAATTGGTGAAAAATCCTGAATCCTGTGCAGTTTAAAAATAAAACGTTAATACATATCTATTTTTACAGATAGATATAGTGCATGCTGCACTCTTAGTCAAATGTCTAAAATATTTTTTTAATTATTCTTTTTAATTCATATTTTTACTTCATTTGTCTGTTTTTTCTCAAATTCAATATCTATTTTTTTCGCGAGATGGGGCGCGCGTCACGCTACACGTCCATTGGAGCGTTATTCCTCCTTCTCTTTTCTTCTTTTTTGAAGATTATTGCAGTGTTTTTGCATTGTTGACTTCCACTATCCACCATGATTTTGTCTTAATTTCAAAATCTTTTTTTCTGTGACTAATGCCCCTTTACCTCACCATCTATTTCATATTCCCCCCTTGAAAACTTGAGAAAATTTGAGAACCGAGTACTAAAAGGCATTTTGACCTACACAACTGTCTATGAGTTGAGTATTACAAAAGCCTTTTAGTACTCGGTTCTCAAATTATTGGGGGAGATATAAAATGGAAGGTGAGGTAAAGGGGATTCGTCACATAAAAAAGTTAAAGTTAAGACAAAATCAAGATAGATAGTAGAAATTAACAATTATGGAAAACAAGCAAAAATTATAAATATACAAAAGTGATGGTAGTAGTGCTGAAAGCTACTTCTACTGAAGTACTTAAGCCAATAACTATAAATAAAAATAAAATAATAGAACAAGTTTTATGTTAAAATGCAGAAACACTGCAATAAATTTTTTTAAAAAGAAGAGAAGAGGAAAAAACAAATAACGTTTTACCTCGCTAGTCGTCATTTTGTAAAAAAAATTGACAAATTACATAAATAAACTGTTAATTTTTATTTTAATTGTAAGTTACAGTTTATTTACGTGCATAAATTATCCAATTTTTTTGTTTTAACTGCCAGTTAAATTTTTTGACTCCTGATTCGTACTCATTCTCGTATATACTGTTACCTTAAATCTCTTTGGGATGTTAATCACAATAGTTAACATTATAGCTATCGTAAATAAAATCTCCCGTTAGACCACCCCGCACAATGCCACAAATTTTTTTTTGACTTTGTTGTTAAGTTTACCGATGCTAGAATATTTTTCAATTTTTAAAAAAGAAGTATTTTTTAATTTTCTTAAGTATTTCTATTGGAAATGATTGAAAAACTGACAAGTTATTAAAACAACGACAAAATTTTCTTTTCCCCCAATTCCCTCTAATTTTCTTTTTTAACCCCTAAACCGATGAACAAAATAACTATTTTCTGCTCAACTCATGTATCAACCTGTTTTGGAAGTACAACAAAAGTTTTTAAAGTTTGAAAAATAATGTTACAATATATATGGATTTTATCTACTTAAATCTAGATAGTGCACTTTATTATTTTGGCTTGTCCACAAATGTTTAAATTACATTGTTTACTATGAGAGTTTACTCAAATTATTATCAATAAAATTCAACATAATTTGTTAAAAAACAAGAGTACATCTGCTTAAAATTAATTGAATTTGTATATATATATATATATATATATATATATATATATATATATATATATATATATTATATATATATATATATGTATATATATATATATATTTAAAGTGTGAATATAAATATATTATTGTTTCCATCTATTTATACTAAATACACTTGTACTAATACTTCCGAGGTAAAGCGCGCGTCACGTTACAGGTCCGTTGGAACATTATTAATCTTTTTCTCTATTCTTCTTTTTTGAAAATTATTGCATTGTAATACCTAACTCGTTTTATTATTATCTTTGTATGTTTATAATTTTTGCTCGTTTTCTATATTTGTTAGTTTCCATTATCAACCTTGATTTTGTCTTAATTTCAAAATTTTTTTTCTGTGGCTAATCCCCTTTTACCTTACCATCCATTTTATATTTCCTCCTGAATCTTAGTGATATCATCGACAAATAGAACCGATGATCAAAAAAAGTTTTTCTCCTACTCAATCCGTGTATCAATCTGTAATAATTATTAATATTTACAATAATAATATTCACATTTAAAAATAACTAATTGTTTATTTGTATAAGGATAAAAAGCACATTCTTAGTAACAAATGGTACTAAAATTGAAGATTTCAAATGTAAAAATAAACTTGATGTAATTTGAAAAAATTGGTTTTATTTTGCATAATTAAAAACAACTACTAATTAATAATTTATTATCATAATCTGACTGAGTGTTTTCGAGTCTAACCACCGACACTTACGGTCAAAACTTGATGAATGAAAGCATTCAGAGTAAAAAAGGTTTTGGATTTACTTGACTCTTCATTATTTCTATATATGTACGTTGTAAACGTGAAATAAAAAGTTAGATAATCTTTAAGAAGACATCAATATTTGCAGGATTGACAAAATCAACTAATTTTCTTTAGGGTTATCTTTCTTAATACAACAGCTACATGATACACGTATACTTTCAGATACGTTGAAATTATTGCAGTTGTATGATTTGTTAGGTTGAAGCCCATTTATATATACTTATATTGAAATAATAGAAAATACTTTTTTTAAAGTTAATTTAGATATGGCCATCATATTATTATTTAATGCCAAAAATAAATATTTCATACGCTATTATTATTTTATTTTGTCAATAATTATCTAAACATACAAAAACAATAATTCCTAAACCAAATTCAAATTTTGATCTTATTTCGGATTAGAAAATCTGCCTATTACATTGCCATCAATATTTAAAAAATAATCAAAAAAGACCCTCCAAAATCAAGCTGTTTAATAAACATTGATTTTTGAAGCCTATTATAGCGCACAATCGGCTTGTTACATTGTGTGCCACACAGAGTTATCCTTGTCCCTCTCACACCAATTACATTCGTTTTACCACACAATACTTTAAACTAGCACACAGCGCCAACACCTTAAAAAATACAATTACATTGCCAACTAACACTTATAAACGGTATTCACAAACGTGTATATATATATATATAATTAAGTCAAAACATGCAAAAATACAATGTATTTATTGATTGATGATTTTATAATCACTGGTATGACATACACATTGTCTTTGTATGTAAGGAGTGCAATACGTTACAATAAAAATATGGACCTGTTTAATAAGCATATACATGCTTGATGTATATATATATATATATATATATATATAATACAAAATTTCCAAGATACATTAGTTCAATTCTTCTTTGGAATAGATGATGAAATATTAAATGAGAAACAATCTGCAAAACGAAATTCAACACGAGGTGCATCGAAAGTTAAACAACTCTATCGACGTGTACAAAGATACATTTGTAACCGTGTGTGTATTGATGCAAAAACATTCTTTAAGAAAAAATGAATGCACCTCACGACTCTTGAATGTTCATCTTTGTAGAAAAAACCAGGAATGTTTCTTACGACTAGTGTTCATGTGCATATATTATAAATCATATTGTTGTATTATTGCAGAACAGTAATGCATCGGTAAACATCATAATAATAACACAGATAGTTAGTTCCGTTCATATACAATTTAGATAGACATCAATAAAATCAATAATTATTTTTTGTTTAAAAAATGTGCTTATTTGTATATCGTGAAATTGATCACTTGTTTATATAAAAATAGTAATTATCAAACAGGAAAAATTTAAATAAACAACACCCCTCCAAAATATATTTGGTAAGACAATAATCTTCCTTGTAGTTCAAAAAAAAACAGCAGATAAAAGTGAAAAATCTTGTAAATAAATAAGAAAACAAAAAATCACAGATGCATTTGCATACGATCAAATGCGCGTTTGGTTCGAATTTGAATTCCAGTCGGACGAAGAATTTAAGTCGGAATGGGCTTCCGCTATGGACAAGCAATCTTTGGATTCGATCTGTGGGGAAAGGAACGAAAATCAACTATTATTACCAAACCATTTTGCTTGAAAATAAGCATTGGGGCAAAAAGATAACGTTAACAGCACAAAACAACAACAAAAAAGTCTCATAATTTAGAAAGAACACATGGGGTAACAAAGTGATACCCCCCCATGACACATTCATTTCAATTAGATTTTCTCAAATGGTTATTAGCTACGCTTTCTGTAGTCTACCCCAACCTTTCTTTTGCCATTATTAATTGTCCAATGCAAAATCGTTTTTGGTAATCTTACGAGCGGTGAATCAAAGTTTAAGCTTCCTTTCGGCTTTCACTCAACTTTGTCTTCTGAGTCGACCTATTATTTTTTACCGGAATGATGTCCTCTTATTGTTTGTGTAGCAATACAAATTTTTTAACAGAAGCCAGGTTGCTAACTTTGCTCTCAAATCGTTCTCATTTGTCAAGGTTTGGAACTTCTATCATTGGTGCCGCAACAACGAAAATTGCACTGGTTTGGTTATGTTGTTCGCGACAATCTTCACACTATCTTGGAAACAATGGCTAAGTCGGTGGACTGACACATCGCTACACGCCTCCCAAAAACCGTGAACAATGCGAAATGCAATGAAATCTTGGAATGAATGAAGATGCGACTTTGGCACTATTATAATTATTGTTATTACTATGATTGATTTATCGATTAATCGTTGTTTCATTATAATCCATTTTTTATTCGCCGATATTGACAAGCGTACATAATATTCAATTCTGGAGGGTGACAGGATAGCTTTTTGAAAATTTATGCATTATATTCCATATTAATACGGGATATTATACGATCGAATAAGATGGCTTGATAGGGGTGACAAACATAGAAAAATAACAAAGCTTCTTGGCTGGTAGACGGCATCCTTGTAACGGCACCGCCGTTCTCAAAGATTGACAAAACCGCTTATTTCCCTTACTCCCCCCCCCAATCGGGGTATACATATATCTTGAGCCACTTTTTAAGTACTCTGAGTGTATGCTTGCACCCATCCATCAAAACGGAAGACAAGTTGTACTGCTGTGCATTCGGTCCCTTCTCTGTTAGTCTAGATTCTTGGGAATACCTAGTCTAGGATGCGCTGTGGAGGAATACCAGTCAGGAATATCATCATCCTAGCAAATTGAAACATTATAAGCAATATTGAAATCGCTTGTACCATCCCAAAATAAGTAAATGATGCGAAACAATGGGAGGATGTCGTTTTAGTAAACTTTACTAAAGAAGTAAAAAAATGCACCAATTTAAACTGTAACTACATAGAGCTTTCTTGCTGTTGCATGCTTTTCAGTGTGCAAGAGTTTTGTAACAATAATCTGACCAAATAAATTCATTTAGCTATCAGTATGCTACAAGATACCCTTTTAAATACTTTAAAAACATTTTGTAACTTATTATTGACAGAGCAACTGATGCATCATTGCAGTAAATTAGAAAAGTGACCTGAATGTATAATTGTACCCATCGCCTGGTTGAACCGCTGTACATGCGGTTCCCAATCCACATCAGTCTGAATTCCTAGATGCACCACACGTAACCATCTATTGAAGCAGAAACATGAATATGCTGTTGTCAATCTCACACTGCGATAAACCACGTGGAATAATAACAAACGGTTACTCACTAATGTTGGAATTACAAATAAAATAAAAATATGACTACTTTCCGCGTTACGTATAGTGGAAGGAACATCGGCAGGCGCCACTGTCGTCTCGACCTTTGCCAAATGTCCAACGGCTAAACCATCTTTTCCGTGTTCAAGTTTAGAAAAAAGGGTAGAAAACTTACTGGCCTTTGCCAAGCCAAAAACAAGCCCTGTTGATCGACAATGTGAATAGTATCCCGACGAAATACCAAATCGGTGACGCGGTCTTTCAAAATTCGCGTACAGACCAGTGGTTCGAGCATTGGAACGCTATTGATCCGTGGACACATGGATGATCCAAGAATACTGTACGAATAAAAATAATTTCGTCAATTTTGAATTTAGTCATTGTGTGGTCGGTGACACGCAGTCACTTCGTCATTATTGCTAGATTTGTGACGGCATAGCAAACGATCGACTTCGATGGCTCGAAAAGCATAACACAACGTCGAAGAATAACGAAATTTCTTAACTGACGCCACTGTTCGCAAGGATTGACGAGGCGACATGCTTTTTTGTCAGGATTATCTCCCTTAGCCGATGGTTACATATAGTGTATATACATACTTTAAGATACTCTTTAAGTATCCTGGATGTAAAGTTGCACTCACCCAAAGCTCTCGATCCCTATGGGTACCTACTCCATGAGGTACAACCATTCACCATTATTGAAATTTGAGACTTTATAAGCATAACTCAAATCCTCAGGATCAGTATTATCCCAATTTTAAATAATAAGGTTTAGAGAATTGTACCGTATATGAAGAAAGTAACACAACCTACCATTGACAAATGAAATCAATAAATTAACGAAACATTTGTCAAGCGTATAAACGATTAATTATCGATTATTATTTTGTGGGTAGATCAAAGTAACATTTAGTTAAATCACTAATAAACAGACATCAAATTAAACAATTTATCAAGAAAACATTAAAAGGGTGCAATAATTTGCGTAAGCTGTACAAAGGACCCCACCCCGCTAATAGCGTAGAAAAGTAGGGATGTTAATGAACCGCAAAGATTTGAGTAATGCGCTTGGTGCTGCCGGGGTGGTCTAGCGGTACAGCGCTCGATTTGAACCTCGGTGAGCATGGGTTCGAATCCCACTATCGGCTTGGCTAACATGTCCCCACTGCTGAAAGGCATGCGTTTCTCGTGCAAACATTCAAAGTAACAAACACTTAAAAAAATTATCAGTTCTCAATTTCCAATGACGGTGATATTCCTGACTGTTCCTCCTCCATGTAATGCACAGCGGTATAACTGCGAGTGACTGCAAGTATACACCCAGAGTACTTAAAAAGTATGTTAAAGTATGTATATATACACCATATGTGGCCGTTGGGATAAGGGAGATAACGTTGACAAAAACCAATGTTTGCAAACAGTCATAAGGATGCTGTACAAAGATAGAAATAACGAAGTACCACAATGAATGCAACATCATCAACCATAAAAAAGATTCGCCAGGCATATGCGACCTTCACTAACCTGTTTTCATTTGCTCCAAACATCCACTTAAATGCACAATGACGACTCGACGGATGGCCACTTGCTGACGTCAGTTGAGACCCCACCTCGTGCGCCTTATTGCTGCTGTTGTTGTTGTTGACGGCGGACGACGCAAAACGCGATCGAATATTCAACGTCGAGCTTACAGGAGCCGACCAGAGCGGCTGAACGTACGGCATGGCAAAAATCGTCTTCGATCTTTCCAACGGCGCAGTGCGATAGATCGACGTTCCGTCAAACGAATCCGGCTGGTGCTGATAGCTTGGAGCAGCGGCAACTTTGCTGTTCGATGTAGTCGTAAAACTGGTTACCATATTCAAGTATTTAGTCAGCGACGACTTCTTCTTCGTCGTCCGAACAGGGCCGTTTGGTTTGGTCGAGTTGACAGCCGCCTTGGTCGATGACTGGGGGCCGGCAGTTGGCGTCGACAAGCTCGAGGAGGACGACGAGAGGAGGGAAAGTTGGTCGGTTTTGGATGACGATGATAGAGGCGCCGTCTTGGTTGGTCCATTTGAAGCGGACGATGAAGAACAGACTGACAACGGATCTTCGTAGAACGGATCGTTGAATGATTTGATCGACTTGGCACCTTCGCAAATGACGTCATCGGTCAGATTCCACAGACACAACATTGTGTCGTGTCCGACTGAGCCAAGGCTAAAAATTTCAAAAATTCAAAAAATGAATTTTCCTAATGCAATTCATTTAATTTTAATTACTTTGAATGTTTTGACGGAAAATGCATTTTTCAACAGTGTTGACATTTCTAGCGAAGCCGCATTTTAGTGGACCACTGGTCCAAGTCGAGCGCTGTACCACCAAACCACCGCTGTAATTATGGATAGTTGTCATATTCATTGTAATCGTTTTTGAATAACAACGTATTCATTTGGTAGATGAAAAAAAATTTCAAAAAATCCTATTGGTCAACCTCCGTGGGTGAGTGTGAGTCACGTTGGTGCATTCTTCTGCCGGGGTGGTCTAGCGGTATAGCGCTCGAATTTGGACCTCGGTGGGCATCCGGGTTCGAATCCCATTACCGGCCCACGTTCGGCTTCGCTAAAATGTCCCCCCACTGCTAAAAATGTTCTTGTCAAACATTCAAAGTAATGAACATTAAAAAAAGGGATTGTTTGACCTGAAAATGTAAATAAGGTGGAAAAATCAATATTTACATAGAACTATACGATTTGTATTGCGTCATCGTGCAAATTTGGTCACACATAGAGAAACTTTCCTGTCCCCAACTGCCAAGTAATTACACGCATCACACAAAAGGTTATCTGACTCTTATTGGCTCCTTCTTTCGCAACTTTTTCTTTTGGTTGGTTTTATCATCTACCATTCATTTGCCTCATTATTATTTCTATATTCTACCGATTACGATGGCTATATCTTCGTAACGGCGCCACAGTTCGCAAAGAATGTCAGGGTTAACCCAATGGATACATATGTATACCTTAAAATTCTTCTTGTGTGTGTGTGTGTGTGTTTTCACATATCGACCAAGGTCATAGTGAAAAACTGTCGGATTTATGGAATAAAAAACATAGTTAACTTGTACTCGCTGTTAGGAATTATCAACCATGAACATCTTTCAGTCTTTCATACGACTAGTTGATTCGAACATGATAAATGTTTTTTTAAAAATAAATCTAATCAGCGCTAACTGTTCATTTGTTAACTTGTTACTACTTGAATATGTTAAGAGAAACATTGTATAGCGAAGCCAAACGATAATCCGCATTTACTGCCGGCGGTACCAGTCGAACGCGTGCCAACTTAAGTATAAGTCCAGCGTTGTACCACCTCCATGAAAAACATCATTGCATTTTGGATAAATCGAATATTGATCAGTGACATATTAAAATTGTCACATTTATTTAAACAACAAATCAACTTGGTTTGGATCAACTAGGAACACTGTAGAGCGCTGTTTCACATCCTGGTTCGGCCCTGACCCGTGGCTAGTTGAAATAGACTCTCGTCAGCAACAGCCAAACAAATAAAATCGTCATCTTACCGATAAGGGATGCCAATAATCCAAGAGGATTTGAGTAATGCTTATATAGTCTCAATTTCCAATGATGGTGATATTCCTGACTGTTAGTCCTCCACGTGGTGCATCCTGGACTAGGTGCCCCTAGGCATCTAGACTAATAACAGCAGGGTCCGAGTGCACAGCGGTATAACTGGGCTGGGTGGGTGCAAACATACACCCAGGATACTTAAAACGTACCTAAAGGTATACGTATACCATATGTAGCCCTTGGGCTAAGGGAGATAACCCTGACAAAACATCAGGCGGCCTCATCAATCTTTACGAACAGTGGCGACGTCACAAGGATGCCGTCTACCAGCCAAGAAACTTCGTTTGTCTACGCTTGTCAAACCATCGAAATCGATCGTTCTACATGTCGTATAAATATGGAAAATAATGAAGAGGTGACCACGTCACCAACCAAAAAATCTTACCGATACGTCTTGGCTATCGTCTTGGTCTTCGTTGTTGCGACGGAAGACAGCATTTTGATTGACGTTGAGCATTCGTCCAAATTCGCCGTGCTCGACAAACACCCGTCACCGTCGGCATCCTCACCGTCGTCATCGCAATCGGGCAAGCACAAGTAGGGATCGAAGCGGACCATGCTGACCCACGACTTGTGACCTTGACCCCGGCAAATAACTGCTCGTTCGACAACCGACCAAATGGTAATCAAATCGTCTTGACCGCCCGTTACGACGTACAAACTGTCGGGCGACCAGTCGACGCACAGTAGGCCACCGAAATAAGACCGCATGAAGCCCTTGAAAGTACATGTAAGGACGTAGAATGTTATGATGACAGCCGTGTATTAGCAATAATGCTGGCAGACACACGTAGTGCTTTGGATGTTAATGATCCTGATGATTATAAAGTCTCAATTTCTAATGGTGGTGATATTCATCACTGTTCATCCTTCATGTGGTGCATCCTGGACAAGGTGCCATATATATAGTAAACATACACCTTAAGATGTCTTTCAAATATTCTGGATATATATTTGCTCGCATTCACAAAGCTTTAATTTTTTTAATGTTTTTATTTTATGTTTGCTACTTTGAATGTCTTACGAGAAACAACGTTCAGCAGTGGACAATTAGCGAAGCCAAATGTGGGGGCCCGTATTTTAGTGCCGGCGATGGGATTCGAACCCATGTCCACCGAGGTCCGAATTCGAGCGCTGTATCGCTAGACCACCCCGGCATCTTAATTATACAGTTGGGCACTCAGTCCAGATGCTTAGAAACACCTAGTCCTGGATGAGCCGTATAAAGGTGATAGTCAGAAAGTTAAAACAGCTTAAAATACGTCTTGCCAAAGAAACAACAGGAGGACACCATGTGGGCAAAAATACGGCAAACAAGAACAATGACGTTGCTCTTTAGACCGAAAATAATAAGTGCCAATCATACATCCCCTATTCAGAAACGTACGAAAATCTAGGAGGCCCGATTGCAAACAATGGCTTCGACGCATCCTGGAAT
>JAKXYG010000245.1:180000-237500 GCA_025895645.1 Cardicola forsteri | reverse complement strand
ACTAGGTGCCCCTAGGCATCTACACTAATAACCGCAGCCTCCCAGTGCACAGCGGTATAACTGGACTACCGCTTTAGTAGGTGGGTGCAAGCATACACTCATGGTACGTAAAAGGTATCTTAAGGTATACGTATATCATATGTAACCCTTGAGTTAAGGAGATAACCCTAAATCAGGCGGCCTCGTCAATCTTTGCTAATCATTCATTCATTCATTTTGGTTGGTGACGTGGTCACCTCTTCATTATTTCCCATATTTATACGACATGTAGAACGATCGATTTAGGTGGCTTGATAAGCGTAAAACAAACGTAGAAGAATAACAAAGTTTCTTGGCTGGTAGACGGCATCCTTGTGACGTCGCCACTGTTCGCAAAGATTGACGAAGCCGCCTGATTTTTGTCAGGGTTATCTTCCTTAGCCCAAGGGCTACATATGATATACATATACCTTTAGATACCTTTTAAGTATCCTGGGTGTATGTTCGCACCCACCCGCCGTAGCGGAAGCCCAGTTATACCGCTGTGCACTCGGACCCTGCTGTTATTAGTCTAGATGCCTAGGGCACCTAGTCCAGGGTGCACCACGTGGAGGACTAACAGTCAGGAATATCACCATCATTGGAAATTGAGACTTTATAAGCATTACTCAAATCCTCAGGGTCATTAGCATCCCGTAAAATATTTAAAGTAATAATATATACATATACGCCAACTGTCAGTAATGTGAATCAAACAATACAATCGGTTATTTATTTACTATAGTTGGTGATGTAATTACAACTTCATTATACCTATCTATATTTGTACAGTATATTCATTTCATTTTGGTTGGTAAACGTAGTCACCTCTTCATCATTTTCCATATTGTACGACATATTAAATGATCGAATCCGATAGCTTGTAGAAGAATAACGAAGTTCCTTGATTGGTAGACGGTATCGTTGTGACGTCGCTACTGTTTGCAAAAATTAACACTATCGCCTAATTTGTGTCAAAGTAAGCTCTCTTAGCACAACGGTTATATAGTGTTTACCTTTAAAGTATTCTGACTATGTGCCTACATCCATCTGCCAAAATGGAAGCTCAATAATACTGCTACTGACTCGGTCTTTGCTGTGTTAATGTGGGCACCTAGCCCATAATGCACTCATGTGGAGGTGACAGGCAGGAAAATTGCCATCATTAGAAAATAGATTTTCATCATCATCATCATCATCATCGGAGATAAACATCCCCCACCGGTTATTATCACTCAGGGTAGTCCAAAAAAACTAAAACGTCTGCAAAAAACGTCAACTTTTGTAGTGTGTACTCACCAGGATGGCTGGCCGCGGCTAACTGGTCTATATACTCGCGGTCGAAACTCTCACAAAAATCAATTAAAGAAAATAGATTTTATAAACATTACTTCAAAATGAATACATTTTTAATACATTTTATTCTCATTCTCATTATCTTGAGACGTTATGCATCACCCAACGTTTTCAAACCTATTTTAATTCAATAACCTTTTATAAAAAATAACAACTAATTAGTCATCTGGATAGAAAATCGAAATAAATTACTAATTGTGGTTGACTTGTTTTTAAATAACAAAATTAATATGAAGCATTCCATGTTGCATTTAAAAAACATGTTTTGAAATATACGAATAGTAAAAATCAAATTAATTAGTAAGTGCAATTTATATAATTTTATAATGATCAATACATCATTAATATGTGTGCATAGTTACTTTTTGTTTTCAATAATAAACACAACAATATAAGTCAAAACAAAAATGTGGAAAGTTAACACATTTAAAAATAACAATAATTTATTTTGAATAATCGTTTTAAATCACTTGTCTTAATGTGATGGTATTAATACTTACAATAAATGATCGCTGGTTTACACTTTCCTATAAAACAAAAAATCATCATCATCTTGTTGAAAATGAGATAAATATAGATATCAAATGTAAATTAATTTTGTTCATCTAAAATTTAAACATAACATGATAAAATGCCATTTATTCAAAAAGTACCACCTAATAATAATAGTAAATAATAGTAATAATTAAAATAATAAAAATAGTGATAGTAATAATAATAATAATAGTAATAGTAATAATAATAGTAATATTAACATTAGTAATAATAATAATAGTAATAGTAATAATAGTAATAATAATGACAATGATAGTAATAATAAAAATAATAATAGCAATAATAATAATAATACTAACAATAATAATAATAATAGTAATAATAGTAAATAATAGTAATAATTAAAAAAATAATAAAAATAATGATAGTAATAATAATAGTAATAGTAATAGTAATAGTAATAATAATAATAGTAACAATAATAGTAATAATAATAGTAATAGTAATAACAGTAAAAATAATGATAATGATAGTAATAATAATAACAACAATAGCAATAATAATAGTAATAATAATAATAGTAATAATAATAATGATAATAATAATAATAGTAATAATAATAATATTAACGTTAACAAATTTTCTCATAATAATAAAATATATTCAAATTAGGAATTATCTGTCTAAACCCATCTTTGTTGAAATTAAGATTGCATAAGACTATATTAACAAAAAGCAGACCAAAACAGTTATAAAAAGGTAATCACATTAATTGTTTGTAGTATACCAAATTAAAAAGAAACAGAATAAAGCCCATCCAACAAATACAAAAAGAGGAATTGCCAAAATTTTCATAATCACTTATCCGTAATCGAATGAAATCGGCCAATCTGCAGTTAAGGAAAACGCTAAAAAAAGGTTCCCTTAACTGCAGAACATAGAAGAAAACGCGTGGAATTCGCAAAATTATATGAAAACCGTCCATTATGTTTTTAGAGATGGGTTTTTTTTACAGATGAGTGTGCTTTAAAATATGAACCATGAGCAGTGCAATCCACGGTCATCTGTGATCCCGATTTCCCTTAAGACAACAATTGCATTGTTAAAAAGGTTGCACATCCATCATGTCTTCATGGATATTTTGGAATTAAGTACGGGTAACTACCAAAATGGAGCCAAACAAGTGGCCATCTAAACAGCTCAGAATTTGTAGCTATTTTTAATAAATTTTTCAAGTCTGAACTACAAAATGCTTCAGAGCATTTGATGGTTATTCAAGATAATGCTTCGGTACATACATCGAAAAAGGTAACTTGGTTTTTATCATAATTTAAAAATTAACGCATATTTTTATTGTTTAGAACAAGATTCTTTAAATATAAAAAAACTGAGCTTTGTTCGATTGCCTCCATACAGGCCAGATCTAAATGTAATTAAAATTTTTTTTAGTTATCTTAAACAAGAGGTGAATCGGACGGAAAATCGAGGCACACTCAAGAAAAAAATGTGTTGAACAATCAAATTCTACAAGATTTTATCAATAATTTGGTTGATTCTTATCCAAAACAGTTAAAGAAGCTATAAAAAACCATGGCTATCCTCTAAACTATTAACTTTGGACAATTGGTGATATCTGTTTTGTATATATGTACATATTTCATAATATAATTTATTTTTAAGCAGATAATGTAGTAGTATTTTGATGTTGTCGAAATGTGTAAATTCTGGGTTTTTAGTCTAAGCGGGAATTCGGTTATGCTATTTGTAAAAAAGAAATATTTTTACTGTTTTCAATATTGGTATTGCTAATGTGATGTTTAATGGTTATTTTATTACAATATCGATGTGCCTAATATGCTTAAGTGATTTAAGGAAAGTCAATCAATTTCAATGTGTTAATTTTGACAGGTCCCATTTTAGCCCCTGTACAGTACAAGAAACTATTTAGCAACCAAAAAAATATGCCTTATAATTTCTTTGACATTTAACGTTATATTTAATGTTAATGATTTTACACAAACTTTTATTATAAACACATTCTTATTTAATGCAATTTTCTGTTATTTGTCATATACCAATAGAATTATGTTTGTATTTTACCTACAATTTAGAAATTATGAACTTTTACAACGATCAAGTCTAGTAGATAAGTTGTGACCCGATTGAATATTTGTTCATTCGGTCCGGTACTTATACCTCATGTCATTGTAACACATTCGCCTGTCTGTATATTATAAAATGCATGTATTAAATGTGTATTAATGTGTTTTGTGTGTTCAACATACACACTAAACAGAGTTGGTATAAACTTCAAAATTATAAAAATATCGCACATAACAAACAAAAAGAAATAACTGTTCAAAACACCTTGGGTTAATTCTACAATACAAATGTAAAGATGTAGCTGCTTAAGGTAAACTGAACCAAATTGCTTTTGAAAATTCTAATGCTACAATTGACTGAACTAGTCTTGTGTATTACAAACTCCCATAACATTGTGAGGTTTATGCAAAACAACAGAATTTATGAAATCATTTGTGCCACTAGTTGGTTTTACAACTTAGGTTGAGAAAGGAAGAGTGTTGGAGTACGAGAAGTTGTAATAAAAACACAAAAAAAGTTATTCCATTGAATTAAAGCAAACAAGGAAAAATATAATTTCGGAATTATATAAAAATCGAGAAAACTTATACAGGATAGTTAGTGCCAAGATTTTAAAACACAATAATGTGGAGCAAAGCATGTTATTCGGAGCAACAATTAAGTTAGTTTTACAACACAATCAAATAAAAAATTAAATTACCATCTGAGTCCTGTTCACATGGTACGGACAAATCGGTAGATGTTGAGGGAAAATCAAGAAACGACAAATGAACGGCCACATTGTTGCCAACCGGAAAATGGTTCATCTGCATTTGCTTCTCCAAGGCACATGATTCCGAGTGGTAAGACTGGTAACGACCTTCGATAGCATCGAACGAATAAGGCATATAAACGAAATTGCACACACAAACACACACACGAAGAAAGTAAAATGTAATTTGGAAAGAATCTATTTAAAAACCAAAAATTGAAATAAATTTTAAAATTGATATGCAACTGCTTGCCAAAAACAAATCTTTAATTACGGTAAAAAAATAAAATTCAACACGTGGTTTTCAGTTGTTTGTTTAAACAGTTAAATGCTAAAACATTGAATTAAAAGTTCTCACAATCGTAAAACTTCAAAATGTTGGCAAACCTACTAAGCTTGTGTCTGGAGTAGAATTTAAACACTAATAACATGTATAAACCGTTTTTGTTAATCTAATATATAAATCTTTATCATGTCAGTAAATACAATTTCATTTAAAAATGATAAAAATCATTATGCCATCAATATAGTTCAAACCCTGTTTTAATTCTATTGCCAAGTAAATGTGAGTCATATTTAATAATATTTTCTATTTCCGGACTTAAGAGTTTTGGGCAATATAATTAATAATAGTATTACAGCGCTCAGTTATTAACAATGCGGTTAGGGCAACATTTACTAAATAATTCCAATTACACATTTTGATAACAAATTCTTTAATGGTTTTCCCACATTAAAACTGAAAAAATAATCAATTGTATATAAATACCAATATTAATAATACAAATTGGACTAAGGTTTCCATCATGCCATCTAATAGCATTTTAAAAATTCTAAAAAGTCAACCATTCTTAAAATATATTCCACACATAAGTCATGATAATTAAAATTCTTAAGTCACAGAAAACTAATCTTAGCAAAATACAAATAAATCACTTGTTTCAAAAAACACTACAATCATAAATCCAGCCCTTCAAAATTTTATAAATAAAAGCTTCCTTGGTTTCAACATAATAATAAATAATCACAAAAAAGTTAAAATACATTTTATTTTAAATTCATTATTAACAATTTCCAATTTAATTTATTATATTAATTAATTATAACAAAAGGAAAAAGGTTTAATACAAAAACGTGTTTTATTAATTTTTAATATAATTTTAGAGTAAGTTCAATAAAGAAACATTAATTTTATAATTATGTAAAAATTCTATCATAAATAAACAAATTTCAAACGACTATCTTTTTAACGTCTAAAAATAACAAGTTTAGAAAATTAAAACTAAAAACTTGTCAAGTTTACCCCTAACTTACAAGTAATAATATTTTCATTTAACATATAAAGCTTTATTTTTTTATAATTATAATCGCCTGTAAAAAAATTAAACAATTAATCAATTCAAAAAACAACATATGTATTAAAAATAAATATAATCTTTAAATGTTAAAAATAAATACTTCAAACCACATAATAACATTGGATATAAATGAAACCTATTTTGTATACATTTTTCAAAATATTACAAAACATCATATATAAATATTTACTGTACTATAACTTATATAAGCAATGTTATATCTTATAATTCAAAATTTATTTACAAACTCAATAATCTGCAGACTACTTCACATCAATCAAAAAAGCCGCTTTATGGACTATAACACCTTGTAAAAAACATTTAAACATTACATAAAAACACTGTATATCTCTACACATTTTAATTAAGTAAATTATTAATATTTAATTTTTTTTAATTTTAAAAAAATAGTATTTTGTAAAAATATTATAACAAAAATTAATTAAATATGTAATTAAAATGGTTTATTTAAAAGCATAATCCGTTTTTTTAATTATAATTTCATAAATTCGTTTTTATTTTTTATTTTTTAATATTAATTATATTTATTAACAAGTTAACAAGTTAATATACCAACTAAGTAGAACAACAATTTTAGTATTCGTTTTTGTTGTTTTTTAATATTGAAAAAGTGAGTTGTGTGGTAGATAATAGAGTGTGCGTTAGTTATAGAACAATTTAAAAAAAATTTTAAACTGTGTTTATTGTGTAAAACAATAAATTATTTTTTTAAATAAAATTTTATACCCAAAATAATTGTAGGTTTTAAAATATTATAGAATCGCAGTCGGAATTAATAAGCTAGTACATTTAAATAAAATCGGCTTAAAATAGTCTGTTGAACAAAAAAAAACAATTTAAGAGTTTTTAATTAATCTAGCGGTATAATATAAAAATGCATACCAATGTTATTTACCAATGATAAAAACATGTAACAATATTTTACAAATTTGTAGTTACTGCTACAGCCTGCAGTAGTTGAGGGTTAGTACCACAAATTTTAGCATCGCCCTCATAGAACATTGATATAAGAGCGAACTACTAAAGGTAGATCATTAACAAAAAAAAACAAGAGGGGCCTGATATAGATTCTTCAGGCACCTGAGATAAGATATGACATTACGGGGAGAATTCAGGATCAACGCGAATCTTAAATGTGCGATTAGAGAGAAAATCTTTAGTCCATGCTAAGGTAAAGCCAAAAATACCTACAGCCTTCAGTTTAGAGATAAAAAGATTGTAAATGGCTTTATCAAATGCTTTGGCAAAGTCAAAATAAATAACATCGACAAATTTGTAGTTATCAAAGCTTTCTGTGATTCTATTAGAATAGGCTATTAGGTTGGTAAGACCTCTTAGGCATGAGGCCGTGCTGAGAAGAATTAACGATATTAAGTAAATGGGATCTAATAATCTTTTCCCTACTTTTGCTAGAAGTAGAAAAAATGCTAATTAGACGATAGCTTCCAGTTTTGAAGCTGCATCCTGATTTATAAAAACAACTTTTAATATATAGAAGAAATTTGATCAGATACAGCCGAGAAATTAAAAATATGAGTTAAGTGTGGGGTGAGAATATCCGCGCACTATTTTAGAATTTTGGGATGAATGCCGTCAGCTTCACAAAATATAGATTTAAAACTTTTGAGGTAATTTAGGGCAATAAGAACATTAAAGGTAAGACGTTGGATAGATGGGCCTTCGGCATAGGAGTGAAACTCGGTGCAAAAAGGAGACTGGAAAAATGAGTTGAAACTTTTACGAAACACGTCGCACTTAGAAAGTCCTAAGATTATGCTACCTTTTTAATTATTGAGTCGGGGTGAGAAAGGTTATCTTTCTGCTTATTACTGATAAACTTAAATAGTAAATTTTTATTAAATTTTACTCGATCTAAGAGTTTATGGAGTGGATTTTCTGATAAGCCTAGTGCAGTCATTACGAACAGCTAAATGAGTGTGACGGAAGCATGATAACTTAGTAGCTTTCTACACACGAAAGGTTTTGTTCTGTTTTTGAATTAATTTGCAAATGGACCTGGGAAGTTTGGGGCTGGTATGAGCGGGGATTTTAAAGGAGACAAAACTTACAGGTGCTAGGTCAGGCGCACGTCACGTTACACATCTATTAAAGAGTTATTCATCCTTTTCACTTTTCTTCGTTTTTAAAGATTATTGCAGTGCTTTTGCATTGTAATACGTAATACCTCATTATCTTTCTGAATCTTTGTAATATCATCGATAAATAGAATTGAGGATCAAAAGGAGCTTTGCTCCCACTCAACTCGTGTATCAACTTGCATCCTGCATTCATGAAAAAGACATAAGCTTTATTTAAATCTAGAGTACGTAGTTGTTCTCAGCTGGAATTAGATAAAAATTGTTTAAGTCCAATGAAATCAGTTTTTTTTTATTTCTGGTATAGGCTTTAAACTAAATTTATTAATAATAAATACAGGAGAGGAGAGATAGTCAGAAGTAATTACTTCTGTCTAGCGATGGGAGGTAGGAGATTGTATCTATAACTGTGGTTTTGTTTGAGAAAACAAGATTAAGGCAGAAGGGGCTTGAACCAGATATAGATTTGTTTGGGGGAAAGAATATGCTGTTTGAGAGCATGTACAGTGCAGAGATCTAAAAGTTTAGAGTTAATAAATTTCGAGTTACTGGAAGAAAAGATCTAATTTATAAAGGAACAGTTAAACTTTCCTATAACGAAATGCTTAAAAGGCAAAAAAGATGTTTCGAAGCTTGTTGATGAAATCAATATTAGAGGGTTTTGAAAAAGCTGGAAAACGGTAAAGCAGGAAGCACAAGGTTCTAGATGGGGAGGTTCCAAATTTAAGTGAAGGATGTCATAATCAGTTTTGTGACCTGAAAGATGAGTTGTGATAGTGGAGTAGGGTAAGTCTTCCTTAACGTAGATTAAACACTCACCATATTTATTTATAGAAAAATTATGCCAGACCATACTATATCTCTTCATGTAGAGTGCAGAGTTGAACACATTCTCAGTAAATCAAGATTTTGTTATACCAAAACGATGTGGGGAAGATGAGGATAAAAGCCGTTAAATCTTGGTGAGTTTGTTGTAAATACTCAAAGCGTTTATGAAATAAAGTTTTAATGACAAGAAAGTAGTGGTGGCAATAGTGGAGGAAGTGGACAAAGCCTGTAGAGGATTGGGGACGGAGTAAACTCTGGAGTAATAGTCAAAAATTCTGATAATGGATATCAATACTCGGCTTAAGGGGTGAGCCTAATTATAAATAATGCATGATGAGGAGGGATATGTGGCTTAAACTGCCTGACTAAACGTTTTAAGAGGGCTAGGTAATTAGTAATTTTTATCTATTTATACTGAGACCTGGTGTTGGTCTAGTTTCTAAGTATAGTCTTTTTTCCGTAGGGGATAAACAGGAAACAAGAATGAGAAGGAACAAGTGGGTCCTTTACATATAAGTTTACCAATACTGAAGTTTTTAGCTTCAGAATAACAGCAAACTACAATGTCTAAGACCGATTCCTTATAGTTAGTTATATCAATGCCGACTCCTCTGACAATATGGTTGCAGTCATGTTTTACGCAATCAACACAGTTTTTAACTCCTTTAAAAAAAGTTTTTTGAGATAATTTGAGGACAGTTTTGGATACCGTGGAAAACAATTAAAACTAAACATTTGGATTTTAAGGGAGCTGTTTTCTTGTGTTAACGAGTTGGAGAGATTAGATACTAAAAAACCGATTTGCTCGGCTTTGTAAAAAGATTTTAAAAAAACTGTCAACCAAACTGGATAAAAAATTGGTAACCTTATTTATTTTAGAATTAAACTCATTGACTCTAGAGGATAGATATTTCCCTTTATTAACTAAATGCAAAATTTTGTCAAACATGTCGAATTTGTGGGCGGTGCTGAAAGGTGATGTTTGCGAATTAATTTCACATCTGCAATCTATACAATTGTAGTCCCGAAAACTATTTGCAAGTTGCAAGTAATGTACCAAAAACAATCTAAACATGCTTTGTAATACCAAATTTTAAAAACAGTGCAGAAGATGCCAGCTTTTACAGACTTCTTGCACCGTTAAAGGCCACAAGTAGACGGGCTAAAGAATACTATTTCTAAATATAAAACTTGAGTAAAAAAAGAAAGTTAAACAAAATTTATTATTGGGAAAAGACTAGTGATAATCTCTTAAAGGCAATCAAAAACGCATAAAAATATAAAACGATACATAAAAACAGATTACAAAAATACACCAATAAAAACAAGACTGTAAAAAAACCAAAAACAACAAAAAAACGCTAAAAAAGCAAATACGTAACAGTTAGCAACAATAAAAGCAAGCAACTTTTGAGCAGACGTCACGCAAGCGTATCACATAGATTCAAAAGTGACACGAGCAACACAAGTAATAAATTTAAATACATATCAAAGTAAGTATTAAAACAGAGCTCAAATATTAAAAAACGTTTTATTGTTTATATTATTATTGAAATAAAAATGCATAATTCCTTAAATTTTAATATTATCAGCATAAAATAAAATGTTCAAATAAATAACGGACAATAAATTGTTAATAAATAAAATAAATAACAAAGAACTAAATACAAACTCTTAAAAATAGTATGGGATTAACAAATGAAAACCTAATCTAACATTAAAAGAGTGATTTAGTAAAAATTCGCTTACCTAATTTGTGAGTGGTTCAGAATACCTGAAAACTTTAATTTAGTTAAAAATAAAGTGTGTGAGATTTTGTTGAAAACGTTTGCAAAGTTATACTATACAACATTAACCAACACTTGTCGGTTTATAATTATTTGGGGAGAATCTGTTGTTTTTCCTGTAAATAGGATTTATAAATGTCAGCTTTTAAATAGAGGATCTTTTCAAATTTTTAAATAAACATTTAAAATTGCAAGTAAATAATAAAGTTAATATACCAGCACATTCCTTAAGAATTTTTAAAACAATATCGCGAAATCTATACAAAAGTTAATTTCACTTTACTCGGGAGATGAGGCGTGTGTCATGCTATGTACATGCCTATTGCAGCGTTATTTATATTTTTCTCTTTTCTTCTTTTTTAAAGATTATTGCAGCGTTTTTGCATTATAATACAAAACTTGTTGTATTGTTACTTTTGTATATTTATTATTTTTGCTCGTTTTCCATAATTGTTAACTGTTCCACTATCTACTTTGATTTTGTCATAATTTTAAAAACATTTTTTGTGACAAATCCCCCTTTACCTGACTATTTATTTCATATTTCTCCCCCTAACATTTGAGACAATTTGAGAACTGAGTACTAAAATACGTTTTGACTCACATAACTTGTAAACAATCCTGAATCCTAAATTCTAATTATTCAAACCGACCTAGAAACCGAATCAATATTACATTGCAAACTTGTATTTAAGTTCTATATGTCAGCTTAGAAGTTTTTTGTATATTAATCTTTTATTTTATTTTATTATTTTAGAAAAAAAATATGCTACGTTTTTATAAAAATTATTATTTATCAACATTTTGAATTTATTATTATTTTTTATTAGGATTTTAACTTTTCCATGTTTAGTACGAAGTATGTTTTTTCATATTTTTGTTTAAATAATTTTGTTTTTAATTTAATTTTTTATGTTATAGTAATTTATCTTTATTATAAAAACAAAAAAACTTTAAATATAATATAGTTTATTTTAAAAGTTATGCATACCATGTGCAAAAATACACTAGTACTGATGCAACTTGTTTTAGTATTGTATAAAATAATATACATTAATGATAAGCACCATATTGTTTTGTTGTGTTTTTTTACATAAAACTACATTAGTGCTGTAATATTGTAGAATATTGTAAATGATACACTTGTAAGTATCAATTGATGTTTTTTATATTTACACTTTATTTAAATTGTGCACGTTCTTTATGCATTTTTTTCAAATGCTGAATGTTGAATTCAATGCCATCGAATTCGTCATCATCCACGTGGAATCGTGCCGGCGGCGATCCGGTGTGTTGTCGTTCTTTAATCAGCAACGTTTTGGTTGGTTGAATGTCACGATCAAATACGTACAAATCATTGAAACTGTACGATCTTATTGGATAGCCGCTATTTACGATAAATGTAACGTCCGTTTTATCCGAACAAGTAATACTTACATTGTCGAGCGGCGAAGAATCGATTATAGGCCGACGACGTGCTTTACACGAATAGTCAAGACTTAATTTTTGACCTAAAATGGTAAATAGGACAGAAAGACAAATAAAGTTGGAAGATGTAAATTGTAAGATAAATCCATTTTCCATTTTATTATAAGTCACATGCAAAATATGAGTATGTAAAAATAAAAATATTGAAACTTAAATTTCTAAAAAACATATTAACGCCAATCATTAGACCAATATTAACAAAACATACGCAAAAATATTCAGCAGGATATAAACAAGCCAAGTTGAAAATAAACAAAATAGGTTTGGTTGTATGAATATAAAAAAGTTCAATGACTGCTCAAAGTTCCAATTTGTGATTGACAAATATATATACAACTTCGCCTAGTTTAAATCACAGAAATGATTCAATCTAGCCAGTCGCAAGCCTGGATAAAGAAGGAGGGTTTGAGCGCGCAAGGTTAGCAACCTGGCCTAGTGTAAAAAATTTATACTGCTACAAAAACAATTAAGAGGACGCCATCCCGGCAAACAACGGCAAAGAAGTGATTGCACGTATCTAGATGACATAGTTACACAGATGACAGGCTTGAGTGAAAACCGAAAGGAAACCAATCTTCGATTTGCATAATCTTCAATGCCAACGAGACTTTGTTGTTGTTGTTGTTTTGTTGTAATTGTTGACTAATTGCCCCATTCTTATTTTTAAAGCACAAGGGTTTTGTATAATACATAATATAATAATGTACAACAAAAATGTGTGCTACAGCCCATGTTTTATTGTATACTTTAGTAAAAATTATAAAATAAAATACAAATAGTGTTCATGTTTTTGATAGAACTTCAAAACCCGTAAAATTATCCATTTTTACAACATGCACCTACTTGAGGTATGCCTACTTTAAATGTCAATTATATCCCGCCAAAGGCAAACAGTCTGACGCCCAATTGGGCAATTCATTAATGCAATAATAAAACCCATTTTGATTTTAAATGTTATTAAAAAATTAATGATGAAAGTTATTATCTATTTTCAGTAAAATATAACTTGGAACTTTGTTTAATGGTTATACAAACAAATAAAACAGTAAAAATTCATGTTAAAATTGTTTTAATTACTGAAATTTTTGTAGTGTGTACTTAAAGAACGACACTTGGGGTGTGCTGACATTAAATGTTAATTACATCCCCCCGAGTTAAACCCTTCTAATGATCTTTGTTGGCTGCATAGGGTAAACAAACGGACGCCCATTTAAGTAATTCATTTGGACGAGGGAGCTTAGCATAAATAAAATGACTGAGTTCGCATGTTACAATGTCCGTCCACATCTTCCGTTAGCCGGCTGGCCTTCTTTTCCATCCGGGTAATGGATGGGCTTCCATAGCTATTCTGGCTGGATGAGTGACTGATCTACGTAAAACATGGCCAATCCATTTTAATCGTCTTTCTTTAACTGTGCTAGAGATACATGGCCAATAAATGTTAAGTGACTTACAAATATCTGGGAATGGTTGAAGTATTTTATTAGTTATTAAACGAGTGCGTTCAATAGAAGACAACGAGCGAAACCATATAAATCTTAAACAGCTTTACTCAAAATGAACAAGCTTTTGTATATCCACTTGAGTGAGAGTCCACGTTTTGCATGCATAAAGTAGAATGGAACGCACTAATCTTTTATATATTCTAATTTTGGTAGAGTTGGTAGAGCACTGGACTTAATACTGAATAGATATGCATTCAAATCTAACTAACATTAAATGTTCATTACATACCCCGAGTTAAACCCCCCTTTAATAATCTTTCTTGGCTGGATAGGGTAAACAAACGGAGGCCCAATTAAGTAATGCACCGGTTATTAAAATGAATATGATGATGGTGAGTTGTAACGTTTTGGACGTGAACAGAATAACGCTTTTGCCATTAGAAAAGATTTAAAAAACGTAATGTTATATCGATAAAATTGGGTTGCTAATGATCCACGAGGATTTGAGTCATGCTTATAAAGTCTCAATAATATTCCTAACTGTCACTTCCACGTGGTGCATCCTGCACCATTCTCATATTGACGATTGAAAAGGTGCGTATGGATATGTCGAGGTGATCTAGCAGTACAACGTTTGATTCGAACCTGGGTGGGCATGGGTTCGATCCCTGGCATCAAATGCGGGTCGACGTTTGACTTCGCTCAAACGTCTATTTGCTATAAAACGTTTCTCATAAAACATTCAAACAATCAAAAATAAAAGTTGATAAAAATGATAAATAGAATAATATTTGCCCATGGGCATATGAACTGATAACAGCAGAGACCGAGTGCACAACGGTATAATTAGAGTTTCACTAGACTGCCACTTAGTGAATAGGTGCTAGCATGCAGCCAAGATGCCTAGGAGGTATCTCAAGGCATCCATTTACTATATGTATCCGGCTAAGCTTATAGATCCGGAGTCAACCCTTAATTCCCCCGGAAGAATATCACCTTGTCAATTCCTGTGAATACTAGCCTCGTCGCAAAAAGCGGTCTTCTGGTCAATAATAATAATAATAATAATAATAATAATAATAATAATAATAATAATAATAATAATAATAATAATAATAATAATAATAATAATAATAATAATAATAATAATAATAATAATAATAATAATAATAATAATAATAATAATAATAATAATAATAATAATAATAATAATAATAATAATAATAATAATAATAATAATAATAATAATAATAATAATAATAATAATAATAATAATAATAATAATAATAATAATAATAATAATAATAATAATAATAATAATAATAATAATAATAATAATAATAATAATAATAATAATAATAATAATAATAATAATAATAATAATAATAATAATAATAATAATAATAATAATAATAATAATAATAATAATAATAATAATAATAATAATAATAATAATAATAATAATAATAATAATAATAATAATAATAATAATAATAATAATAATAATAATAATAACAACAATAATAATAATAATAATAATAAATAATTAATTTAATTAATTAATTATGTTTGCTACTTTCAATGTTTCATGGATGCTATTGATCCTGAGGATTTAAGTAATGCTTATAAAGTTCTAATTTCCAATAATGGTGATATTCCTAATTGTTCCTCCTCCACGTGGTGCATCCTGGACTAGGTGCCAACATGCATCTAGACTAATAACAGCAGGGATTGAGTGCACAGCATTATAACTGGACTTTCGCTGGATTCCCCTTCAGTGAATGGGTGCTAGCATACACCGTAGATACTTAAAAGGTATCTCAAGATAATATTTACCGTATATAGCCGGTTAAGCTTTTGGATCTGTCAACCGGCATCAACCCTAAAAAAGGTCGCCTCGTCAATTGCGTTGTCGCAAGAAAGCGGTCTTCTAGCCAAGGAACTTCATTTATTCCTCCAAGTTTAATTTGCATCCGACAACGTTTTCGTATAGTAATTCGAGAAGCTATTGAAAGTTGGAATTAATGACGAGGTAACTCTGCCACCAACCCCAATTTAGCGAAGTCGAACATAGACCCGCATTTAGTGAACCCCCATGCCGACCCAAGTCCAAATTGACCGCTGTATCGCTTGCAAAAAAAACACATTTAAATTGATTTTAAATATAACCTAATTGTACAAGCTACATTTAGTAAATACTCAGTCAAAACTTACCTGTAATGAAATATTGCAAAATAGCAATAATTTCGTTTGGTCTTAGGATTCCACTGTCGACCACATGTGTAGCAAATTCATGAGGCACCATTGTAGGAAATCGAATGAGGGCAAACTTAATTGTTCCCAAGGCAATGCGTTGATTTGGCGCGTTAACCTTAAATCCAATCAATTCACACTTGTTTTCTGCCCATTGCATCACATGATCAAAAAGTTCAAATTCACTAATGTTGAGCATATCTTGCAACAATATTTGTTCAAGCAGTTCACTTGATACATTTTTAAATTCAGCCCGACTGAGTACGTCACGCGTTTCGTTAATGACCAATCTAAGACACAACTGTTTCAATCGGTCCAAATTGAAGTCCAAACCGGCTTGGAATAGTTTGAGCACGTGATCTAGACAAACGTTGTTTTCCATATAACTCACACATATGCGACACAAGTCGTAAAAGCAATATTTACGAGCAGCATACATTGTTTGAATAGCTCCAACGACACTTTTGAAAGTAATTTCGTCGTAGTAGATGTAGCTAATTGTGATTGGTTAAAAATTGGAAAATGGCGGTTTTTTCAAATTTTATGAGAAAAAGCAAAACATTGTATAAAATATGGTTATAATTTGGCAAAAATCAAGTATTATCATTTAGATTAGAACGTCAAAAATTATTTTTTTTTAATTAGCGCAGTTTTTATTGTAATTTATTTACTCATAAAACACTATGCTGTTTATTTAACCATAACAAAGAGTTGGTAGATAGTTAGACTTGACATTCAGTAGGCATAGATTTAAGCCCTACTTCGGGCTTTTACTCAGTTTTGCTAAATGTCCATTTGATGAAGAATGATTGCGGTCAAACATTTAAGCACTAAAAACTAAATTTAAAAATAAAAAACCTGTTTTTCAAACATTTTTGTTTTTGTTAATACGAGTTTGAAACCGTTTCCAGTAGAGTTATATATATATATATATATGGGATGCTAATGATCCTGGGGATTTGAGTAATGTTTATAAAATCTCAATTTCCAATGATGGTGATATTGCTGACTGTTCGTCCTTCACGTGGTGCATCCTGGGCTAGCTGCTGAAAGGTATCTAGACTAATAACAGCAGGAACCGAGTGCACAGCGGTATAACTGGGCTTCCGCTACAGCGGGTAGGTGCGAACATACACCCAGGATACATAAAAGGTATCTAAAGGTATACGCATACCTCGTCAATTTTTACAAACAATAGCAACGTCACAAGGATGCCGTCTACTAGCCAAGAAACTTCGTTATTCTTCTGCGTGTGTTACGCTTATCAAGCCTTCGAAGTCGATCGTTTTATAAACCGTTTACATATGGAAAATAATGAAGAGGTGATCACGTCACCAACCAAAATAAAATGAATATATATATATATAACCCCTAAAAATACTGCAAAAATTGGGTAACTATTAAATCTAAATTAGGTTTCATTTTGTTTGGTTTTAATCGAAACAAAATCCACAATAACCGATGGTTTGATTGGAAGTAAAAAATTGCTAAAGATACAACAAGATGATATCGTTTCACTAAAATACTATACAAAAGTAAAAATATGTTTCCTATAAAGGGGTTTCATTCATTTCATTTTCATTTTGTGCACTCGGACCCTGCTGTTATTAGTCTAGATGCCTAGGGGCACCTAGTCCAGGATGCACCACGTGGAGGACTAACAGTCAGGAATATCACCATCATTGGAAATTGAGACTTTATAAGCATTACTCAAATCCTCAGGATCATTAGCATTCCAATAAAGGGGTTTAGCAAAATTTGGAATATTTAATGTGTGTCATTTTCAAATTTGAAAAGTTTCAAAATACAATATGGAACAATCTTGTCGGCCCATGTTTTTCGAAGCGAAAAGAGTTTTAAAATAAATACAATATGTTTTCTTATTGCCAAAAATGTAAATAAAAACCCACAAAATTACTTGGTTGACAGACAAAATAATAAAAAAACGGATTTTAAATAGAAGAAACGGAAAAAAAATGAATGAACATAAATAGAAGACTATTGTTGTGCCATATTTTTTGCATTAAGGCCGAATATCAAATAATTGGTAAACAAACATGCCTCACCTCAATAACTGATGAAATCCCGTTGGATACACGTCTTGAACTCGGATAACATTGTCACCAACAACTTCATCTTTATAGAAGTTGATCGATTTTTCTTTATTATTTGAAACTTCAGGCTTGTCAGTGACGGATTTCGACTTCGAATTAACTTTGACATTTTCATTTGATTTTTTGGGCGACTTGTCCCTACTCTCTCTTCCGGCCTTTTTTGGCGACTTGGCCTTTTTGTCTTCTTTCGGCTGGCCCTCCTCAACTTTCACACTGTTTGCATCGCCTTTCAATGCATTTTGTTGCAATTTCCACTGATCACACATAGCAAATAGATTGTCGAAAACGCTACTTTCGGCTGCAAGCATGCATTTGTGAGCCTTAATACTGACAAAGGTATCTTTGGGTCCTACTAAAAATTCGACATCGACCTTCAATTGGGTTTCGAGCAAAAACCGCATGCGTCGGTGCATAACACTTGGCGGCGCGTTGACCAGGGCTTCTTCTTTTTCGACAACCAATTCGTCCTTAACTTCATTGCCACTTTTCGACCTGCGCAAAGCTTTGTTGGAGCCTCTGGATTTTGGACTTTTAGGCTTAGGACTGGACATTTCTATTAATCACTATGCTGTTTACATGACATACATAATTAAAAATAGTATCATGATTTAAACTTAACACTATATACTTGAATATTGATTTTCTAATCGATAATATATTATTGTCAGAAATAAATATGATAAATATTATTTATTATACCCGTTCGTTGTACTACACGTACCTTTTCTTTATTTAAAGGTAAATATTTATTTGTCATAAATTTTTAATGTGTCCAATGCACTACATTCAGATAAATGATAATTTTGTTTTAAATAATTCAGTATTTTTGTCATTAATAAAATATAGAAAAGTGACGTATTGTTGATTAATCATCGCAACAGTTGATTGGGTTTTTTTTGTAATAGAATACGCAAAAACTAATATTTATAGTGTTTGTAACGTTCTAGCGTGAGTGATTAATACATTGTCGCATTTCAATTGCATAGGCTTGTCTGGAATTTCATAATATATTGTGGCAAAATATTGGAATAAAAAAGGTTTGTATTAATTTTGTTTTGCGTTATATTCTCCCAGTAACGCAGTTTGAAGCTTAAAAAATTGAAATATTGATTAAATTAAGCATTATTCTAACTTAAAATAACTCCGCCCTAATATATTTTAGACCAGTATATAAAACGATTGAATAAAAGTACTGGCAATTGTACCTTGTAACCGTTAATTAAATTGCACTGGTTTGGACACATTTTTTCGTAAAAACCCTGATGCAATCCCACATTCCGTAACTTTGAATTGTCTAAATGCCGATGGGAAAAGAAAAGTAAAAGTGCACGCCTTTATTATTATTATTATTATTATTATTATTATGAACATTGGTAACAATTTTAAAAATGCATCGCAATTAATAGCTCCACTGTAGAGGATTCCAAAGCATAGTTAGCTGCTACTTAGTGAAAAGAAGTTGTTAATAGCCATAATGCTTAAAATGGGTTCAATACATAACAAAATGGAGAAAATAGGTCAGAAACAGCGATCCTTCATAAAAGAAAGAACAAAAAGACGTACTTGAGGTGAACTACGGTAGACTCATGAAAGCATTGCATTTCAATGCTAAAGTTGAGTGTAATAACTGACATTTGATATGCAATATCTTTGATTCCCAAAAAATAGAAATATAATTAGTCGGAACGATTCTGTTGCTCCATGTTTCTCACAATGACAAGGTTCTATAATAATGAAATATAAAAATCTCAATGTGACGAAATAGGAAAATGTACAACTTCAAAATGGGATTACTTGTCACTCGTCCAAATGAATTACTCAATTGGACGTCCGTTTGCAGCTAATAGAAATCACTGAAGGATTTTAACTAGGGATGTAATTAATATTCAAAGTTTGTACACAGTCAGCACGGTCAATAGGAAAAGAAATAATTCATAATCAATATTGTTTACAAAACAAAATTCATCACTACTTAATTTGCGATGCTCATAATCCTGATCATTTGAGCAATGCCTATAAAGTCTCAATTTTCAGTAATGGCGATATTCCTGCTGTTATTAATCTGCATGCCTATGGGCACATAGTCTAGGATGCACTACGTAGAGGAGGAATAGTTGAGTGCACAACTTCCGCCTTAACAGATGAATGAAAAAATACATCCAGGTTACTTAATGGACATTTTAAGATACATTTATACCATATGTACAACCCTCACAACAATTACTGCAAAAAAGTTATTATTAAACTACAACCTCTTTAGCAACTACACAGCATACAAGAGAAACGTCACTTCAATTAAAAAATATACAATACTATATAATAATTGAAAAAAACTATAATTATATATACATATATATTGTAAGTAAAAAAAATTGTATAAAATATCAACGGGTGCAAAATCGGAAATGGAGTAAAATGATTAACATGATTTATAACGTCAACTATTAATAAAAATACAGATTACACGCAATTTTTTCAGTTACCAAATGATTAAGGACATTACAAAGTTCAAAAAATTCAATAATCTATGTGATCGCCTTTTTTTTGAACAACCTGATCCAGGCGTTTTGGAATGCTGTCGATGAGAATGTTGATATATTCTTGTTTCATCTCATATTGAACAACAAACCGAATGCGTTCACATAAATCCCCAATTTCAGTATGCTTATTGATATTGCGCTTTAGCATACTGAAAAATTTTTAATAACATTGATATCCGGGCTGTTAGGTGGCAATTGAGTGAAAGGCAGTTTTTTTTATTTTAGTCCCTCTACTGTCTAAATGTAAATATAAAGCAAATATAGTGAACTTAGATGAATATAACGTTACCTTTTTGGACGTATGACATGGAGCATTGTCCTGAAAAACAGTAGTAACCCCCATGTGAGTGTGCTGTATTTCATAAAAACCTTCCTTCATAACTGAACTAAATTTTTTACTATTTAAGGTACCAGATATAATTCTCCATTTGATAGATTGATTATACTTAATATCAAACCAACACATTACTTGTCGAGGGTGGGCTTTCTTTCTAACAACCGGGAGTGAATATTTTTTGTAGTCTTTGGGCTAAGAGAGATAACCCTAACAAAAATACCAGTAACCTTGTCAATCTTTGCGAACAGTGGCGACGTCACAAGGATACCGTCTACTAACCAAAAAACTGTGTTATCACCAATCTATTGGATTCACTAATTTAATATGTCTTATAAATATAGAAAATAATGAAAATGTGACTAGTACGTAACCAACCAAAATGAATAAATGAAAATTTGTATTTTTTTTTACAAAATATTAGCAAAATGTTTTTTTTTTAATAACAATCATCAGTCCCACTGAGTACAAATCAATAGCAATCAAAGGACATGTGACTTTTAGCAATCCAATTAAATGCCAATTAACAGTTTACAAAGGGGCCAATGATTGAAAATCAAACAAGAACATCATTTATGGATTTGAAGCATCATAATCCATCTTTTGGTATCTCCTCGAGTTGTATTTGGGGTATTCGCTTAATGTGGCACAAGTAGGTTGTGTTGGAACGGACCAGTTCAAAGGTCAAGCCATGATAAATTGCACTAGACCAGTTGTGGTGACAATATTTCAATTTCCACGTCTGATAGACCAGCGATGCATTGGGATTGGAATGACAAGGCGATTTGGTAAAAAGCGAAACGGGCGGATGAAGGTAATGACTTAGATAAGCTTTGGCCGACACGTTGAATAACAGACACGTCTTCAAGTGGGATTTTAGCGATTGGTGAGAATAGTTGACAAGTTGTTTTGTAAAGCGCAAATATTTTCTCAGTGGATTGATCAACTGAGGATAGATGAAGTTGGTCTTTTGATCGACAAGTTCGGTTTGTTTTGAACCTAAATGCATGTCAATGGCAAAAGAAAAGCGCGGTTTTAAATTGATGTTGTTTAAACGAATCAATAGTAAACAGGCGGTAGTCTACAAGGCTAGGCTTGGGGTGTGCGTTCGAGTGTGTGGTTCGACTTCCGTCTAACTTGATTCAATGTTCACTTGGTTTGAAAAGTGTTTGTCGTAGAAACAATCGACCAGTAAAAACAGCTACTATTTACCGTTATCATCAATTTTTTTAATGTTTGCTACTTTAAATGTTTTACACAGGAAATACATCTTTCAGCAGTGGGGACATTTTAGTGAAGTCGAACGTGAGCCCACATTTTAGTGGGCCAGCGACGGGATTCGAACCCATGTCCACTGAGGTCCGAATTCGCGCGCTGTACCGCTAGACCACCCCGGCACATAATCATTTTGTTCCCAATCGTCTTGTTTGTGCTAACTCATCTCGGCTTTTGCAATAAATAAAACTCGCTAGAAGGCTTTAATCCAAAATGTACATAAAATTTAAATTGACTTAAAAACCTAGTGACAATTCTAAAATAAAATTTAAAGTCAGCATATTTCAATGTTTATAATTTGCGGTTTATTGGTAACTGGGATCAGACACCTAGATGGAAACGTTTACATTCCACATTTGGCACTAATAATACAATTCGAACCTATACACTCAACCATCAAAATGCTTCAAGCAACAGTTGCCGGGAGGTATGGCGGTACAGCGCTCAACTCGAACCTAGGTGGGTTCGTTCCCCAGCATCAGCTTCGCTCGAATGTCTACTGGTGAAAGATGCGTTTCTCGTCCAAAGATTCTAAATTGGGGGGGGGGAACGTTTGGCCCAACTTACTAGGACTCGACGTGGCCCAATCTTTCGTCTCTGCCGCCTCGAACAAGCGCTCGACGATAACAGTCAACTTGGCTTCGCGTTTTCGCCTAAATTTGGCATAATTCAAGTCGGAGTGGAGTTGCTTGAAGGCCGACGCTGCAACCGACTCGTGTGGAGGCGTGTATTGGACGAATTCGACGCTAGGTCGAGGCGCGTCGCTGACGTTCGACTTTTCGTCGCTCCACCGACGTCCGCTCTGCCACGATCCAAACGATTTCATGCTCGAGCACTGGCGGCCAGGTATGTCTGTTGAACGACGTCGCGAAGGTTCGCTATCGGAAAGGACATCGGGTTTGGATGGGCATTTGCGACGCAGAATAAACGGATCGCAGGGCTGTTTGATTTGGGAAGAGAGATAAAAAATTAGCGTTATTATCTTAGAAAATCGATTTTCACATCTGTTTCGCTTTGGAAAGCATGGGGCAACAAGATAAATTGCCGGGGTGGTCTAAGCGTACAACACTCGATTTGGACCTCGGTGGGCATCGGGGTTCGAATCCCACCACCGAGCCCACGTTCGGTTTCGCTAAAATGTCGCCACTGCTAAAAGATGCGCGTTTCTCGTGCAAACAGTCAAAGTAATAAACATAAAATGACAAAATATGATACTTATTCATTCATTCATTTTGGTTGATGACGTGGTCACCTCTTCATTATTTCCCATATTTATACGACATGTAGAACGATCGATTTCGATGGCTTGACAAGCGTAGACAAATGTGGAAGAATAACCAAGTTTCTTGGCTAGTAGACGGCATCCTTGTGACGTCGCCACTGTTCGCAAAGATTGACGAGACCGCCTGATTTTTTGTCAGTGTTATCTCTCTTAGCCCAAGGGCTACATATGGTATACGTATACCTTTAGATACCTTTTAAGTATCCTGGGTGTATGTTCGCACCCACCCGCCGTAGCGGAAGCCCAGTTATACCGCTGTGCACTCGGACCCTGCTGTTATTAGTCTAGATGCCTAGGGGCACCTGGTCCAGGATGCACCACGTGGAGGACTAACACTCAGGAATATCACCATCATTGGAAATTGAGACTTTATAAGCATTACTCAAATCCTCAGGGTCATTAGCATCCCGTAAAATATTTAAAGTAATAATATATACATATACGCCAACTGTCAGTGGTGTGAATCGAACAATACAATCGGTTATTAGCATCCTAATGATTTGAGTGATGCTTATCAAGTCTCAAATCCCAATTATGGCAGTATTCCCAACTGTTCCTCCCCCACGTGGTACATTTTGTACTAGGTGCCCATAGGCATCTAGACTAATAACAACAGAGACCGAGTGTACCGCGGTATAATTGGGCTTTAACTAAACTCCCGTTCAGCGAATGAGTGGTAGCATACATCCAAGATGTTTAAAAGGTAGCTCAAGATATCCATTTACTATATGTAGGTGTTTAAATTTGCGGATCCCTTAACTGGCGTCAATCCCTAATTCCCCCAAAGATCACATCGCCAATTTCTGTGAACTCTAGTGTCGTTGCAAGGTAGCAATCTTTTAGCCTCCCCCCGGGCAAGTTTAATTCACATCCGACAACCTCATCGTACAGGAATTTGCGATGCTATGCGAACGTGAAACTCATGAAGAGGTGGCTCTACCACCAACGCTTTTCTGTTGATGTTGAAGAAAAGGGCGCTTCGTAAAAATGTCAAATATGAGTAACATTTTGCAAATTACAATGTTTTTCTTTTGCTCAATTTCAAAATATTGTACTAACAAAGAAGGGTTAAAAACCATTGACCAATGTTAGACACTCACTCAATCATCATAATGACTAGTTCCGTCTTTGTATGGAATCAAAAGTTGTATCAAATTCAATGCACATGTTTAAAACAAGTTTTTTTTAAATATTCAACAATATATGTCTGTATATATATGTATTGATAAAATGAATATACAATCATATAGTTTTGGCTACATCTGTTATACTACTATTTGATATTTTTAAAACAACAACAATCAATTATCATATATCCCACAAAAATAACAGGTGGAACTTTCTAACAGTTTGAATATGTACATTTTATTTTATTTTTGTTTTCTCATTTGGAATGTTAATGATCCTGAGGATTTGAGTAATGCTTATCAGTGCTAAATTGCTACTGACGGTGATATTCCTAACTGTTCCTCATCCATGTGGTGCTTCCTGGACTAGGTGCCCATAGTAATATCATAGTAATATTATGCCTCTTCACGCATATCATATTGAACATGACTTTTGAATGTACCTTAATTTTGAGGGCTTTTTTAGTCTATGTAATTTAATCTTATTTTACTTATTTATTTCTTTTTGGACTGATGTTACATACTGCTAATAGTATTGTATTTTTATAATTGTACATATTTTTTGTGTGTTGAAAGCTACTTCTACTAAAGTATCAAAGCCAATAACCATAAATAATAATAATAATAATAATAATAATAGCAGAAGGAATCGAATGCATAGCGATATAACTAGACTTCCGTTTTGGCAGGTGGGTGCAAGCATGCATTCAGGGTAATTAAAATATATCTCAAGGTATATGTATACCATGTGTAGCTATTTGACTAAGGGAGATAACCCTAACAAAAAATCAGACGGCCACGTCACTCTTTATGGACAGTGATGATGTCGTAAAAATGCCGTCAATCGGTCAAGAAACTTCGTTATTTTTCTACCATCGAAATAGAACGTTTATATGCCGTATCAATATGAAAAATAATGAAGAGGCGACCACGTCACCAACCAAAAATAACAGGGCTTTGATTTTGGCAAATGACCGCCAAGCATACATGTAATGTACTTGACACCTATCTCGAGGTATACATATGTCATACATAGCCGTTGAGCTAAAAGAGGTAATTATGACAAATGTCAGGGAGCTATGCCCATCTTTAGCGCCAACTCGAATCTGGGTAGGCATGAGTTCGATCCTTACCACCGGCCCACTCAATGCGGGCCCACGGTCGGCTTCGCAATAATGTCCACTGATGAAGGGCATATTTTTCGCAAACCATTCAAATTTGTAAAAAAGTAATAATATTAAATTATCTGTTTAAAATATCATTTTAAATGCTCCATTTAGAAAGTTATGTACTAATCTATTGCCCAGTAGTAAATATAGCGTTGGATAAACCGTGTGATTAGCACTCTAACCATTCAATCCCATAACTTTACATTTGATTCAAAACAATGACTTTGGTTTAATACATTGGGCAACCCAATCTTGGAAAAAACGGGATATTGCACGCTTTTACTGCAAGTGACCTTCACCCTACCATCCAATCAAATCAGTCATTCCATTCACAAATAAGTACAATGGACAAACCAAAATAAAATGTAAAAATCGATAATTTAATTCCCCGTTTGACACTTGAGCGCTAAATCAAACAACAATAACAACAACAATACGCTGAATCACTCCAACTGACAACGAATAAATAAAATTGAAAATTATCGGACGCAATCGATAATTGGAAGCGCTTTGAAGTTGTTCAAGCAAATTATTATTATTATTATTATTATTATTATTATTTTAAAATAATTGACAATAAGCATTCATGCCTGGGAAAAGATATTTGGGCGATGCTGTCCAGCACTAGACAGATTAAAAAAATAGAAAATTCCCATTGGGGATATGGCCTTGAAAAGTAGATGGTATATAAGATGGAACGTTGTAAGTATAGTGCACTTTAGAATGCAAATTTTTAGGAGCAGTTGTTATGTTGACTGAGAGCAGGTAAACATTGGTATACGCCATTTGATAAGGAGTATTTACAGCTGTTTTTTGACGAAAAGCAGAAGTAAAAATTGTTGATGCCATTTGTAAATATATTTTTGAGTTATGTTGGTTAATTGACTTTTATCAAGAATATGATGCAAATATAATGGCTAAGTCAATGGACTGACATATCTGTGCACACCTCCGAAAACTGTGAACAATGGAAAGGGATTATTCGTAATATTGTGCGAACTTGGAATTAACAAAGACATGGGCATAGGTTTGGATCCCATCACCAGCCCAACAAATGCGAGCTCACGTTCAGCTTCGCTAACATGTCCACTACTGAAAGATGCATTTTCCGTCAAACATTTCAAGTAGTCAATATATATACGGGGTAACCCAAAAGTCACTATCTATTTCGAAAACAAATTGGAATTGTGAGGAAAGGTTTACATATTTTAATTATTTAGTAACAAGGTCTGCCATATCTCTGTTGACATACTTGTACTTATTTCTCGCTTGGCAGTGATACTGACACTCTGACCTTCACCACTATTAATTTATGTTTTATTTTTCACGACCATTTGAAGAAAATGAACACAAAATAATAAGTAATCGTAGTAACAATAAAAATGAAGGTAAGTAAATACAAACAAAAATCAAAGGTGTACACTGGAAGAACGTAGAAATTGCATTACTAATACAGATAACACTGGAAAGGGTGTTTGTGGAAAGCATCCTATCGCTTTGAGCTTTGTAGAGATGTATTGATGGTTGGCACGTGAAAAAGTAGCACATACTTTAAATAAGGCATTTTAAAAAAAATTAAAACCTGTCTTTCAAAGTTCCAATTAGTTATCGGTAGTGACCTTTGGGTCACCCAGCCATTCAAACAGTACGAACTAATTGAATATACCAAATAACCACTTCAATTCTAGACAATAGTCGATCCAAACTTGAAATCAATCACTACAATCATCGTACACCATCCGTATATTATCTTTTACACACAGCCTAATACAAATCCTTATCATCATCCCACATTGCCCTATCAAACACGCCAAAATACTAACCTCAAAACCTATTCACACACACACACACACACACACACACACACAAACAAAAACATTGACAAATCGTCACTTCGACGTACAGACATGGAAACAATGCCATGTGTGTTTTGAGAAAATAAACCACACAATGTTTTATGGCACAGACACACACTGACGTGTGCAGCACAAAGAACTTCAAACGCATGTATAGCCGGTCGGTGTAAAACACACCTGCATTATTTTTTATTGGTGTTGTTGTTGTTATTGTGATGATGATAGGGCAGGCACAAGCAAAGTTGGCACATTTATTGAAACAAAAAAACCTGATTCACATCATGTGAAACGATATATATATATATATACGATGATTAATATTATTGCTTCCTGCTATTCATTACAATAATAAATACAATTGAATTGACTTGCCCGAAACACGTGTATGTATTGTATGAAAATACAAAATGTAAATGATTAATAATAACGGTAGGTAAGTCTTACAAATTCATACAGTAACGTTTCCCCATTTCTTTAGACATAAAATCAATAATCCCATGCATTACAATAGTAAGGGCTTTTAATCATTTTTAATTTTTATTCGGTTGTTACTATTTGGTTTGTGGCAAGTGGACACTTAGTGAAACCGAAGGGAGACCCGCATTTAGTGTTGGCGGTGACACTCAACTTTGAGTCGACCGCTATGCCACTAGGCTACTTCTAATACACACTTTTCTTGTATAATTAGCAAGTTATAGGAATTGAGTAATGCTGAGATACCCCTAAACATTTAGACTAATAATAGCAGAGTCCAAGTGCATAGCGATATAATTGGGCTTCTGCTACGGAGAATGGGTGCAAACATACACCCAGAATACTTAAGAGGTATCTTAAGCTATACGTATACTACATGTAGCCGTTGGGTTAAGAGAGATAACCCTGACAAAAAATCAGGCGGCCTCGTCAATACTTGTAAACGATGGCGACGTCGTAAGGATGCCGTCTACCAGTCAAGAAACATTGGTTTTTTAATGTTTGTTGCACTTATTAAAGCGTCGAAGTCGGTCGTTTATATGCCGTATAGATATGGTAAATAATGAAGAGATGATCAAGTCGCCAACCAAAATGAATGAATAACAAGGTAGATAAATTGAAAGACTGTTATTTGTAATAAACAAAACGAATATACAAAATAAAGTAATTATGTTATGCACTTCCCCTCTCTGTCTAGAGAGGATTAGACATGAAAAAATCTAGGCAGTTCCAAGAATGGATAAAAGAAGAGGGTTTGGGCGGAGGTCTAATAACCTGATCTTTGTAAAAAAAATCTACATTGCTATAGAAACAACGATAGGACGCCATTTGGTTAAGTGATAGCATGACCCAGATGACAAGATTGAGTGAGGAGCTCAATCTTCCATTAGACGAAGTAAATTACTTGGTGCAATTCTACTACGTTTGTAGTTCCAAAAACCGGGCATGGATAATTGATGATAGCAGAAGAAAGGTTGGAATAGATCACAGAAAACCCGGCTGAGAACTATTTAAGAAGATCTAATTGAAATGAATGTTTCATGGGGGATAGAATAAAAGTGTTAGCCAAATGTTACACTAAATGGAATCATCTTGTTGCCATTCATCTTATGTTATAATAATAATAATAATAATAATAATAATAATAATAATAATAATAATAATAATAATAATAATAATAATAATAATAATAATAATAATAATAATAATAATAATAATAATAATAATAATAATAATAATAATGCTAATAATAATAATATTAATCATAATAATTAAAAAAACATTTTTGCAAGCATTTAGTGTGCCATTTCAATTAACACACGATGACAAAAAATTCCAATTATAAGATCAAAACCAATCGCGCGTATAATAGACTTGAATACAAAAGTACTTCAAAGTCCCCAAAAACAATAAATGAATCATGTCAAATAAACCAAGAAAACAATAGGACGCACTATTATATTTGATATGTTTAATATATCTGATGTTAATGTAAAAAATAAAAAGTGCAACACAATGCAATACAATACATTAATGTAATTAACAACAATAAAATATTCGGCGCTATTCAAAGTGATTTTTTCCAACTTTTCGGAATAAATATAACTTGTTTTATTTAACTCATTAGAAAATACAAAACATATTTTTGATTATCCATTTAGTGTATTATTATAAAATTACAATTCACTGAGATGTTAATAATTCCAATCACTTGCAAAATACAATCAAACTTTAATAGCGCTTTGATCTGCGACAACGATTATATTCTGTAGAAAGTTTGATGAATAAAAAATAACTACAAACAACTTAACTAGCCACCTTATGTAACAGATCCCAGTGATAACCAATTAATTAAACATTATTAATTATTATAATTATCGATTTTTTCTTCAAATGAACAAGCATAACATTTTTGTAATTTATGAATTGTATTCACTTGCTGGTTTAAATACTGCAATTTGTTTAATTATATTCAATTCATCATTTTCTCTTTTTTTAATTTTGGTTGATGACGTAATCACCTCTTCATTATTTTCCATATATTTATGCGGCATATAAACGATTGACTTCAATGAGTTGATAAGTGTAATAAACGTAGAACAATAACAAAGTTTCCTGGCTGGTAGTCGGCATCCTTATAACATCGCCACAGTTCGCAAAGATTAACAAGGCTGCCTGTTTTGTCAGGGTTATCTCCCTTATCCCAACAGCTACCTATGGTATACGTACATTTTAAGTATTCTGGGTGTATGTATGCACTCACATTCCGTAGAAGTAGCTCAGTTATGTCACTGTGTACTCGGACCCTGCTGTTATTAGTCCAGATGCCTAGGGGCACCTAGTCCAGCATCCACTACGTGCAAGATGAACAGTCAAAAATATCACCATTATTGGAAATCGAAACTTTATACAAAACCTCATAATCATTAGCATCCCAATTCATCATATTTTAACTTAACGGATCCTAAACTTATATTTAAACAAACCATCCCATAATTGAAAAAATAAAATATAACTGTTAAAGATGATGTACAAACCTAAAAATACAAATAATAAAACTGTGCTATCATCTAATGACTTACATAATCCTAATCATAATTAACAACAACCAACTCACTCCAAAATCGCACACAATTTGTTCAATCAAATGTTGGACAAGAACGTGCAAATCGACAGCTCCAACGCGATAGTGTCCAATCAAGCCATCGTTGGCCCGTTGAACTTGAACGACAAATTCAATATGTTCCAACGTCAGCTGTTTTAATTTGGCCAAAAATATGACACTCATTTGAATTGCCAAATGGACGCAGACAAACATAGAAGCTGTGTCAAAAGCAGCACTTTTAAAATGATCAATTTCTGCAAAATTTAATTCGTGACATGCGTTGGGTTGAATTTTACGATCAAATTGTTTGAAAGGATTGGGAAATTCATTTAACCGACTGGATTGGGCAGGACACCAATTTTGATTGGACCAAGTCAATCCCAATCGAACCCAAAATAGGTGGGTAATGAAACAAGCAATAAAATCGAGTATTAAGTAAAATACCATATTGTTTCTTTGACTAATTTCTAGCAAATAATGATTTCGTTGTTGTTTGGACGATTCATTTTTGGTATTTATAGTAGAATTCAAAGCAGAATAGGGAGTCCAATTATATTTAGAATAAAGTCCATATGGCTTGAAACGAGATTGATAAATTAATCGTTGGCTGACGCAAAATAGGAAAAGTTTTACACTCAACTCAATCAATTTGATTTCGGACATTATAGTTGAATCAAAGTTGGAATAAAGTAAGGTTTTGCTCGAACTAAATAAATCAAAATGCTTTGAGTGTTCATCTGTATTTGGTCTTATAATAGACAAGGATTTAGTCATGTAATAAATCCAAATATAGGGAATTGAAATCATTAAAAATGGACTCGAACAGGTGATAAATAATGTTAAGATTTCAAAAATATTTAACAATTTGTACATATAATAAACGCATTGAGATTTGCATGGATGTTTTGAACAATGCTTAATATATTCGCTACTGTCAGACCAGAATGTCGGTGCTGTATAGTTAAAATAATCTACTGGCGTGTTTGCACGTTTTATACAATCTGATTGAGTTTCCATTGTGAAACTTCTGTATAAAATAAAGCAAATTGATTAATAGGTTTAAGTAAATATTAATCAACAATTTGTTAAGTCTTATTAATAATGGTATGAATTTATATAAATAACAACACATACAACATATAGAATTATTCGCACATTATACACAATGGTAGTTTTAAACATTAATAGTACTAAAATCAATGTGTTGGGATGATAAAAATGATTACGACACTAGATTTGGATTTTGGAAAACAAAAATTTAATTACACTAACGGTTTTATTAATTGTTTCCTAAAAAATGTTTTTTTGTCAAATATTTAAGCAATATTAAGAAATAAACAATAAATAAAAAACATACATAATGAAGACATAAAATAGTGTCAATTTAACACTGTTAACAATGTTTAAATGCATACACTCAAAAGATTTCTAATTGTGAGGTGAAAAAAGTAACAACAATAACAAAATTGATAACAAACAATATTGTATATACTTTTAAATATAAAAATAAGTATTGTCACAAAAACAATTTATAATTAAACACTACAAAGATAAAAAATAAAACAAATTACAATTAAAAACCTTTTTCTAATAATATTAATTTACACTACAGACTACATATTTCATTAAAAAATATTTATAACATTAAATAAACACAAGTTTACTAAATTTTATAGCCACTTTTATATACACCAATAATAATTATAATATTTTTTAAAATTTTGTACAATAATTAAAAAATGCTTATTTATATATGTAATTAATTATTTATTCAATCTTTTACAAAATTTTGATATATATATATATATATATATATATATATATATATATATATATATATAGTTTTAAGACATTTAAGAACAAATTATAAGAAACTTTTTATTACAATAAGTTTTATAATATTAGCAATGTTACTTATAATATAAGTTATCTACAAAATTTAAATAACAAAAATTAAATTATATAATTTTTAACATTTTTCAGTAATAAACAATTAATTAAACATTATTGATCATTATAATTGTTGACTTTTCCTTCAAATAAACAAACATCACATTTTTGTTATTTGTGATTTGTACTCACTTGCTAGTTTGAGTACTGTAAATTGTATAATTGAATTAATATTGTTTTAACGTAACTAAATAAACACTGATTTTAGTTTGTTTGCTTTCTGTAGACAAATAACTAAAGAATGAATATCGCTAATTATTGATTATCATAGAATGTTCACAAATTCATTAAAGATGTATTGAATGCAATATATTCATAATATTAAATATTTACTTTCAAATTTTGCAATTTTAAATAAAATTGTATTATCAATTTTTATTAAAACCATAACAATTTGTCAAATTAAAAGAAAGTGAAGTGAAAAGCTTCAGTAATAATATGTAAACCATTAAAAATTGTTTAATAATTTATAACAATTATGATAATTCCAGTATCTATTAATTAACACTAATTAATATTTAATTATTTGCTTACATTAATTGTAATAACAAGAAATAAATAAACAAAAACCAGCGTTTATCTAGACATATTAAAACATTATTTAAACCAATAAGTGAATACACTCAACAAATTTAAAAAAAATGTAATGTATATTCATCATAACAAAACTAAAACAATAATAATTTGTAATTATTAACTAATTATTTATAATTTAAAATAAAATTGGATTATTAAATTGTCTTTAATAAAATTTTACTATTCAAACTAGCTACAAAAAGTTCTCTAATCATAAAATTATTATTATTTATTTTGTTTACAAATTTTAAGTTTAAAAAATGTTTATTTAACTTGTAATATGTTTAATTTATTTTTCTAATAGGGTTAGATTTTTATGTAAATTATAAAATAAGCAAACCCAAAAATAAGCTAATTAAAAAAGTAATAAAAACTTTTGTCAATATATACATACATTGTTTTATATAAAAATATGTTGTCTAATTTAAAATCTTTTATAAAATAAATAAATAAAAACTTGCAAACTGTTTAAAAAGTAAATACTATCTATTACATTTTTGTATAAATATGTAATTGTTTATTTTACAAATAAAATATTATAAACTTAAATATATACAAAAATAATAATGTAAAAAATATATTCAAATGTAATTCAACAATAACTCACATTTTCTACATTCCCGGAGAAATGGTATTAGGTAAAACACAGCAAATAGTCAGCGGTAAATAAAGTATAGATAATATCTTATTGATGCAATTGAACAAACTTTTATTTAATTTAAAAATTATTAATGCGTTTTTAATAAAAAATATTAAAAAAAAAATTAATTTTAGTAAAAATATGCAATAATAGTTAAACAAGTATGTAAATATAAAAAAATAATTTGTTTATGAACATAAAATGCTAAAATACTTTTTACTAGTATTTTTAAACTTGTTGTTTTTGTAATAAAATCGAGTACATTTTATAATTTAATACGTAATTTAAATTTAATTAAAAAAATAAACAATACATTTATTAAATTACAGCAGTAATTGTTATCTTAATTGTTAGAAACATAATTATACTTTTAAAAATTTTTTATTAAAAAAATGTTTTTAGCATGTAGACATTTAAACAATTTTTTTTTAAAGTTTTATTTTTAATATTTTAACCCAAACTTGGAAATAAACAACATATGTCGTTTAAACAAGAAAATTTATGTTTGTGTACAATTATAAATTGGAAAATAATTAAAATTTTTTAATCAAAATATATTTTTATACAATAATGTCTGTTATTGCAACTATTAATATAGATTTAATTATGAATTTCAAATTGCTTTTAATTTGTATCACGTTATTAAAAGTTATAGCCTATAAAAAAAAATTATAAAAATTTAATATTTAATATTTTGAAATTTTGAAAGTGTTTAAACAATAATAAATGTTGGCAATCATTAGAATTGATTCTCTTCTAAAATCGTTAATGCACAATCCACTCAATCTTTTAAGCGTTTATATGATAGTCATGCTCTAACTAAATTCCGGTAGCTCATTTGTCTTTTAGATTATTTTTTATTATTTTATCCTTATTCTATTTCCCCTTTAATGATATTGTCGATACCATTTAAACAGTGGATTAAAAAGAGTCTAACTCCTAATCATCTCGTAAAGTATTCTGTATCCTGTATACGAATGACCGTGTCAAAAATGCCCATATGCATTTAAGAACATTTTTATACAGAAACGCATTTTTGGAATAATGCATATGGCACATTTGGGAATATATAAAGGTAAAAATGGATAATTTATGGCATTTTCACTATTTTACTAACAGAGTAAAAAACTATAGTAAAAAATATAGCATTGGAAAATGTTTTACAAAATCTGACAATTTATGCAGCTAGAACGGTTTTAAAGAATTATAATATTAAAAAAGAAATACAAGTTTTAATTTTTAACAATTAATAATAAAATTATAAAATTATACACAATGGTTTATAAAACATTGTACTAAATATTTATTTAATTTTATGAAGTATCTTTTACTTTGTTATACTTTTTCATAACACAAGGTCAGTGTGTTGTCAATAATCCAAGCTTTAAGCAGGTGTCAATTTTGATATCCTACCGTGATGTCACTGAAGTTATTGATATTTTTGACACAAAAACAATTTTAAAAAATAGTTTTAAAATTATATTTTTTATTTTGAAATTCTAAAATTTGAAATTAATTATTTTTTGGTAAAAATAAATTCCAAGTTATGATTGAAGAGTTATATTATCCGAAGGTATTTTTACTAAACTTTTTATACAGTAGAATCATCCATTACGGAAGTATTTATGTGATGACGATTTTTCTGATGATGATTACAATACGGATTCTAGTTCTTTCAAAGAAGTTACTTTAAATAAACATATGTGCTTGATGCGTTTATACAAATATTTAACCTGTTTATTAGATTTTTTAAAATTTAAAAACATGGTAGATAATTTAACTTATAACGTTTTTGTAGGTTTTTCAGATATTAAGATCGAGCTTGCTTTTCGATTTGAAGTATAGTTCTTTAGTAACTGCTGATAATAAAGACCTTATTGAACACATTCATTGTAATATTAATTTTAGCTGGTTTACACTGATGAGGTTTGTTATTATTTATTATTTTGAAATTTATTTTTAGTTTTGTGATTATTATGATCTTTACCATTGGATTTTTTTCTCTTATCTTTAATAATGCTATTTTGTACATACTTTATTTTTGTATTTTATTAGCTTTTGCAATTTTTATTTTTTTGACGTTGTTGATATTAATTTCTAAAATATTACTAAATAATGTCATACAACAAATGCTTACTCTAAAGTTGTCTTTTCGTAAATTAACGACATTTTTACAGGAAGTGGACAAACATTATCTATCAAATACTCTGTAAGTTTGTGTTTTACGTATAATTTTAGAATTCGTGGTTTAATGAATTCAAATATTTTTTTTTCATATAAACAGAAAATATTTAGTACTGCCTCATTATATACAAAATCTGTTATTGAAACACTAATTAAATTAAATGGTGATTATTGTAATTATTATATTTACTTTAGAACTACATCGCAACTACGATTTAGATATGTTATGCGTTATTAATGTTCAAGAACTATTGACTATTAATGAATCAATGTTTAAAAATGATACTCAGGTTTTAGAATTGAAGGATTTAAAAGTAGGTAGATGTTTGTTCATGTTTCGAATTTATACTAGATGTTTTGTGAGTTTTTAACTTTATTCAGTTCTGATTATGTATGCGAACTTTTAATGATTTTTCGTACAATTGATTGGACTTCTTATGCGTTACTTTGTAAGTTTTTATTGTTATGATGTTTTTAAAAATGTTGCTTCATTATCCTTAATATTGTAGTTTTAACTTTAACTCTTTGTATAATGAGTCATTTTAGATCTGAATTTTAAATATTTTTTATATTTGTTGAAATAGGCCGTTTGAATTATTCACTTTTTAAATGGTTAAAATTTTTGAATAAAACGGTGCATTCAGTAGAAGAATTAGATATGTTACGTGAGCGCATTTTATCGGGCAAATGTGTTAATTCTGTTGAAAATGAATCGAAGTTTGAAAACGAAAATTCGTCAAAACCGATTGTTCGTATGACTCGGCATTTGTTGATGCACTTAATAGTGTCTGTTGAATGGTACGTACATTCAAGATATATTTTTTGTAAACGTTTTTAATTTATTTTAATTTATTGTATGATATATAAGGATTCAATCATTTTGGTTGGTGACGTGATCACCTCTTCATTATTTTCTATATTTATACGGTATATAAACGATCGACTTCGATGGCTTGATAAGCGTAACAAAGTAAAAATCTAACAGAGTTTTTCGGCTGGTAGATGGCATTTTTGTGACAGTGCCACTGTTCGCAAAGATTGACGAGACTGCCTGATTCTGTGTCAGGGTTATCTACCTTTGCCCAACGGCTACATGTAGTTTACGTATACCTTAAGATACCTTTTAGGTATCCTGGGTGTATGCTTGCATCCACTCACCGAAGCGGTAGCCTAATTATACACTCGGTCTTTGCTTTTGAGCACCTAGTTCAGGATGCACCACGTGGAGGACTAACAGTCAGGAATATCATCATTAATAGAAAATGAGTCTATAAGCATTATTCAAATCATCAGGATCATTAATGTTGTTACTATGTACTTCTTGTTTTTTTTAAATCAGGGTACTTTAATGTTGTTTATTGTTTAGTAATGTGTATTGTTAGAAACAATTGAAACTGGTTTTTTTATTTTAAATAGTAGTACGTTATATTCTTGGTACAATATTAGTTAACTTTACTGGATGTAATTTACGCGCGAACAAAGATACATATATAGGATTGTAATAATGTTAAGTTATCGAGGCTTTGAACCTTAGATTTTCCATTTTAAAAACCAGAACTTTGTTGAGTAAATCGTATTCTGGATGCGATAGTTGGTTTTAAATGATGATTAATAGGCGATTGAATGAAATCCGTTTTAAAAAACTTTTTAACATTTTAAAATTATATTTTAGTACAAACCAGTTAGAAGGATGTTTAATTAATGAGAATGATGAAACGTCTAAACTTGATCAGCTTCAATTAGATTTGATCGATCACATTCAATATCAACTCAAATCTTCACTGTTGTTTTTGGATGAAGTCTGCAGCATTTTGAAACCAAAAGAAAATGTAAACAATGAATCGAATTCAGAATTTGACGATTCACAGACACTTTATGGGTGTATTGAAACGAAGAGTGGTATTTGGAATGTGTTAAAAGCGGAAGATTTGATTCCTGAGGATGATGTGAGTGGGTTAAGAAAGAACTAGTTAATTTATTTTTGACAAGTGTTTAGGAAGCTCATTGCACAATTTTGTTGAGATATTTGCTGGTTATATTTTAGCGTGGTAATGTTTACTTAATGGCGAATGTACTTAAAGCAACTTGAGGTTTTTAATGAAAATTTTGATTGTTTTAAATTAATTTTGTTGCTATTTTGTTTTGTGCATACATTTTTCAAACCTTTAATATGCAATTTGTTTGAGTTTAAAGTTGACGCTGTTTAGAATGATTTAATGGCAAAAACGTTGATTTTATAGTTCTGTTTGACGAGTATTACCTTTAGTTTAGGTTTTAACAGTCTAGAAATATTACAGTATACAATGGGATTTACACAACTTTATTGTGGGGTGGTCTAGCAATACAGCGCTCGAATTTGGACCTCGGTGGGCATCGGGGTTCGAATCCCATCACCGGCACTAAAATGCAGGCCCACGTTTGGTTTGGCTAAAATGTCCACTGCTGAAAGATGCGTTTCTCGTAAAACATTCAAAGTAGCAAACATAACATAAATAAATAAAGAGAGTAGGAGTCTCTGCTTTAGGAATCATTGGATCGATATGTTTCGCTTAGATTGAAATGTCAAACCGTTTGCTATAAAGTTTCATTTGTTCTAACCTATTTTACTTTGATCAATATTGTTTTGTTGTTAGGTACTGGTTGATGTGGGAGTTGGAGATGTGGAAAATATATCGACCGATGAGTTCAATGATGATAATTTTGGTTTGGCTGTAAGTTATTTCTACTCAATTACTTAAAAGTAGTATAAAATTATTTAAAAAAATTGTTTATTAAAAGTAACAATTTTTAATTGCATGTGATGAACTAAACTTTTTTTTTAGAATTCTAAATTTATGCATTTGTCTGTCATCAAAGAATTGAAGAATGCTATTTCATCTAGACGTATTCATATGGAGGAACGCGAAGAATGTGCTTTAAAACGTCGTTTGAATGTTCTGGATAAAAATGATTATCGCTTCGATTTGACTAGAAACAAAAGCATAATGGATAAAGTAAATTTCATTTTAAATTTGCGGTATGGTTTATACTACTTTTTATTTTTTCTAAAATTATTACTACTTAAATGAGTGTTTGAGTACTATGCGTAACAATGGTTAAAAATATGTTTTTGCGAATGATTATGCCACTATTGTTTGGGATAGTAGTTAGATGTTTTTATATGATATATGTATATGTGTAGTTGCGCTCAACTAGAAAAAGTTGAACCACTGCTATGATATCTATCTCCGCTCCATTTTAGTTCAGTTCGTGGAAGGAAGCAGTCAGATTTATCAGTATCATTGAAATTGAAAAGTGCATATAATATGATTGCTATACATGTCATTTGGTTGGTTAACATTTCTATTAAGGATAAAACAATATTTTTACTGTGATTATTGACATAGTTAACTCATTTTAGTTGGTAACGTGGTCACCTCTTTATTATTTCCTATATTTATACGATATATAAACGAACGATTTCCATGACTTGATAAGCGTAACACAAACGTAGAAAAACAACAACGTTTCTAGGCTGGTAGACGGCATCTTTACGATATTGTCATTGTTTGCAAAGATTGACGAGGCCGTCTGAATTTTTTTCAGGGTTATCTCCCTTAGCCCAACGGCTACATGTGGTATACGTATATCTGAAGATACCTTTTAAGTATCCTGGATGTATGTTTGCACCCACCCGCCGTAGCGGAAACCCAGTTATATCGCTGTCCACTAGGCACAACTTAGTTTAGGATGCACCACGTGGAGGACAAACTCTCAGGTGAAACTTTACACGCATTACTCATATCCTCAGAATCATTAGCATTTATCCTAATTCGTTAGTCGTTTTTTATTTATTTATTTTAGTCTCAGAATCGTTCGTATTTCTTGTTTATTAACATTTGCATAAAATATTAACAAATCTTTTTCATTTTAGCCTCAATTAACCAATTCAGATTTATCCAACGATCAAACTTTCGTTCAAAACAAGCTCCAATTGGAGCATTTCTTTTCATCCAGTGACCTAGAGTCAGCTGACTTATCCAACTCGTCACGTGTTCGATCGATAAAATCGAAATCAAACGTTTCCAAACGCCATGCCATGTTTGCCAAGTATCTGTCTGCTAAAAAGCCCTCTGATCCATTTTTATGTTTTAAGGTCAACCCAATGACTGGTCCAACTGACTTGGCATTGGCCTTGATGGAAAAACGCCAACAATTGGGATTTGTTAACGAGAATGTATTCGAAGACGTTGGACTCAATGAGTGTTTTGAGTGAAAGGAACTTGTTTGCTTGTTGTTTGGTTTCAACATAAATTATTTATTTTATTTTATTTATTTATGTTTTTGACTTCGAATGCTTTACGAGAAACATCGGTAGTGGATTCGAACCCCCATGCCCACCGTGGTCCGAATTCGAGCGCTGTACCGCTAGACCACCCCGGCATATGAAGCTTATCAAGTCTCAATGATATTCCTAACTGTCACTTCCACGTGGTGCATCTTGCATCATTCCCATATTGACGATTGAAAAGGTGCGTATGGATATGTCGAGGTGATCTAGCAGTACAACGTTTGATTCGAACCTGGGTGGGCGTGGGTTTAATTCCTGGCATCAAATGCGGGTCGACGTTTGACTTTGCTCAAATGTCTACAGCTGAAAGATGTGTTTTCCGTCAAAACATTGAAGGTAGCAAATAAAATAGAAAAATACGATAAGGTCATCTACGACGAGCGAATTATCAAAATCATCTCTCGATGATTATGTATGATGTATTAAAATGTCAATATGTTAGTCATCAAATGCGGGTCGACGTTTGACTTCGCTCAAACGTCTATTTGCTATAAAACGTTTCTCATAAAACATTCAAACAATCAAAAATAAAAGTTGATAAAAATGATAAATAGAATAATATTTGCCCATGGGCATATGAACTGATAACAACAGAGACCGAGTGCACAACGGTATAATTAGAGTTTCACTAGACTGCCACTTAGTGAATAGGTGCTAGCATGCAGCCAAGATGCCTACGAGGTATCTCAAGACATCCATTTACTATATGTATCCGGCTAAGCTTATAGATCCGGAGTCAACCCTTAATTCCCCCGGAAGAATATCACCTTGTCAATTCCTGTGAATACTAGCCTCGTCGCAAAAAAGCGGTCTTCTGGTCAATAATAATAATAATAATAATAATAATAATAACAACAACAATAATAATAATAATAAATAATTAATAATGTATTAAAATGTCAATATGTTAGTCTCCTAATCTGTTTATGTGCACTTATTATATATTTTATACAAAACCCTTTTGCTTTAACATAAGCATGGGGCAACAAGACAACAATTACAGCAAAACAACAAAGTCTCGTTGGCATTGAAGATTCTGCAAATCGAAGATTGAACTTCCTTTCGGCTTTGACTCAACCCTGGCATCTGTGTGTAACTCTGTCATCCAGATACGTGTGATGAACTTCTTTGCCGTTGTTTGTTTCCGCAGCAGTATAAATTTTTACACAAGGCCAGGTTGCTAACCTTGTGCGCTCAAACCTTCCTCCTTTATGCAGGCTTGGGACTGGCTAGATTGTAACATTTCTGGTCCAAACAAATGTAGTTCGGTTGTAACCTAATGATTACATCAGTTCCAAAACAGCTGTAACGTTTTGTACGTCAACAAAAACGGATAATTTCAAGCTTTGATAAAAGGGGGATGATAATGATTCTGAGGATTTGAGTATTGCTTATGTAAAGTCACAATTTCCAATAATGGTTACATTCCTGACTGTCACACCCACATAGTGCACCGTGGACTAATCACCAAGTACACAGCGATATAACTGGATTTCCGTTTTGACAAATGGATGCTTAAAAAGTATTTCAGCTATAGCTGTTGTAGGCTGACAAAGCGTCAGACGGCTTTGTCAATCTTACTAGACAGTGGCGCCGTCTCAAGAAGGCTGTCTATAAGCCGAGAAATATTATTTTACTTGCACGTTTGTTGTGAAGTCATCGGAGTCAACCGTTTAATATGCTGGAGGTGATGACATTACGATGATGATACAACTTGATTGACAGTTAGCGATGAAAGCATGTAAATATCTAAACAACATAGGACTCGTCAAACTCCACTAGCGACATTAAATTGTATAGTGAGATATTAAAGCTTAATCATAATAATAATGATAATAATATTAATAATAATAATGATATTAATAATAATAATAATAATAATAATAATAATAATAATATTAATAATAATAATATTAATAATAATAATATTATTAATAATAATAATAATGATAATAATATTAATAATAATAATAATAATAATAATAATATTAATAATAATTATATTAATAATAATAATAATGATAATAATATTAATAATAATAATATTAATAATAATGATAAACGTTGGTGGCATAGCTACTTTTTTATTAGTTCCGAGTTCTTATAGTATCCCTTTCTACCGTTTGTGGTTTTCGGAGGCGTGCACCTTTCCTTTTCTTTTCCCATCAGCATTTAGACAATTCAAAGTTACGGAATGTGGGATTGCATCAGGATTTTTACAAAAAAACGTGTCCAAACCAGTGCAATTTAATTAACGGTTACAAGGTACAATTGTCAGAACTTTTATTTAACCGTTTTATGTACCGGTCTAAAATATATTAGGGTGGAGTTATTTTAAGTTAGAATAATACTTAATTCAATAAATATTTCAATTTTTTTAAGCTTCAAACTGCGTTACTGGGAGAATATAACGCAAAACAAAATTAATACAAACCTTTTTTATTCCAATATTTTGCCACAATATATTATGAAATTCCAGACGAACCTATGCAATTGAAATGCGACAATGTATTAATCACTCACGCTAGAACGTTACAAACACTATAAATATTAGTTTTTCCGTATTCAATTACAAAAAAACCTAATCAACTGTTGCAATGATTAATCAACAATACGTCACTTTTCTATATTTTATTAATGACAACAATACTGAATTATTTAAAACAAAATGATCATTTGTCTGAATGTAGTGCATTGGACACATTAAAAATTTATGACAAATAAATATTTACGGGAGGTTCTAAACCACCACAAAATTTTTGCGCAAAAAAATAATTTTATTGGTCAGCCTCCGTGAGTGAGTGTGAGTCATGTTGGTGCATTCTTCTATCAAAAGGGAATTGTTTGACCTTGAAAATGTATATAAGGTGGAAAAATCAATATTTACATAGCACTATACGATTTGTATTGCGTCATCGTGCAAATTTGGTCACACTTTTGAAACCTATCCATCCCCAACTTACGAGTAATCACACACTCACACAAAAGTAGCCTGACTCTTATTGGCTCCTTCTTTTGCAACTTTTTCCCCTGGTTGGTTTTATCATCTACCGAAAATTTTTGTGTGCAAAAAGAACCTTCCCTCCAATTGCCGAGTAGTCACACACTCACATAAAAGTGATCTGACTCTTATTGGCTCCTTCTTTCGCAACTTTTTCCCCTGGTTGGTTTTATCATCTATTAGCAGAGCCACCTCTTCATTTATTCCAAGTTTGGATGGCTGCTCGAATTCCTATACGACAAGGCTGTCGGATGCCAGTTGAACTTGGGAGGGATAAACGAAGTTTCTTGGCTAGAAGACCGCTTATTTGCGACGACGCCAGTGTTTACAGGAATTAACGCCGGTTAACGGATTCACAAGCCTAACCGGCTACATATATAGTAAATAGATACCTTTTAAGCATCTTAGATGTATGCTATCACCCATTCATTCAACGGGAATTTAGTGAAGTCCCAGTTATACCGCTGTACACTCGATTCCTGTTGTTATGAGTCCAGATGCTTGTTGGCACCTAGTCCAGGATGCACCACGTGGAGGAGGAACAGTCAAGATTATCACAATCATCGATATCGCAGGCTGTTGTCGGATGTTATGCAAAAAAACACATTTTACTGTTTGCATTTTATCACTTTGATGAGTAACGACAAACATTTTTAGACAGGGAGATATTTGGCGAAGCCTAACGACGTGACGGAGTCCATCCCTTCCCACTTTCGCGTCCAATTCACCGGCTACCTCTACCAGTTATGTAATAAAATCGATAAACGATTACTATTGGAACATGTCTTGTTTGTTACACCCAAAACTGTTATTGAAAATAAGGATAAAATCAATATATTTTTAATTGACAAAGTTTTGGTTTGTTTGACAACAACGTACTTTCTGCCGATTTCTATATGTTAGCTGAAAACATATTGGCTAAATGTGTATGTTTGTATCGGCAAATGTGCAGATAATAGAAACACAATTATATTTATCCCAAGGCCTAAATCGATTCATGTGCTTTTTTTCAAGGTCACGGATAATTGAATTATCTTTGGCATTTAAATGCGATTTGCTAAAGAAAAAGGGACAGAGGATAATATTCTTGCGTACGTTCTATACAAGTTTGTAAAACATGGAACTGAACAATTTTGCAGAAGATTCGACTTGTGTTGATGATAACGAGATGTTATAAAATCAGCAAAGGTAAAACATGTGTCACGTGCACTATCAAAGCGATTTAAACAACTTTTTATTTGTTGGGTGAATTAAATGATGAAATGACCTTGACAAATTCTAGAACAAAAAATGATGTTGCATTTTTTGCACTGCAAAATTGCACTTTGATCTAGCGGTTACAGTGGTCGACCCCGAATCTGGATTCGGCACCAAATGCGAGCCAACAGACGGCTTCGTTAGACTGTCTACTGCTGAAAGGCGTAATGTGATAAAGTTGTACTTCCTTCAGTAATAGCTTCTATTGTTTTTTTTAAATTTAAAGGTAATGATTAATTAAAAATTTTAATAAAAGGGAATTCAATACTCAACGCCATTATTATTATTGTTATTATTACTATTAAAATTTAAAAAAATTATCAGTTAAAAGATGGAGAAAATGCACCAATACTACTACTACTGCTACTACTACTACTACTACTACTACTACTACTACTACTACTACTACTACTACTACTACTACTACTACTACTACTGCTACTACTACTACTACTACTACCTACCACCGCCACCGCCACCACCGCCACTACTGCTACTACTACTACTACTACTACTACTGCTACTACTACTGCTACTACTACTACTACTACTACTACTACTACTACTACTACTGCTGCTACTACTACTACTACTACTACTACTACTACTACTACTACTACTACTGCTACTACTACTACTGCTACTACTACTACTGCTGCTGCTACTATTGCTACTACTACTATTGCTGCCTACTACTACTGCTACTACTACTATTGCTACTGCTACTACTGCTGCTACTGCTACTACTACTACTACTACTACTGCTACTACTACTGCTACTATTTGGTACAAATACTAATACTACCACTTACTGCTCAATAAGAACAGTTGTGGAATAGAACAATTGATGATGCTAAAAAAGCCACTGGTACAACTACTACTACTACTGCTTAGAACCATTGGGACTATTGACTACTAATACTACTGCTGCTACTGGAACTACTGCTACTTGAACACATGGAACTGCTTTGTTACTACTGCTACTGCTACTACTTACTGCTACTGCTACTACTGCTACTACTGCTGCTACTACTGCTACTGCTACTACTACTACTACTGCTACTACTACTACTACTACTACTATTGCTGCTGCTACCACTACTGCTACTATTTGGTCAAATTCTAATTTTACCACTTAACAGATCAATAAGAACAGTTGTGGAATAGACAATTGATGATAACAAAAAAAAAGGTTGGTCAACTACAGATAATTAGGCTTAGAACCATTGGGGAAAATTGACTTAAAATAAGTGTTTTATGGAATTAAAATATTTGAACACATGGAATAATTTTGTTGTCTCTTGCACTCTTTGAATTTTGGGGCTTCGTTAATAATAATAATTATTATTATTACTATTATTATTATTATGCAAATAATATTAATAATAATAACAATAATAACAATAATAATGATAATAATAATAATGACAATAATAATAATAATAATAATAATAATAATAATAATGATAATAATAATAATGACAATAGTAATAATAATAATAATGATAATAATTATTATTATGCAAATAATATTAATAATAATAACAATAATAATAATAACAATATTAATAATAATAATAATAATAATAGTAATAATAATAGTGATAATAGTAATAATAATAATAATTATTATTGTGCTAATAATATTAATAATAATATTAATATTAATATTACTACTACTACTACTAATAATAATAATAATAATGGTATTTATTATTACTATTATGATACTAATAATTTTAATAATAATAAAAATAATAATAATAATAATAATAATAATAATAATGGTATTTATTATTACTATTATGATACTAATAATTTTAATAATAATGATAATAATAATAATAACAACACCAGCAATGATAATAATACGACAGCTGATAGACGGCATCTCCGTGACGGTGCCACTGTTCACAAAAATTAATAAGACTGCCTGATTTTTTGTGAAGATTATCAGCCTTAGCCCAACGGCTAGACATGGCATACCTTAAGAAACCTTTTTGAGTATCCTGTGTGTATTGTTTTACCCACGCGCCGAAGCAGAATCCCAGTTGTCTCACTGTGCACTTGATCCCTTCTGTGTTAGCCTAGGTGCTTAGGTTTACTTAGTTTACAATTCAACACGTGATGGAACAAGCATTACTCAATTCCTCTGAATTATAAGTAATAAAAATTAAATTTATATCATTATTACATTGGAAAAATATAAGTGTTTACTATTCAACATGCTACTATTAACATTTTTTTGTAGTTGCTAAAAAGCTTTTTTTAGAAAATAACCTACAACATTGGAATGTTTTATTCGTTTGGCACATAAGTATCCTAACAACTATTTTAAAACGCTTTCTACTGTTCAATTGTTGCAACAAATTAAACCTATAGTGTAATCCTATATTACTACATTATTGATTTTTGAGGGTCATTTAAAATATAGCCGAAAATTTTACACCATTTGTGAAAGACAGAAAGTGGATCTTAATTGGTCAATTAAATATGGCCACTTTTGGATGTTACATTCAACGGACCAATCAAATCTGTTTTATTTTTAACCTTTAATTAATGACCAATCAGATGCAAAATAGAAAATAATATGGGGTTAAAACTACATTGATGATGTTAAAAGCAATTCAAAGTTTCGATTAAAAGTCTCTGCTGTACATTTTGAATTAACCAAAATATGGTAAGTTGTAATTAGGTACTTAAATGTATCAACTTATTTGAACAACATTTTTTCCATTACTAAATTATCTATCAACATATTATTGACATTTCTAGACTACACTTTCAAAATCCGAAGTTGAAGGTAAGTTATTCCTTTCCTTTTAACAATGAATAAATCAATTTATAAATTTGTTTTTGACAAGCGCTTTTCGATAAAGTAATCTTTCAACTTTCCCCAATTTGTAGATGTTCGTGAAGTGTTTGATTTGTTCGATTTTTGGGATGGTCGTGATGGTATGATCGATGCTGTCAAGGTTGGCGATTTACTCCGTTGTTCTGGTGTCAATCCAACGATTACATTGACGGTCAAACATGGCGCTACGGAAAAATCAGGTGTGTTAAACGTGTGCAAAATAATGATGTTTAATTGATTCCTTAATTAATGGCATGTATTCCGTCTAGACAGGATTGGAAATAGACTGATTTAGTCAGTCCTATGCCCGGATAAAGGAGGAGGATTTGTGGCAGGAAGTACAGCTGACAGTTAACTATCTCTAGGCCAAAATCTTTTAACGGTTGTAATTGGATTTGATATAGAACCAGATAGAGAAAAATGATTAAAAACATTGACTCCTGATAAAAGAGGTATAAGCTGTAAGCGGCATGAGTTCGATGTTCGCGACCGGGACCGATTATGAACCCACGTTCGGCTTTTCCAAAATGTCCACTGCTGAAAGGCACGTTTCCCGTAAAACATGTCAAGTAGCAAATAAATAAATACAAGGTTTAAGCAGTAAAAAGCATTTATTTATTTATTATAAAACTCTTAATTAATGGTTGGCTTAACATCAATGAATGTTTTCCCAAGCGTTTAAACTATATCGAATGTATTATTATGACTGTCAATATTGCAAATAGTTTACTATAAAATTATTCAAATTTCGACAGGCGAAAAACAATATAAATTTGAAGAGTTTCTTCCTTGCTATGAGGCTATTATGAAAGAAATTGAAACCGGAACACTGGCAGACTACTTGGAAGCATTCAAGACTTTCGATCGTGAAGGTCAAGGTTTTATTTCGGCAGCAGAAATGAGACACGTTTTGACAGGATACGGTAAGTATTTGTACAACAATTGCAACTATTTTGTTTATTAGTTTAGTATAATACAAATTATTATTATTATTATTATTATTATTATTATTATTATTATTATTATCATTATTACTATTATTATTATTATTATTATTATTATTATTATTATTATTATTATTATTATTATTATTATTATTATTATTATTATTATTATTATTATTATTATTATTATTATTATTATTATTATTATTATTATTATTATTATTATTATTATTATTATTATTATTATTATTATTATTATTATTATTATTATTATTATTATTATTATTATTATTATTATTATTATTATTATTATTATTATTATTATTATTATTATTATTATTATTATTATTATTATTATTATTATTATGTTTGTTTGTTTGTTTGTTTGTTAGTTAACAGAAGACTAAAGTTTGATCTAAATAAAATTTATTGTAAAATTATAATCAATTAAAGCACACAAATGCACACTTCAAAAGTGTAAATATGGGTTTGACTTTCATCACTCATTCCTGGTCTATATATTTGCTAACGATGTGCAACACATAATCGACCAATAGAAACGAGATAAATTGATAGTTACATTTGCTTTTAACAGGTGAAAAACTAGAAGATCCGGAAGTTGACTTGATTGTCAAACTAATTGACCTTCATGAAGATCTCGACGGCAATATCAAGTATGAAGGTAAGTTGGGTATACAGATATTAACATAATTGATTCCTATATTGACCTACTGAGATATTTGATAGTGTTCTACACTTGTTACTTATCTTAGAAATATTTAACACTCATTAATGAATACCTTATGCCATATATTTTACCAATATATATATATATATATATATTATACAAAACCCTTTTGCTTTAAGAATAAGCATGGGATAATACGACAACAATTACAACAAAACAACAACAACAAAGTCTCGTTGGCATTAAAGATTTTGCAAATCGAAGATTGCGCTTTTTTTCGGCTTTTACTCAACCTTATCATCTGATAACTTTGCCATCTACATACGTTGTTGTTTGCCGGAATGGCGTCACCTTTCATTGTTTCCGCAGCAGTATAAATTTTTACAGGTCGCCATGTTGCTAACCTTGAGCGCTCACCAACCTCCTCCTTTATGCAGGGTTGGGACTGGCTAGATTAAATCATTTCTAATCCAAAATATGGAACGCTTCACGATTCTGCGTGTCATATATATGTTTATTATTTTAATATTAAAAACAGTTAACTAGAAATAATTGAAGTTTAGGCATCGCAGTACATTAATTGAACCTTTATAATATGTTATTTTGAAAAACAAACAAACATAATTTCTTGTAAAAACGACAAAATATATCAAATGCCAATATACCTTAATTTTTTTTTGTAGAATTGATCAAAAAAGTGTTGGCTGGACCGGGCAAGTAGAGTTGGCCTCAACACACGACCAGATGCATGTCTTTTTGTTTTTGTCTAAATTTCAACTGCTTTTACCAGTTTTACCGTTTTTTCTATTAATTTTGTGAAATTGCAATAATGTTGTTCAGAATAGAGTTTAAGATCATAATAATAATTTATTGTTATTATTTTGAAACAACAGCAATCAATATTATATAGTATTTGCAAAACGGAATTTGCATTTTGTTTTTAAAAAAACTTTAATTTAAATATTTATATCCATTTATTTATTAAAAAAATAATGGAACTTTGGAATAATTGTAATGTTAATAATAATAATAATAATAATAATAATAATAATAATAATAATTACACTTCCCTTGTCAATACAATGTGTTTTTTTTTGTTTTGAAATTCAACTTGGGTATACAAGAGACTTTGGGGTAATTTTTTAAAAATATTGTTACTCGAATGTTTCACGGGAAGAATTTGTTTAGTAAGTCAACATGTGAGAATGTGAATTTGATGTCGTCAGTGGGAATTAATCTTATGTTCACCTAGGTTCGAGTCTATGTTTTGAGAATTACATCCGTTGGCGATTAGGCCAAGTATCATTACAATTCGTGCATAAATGACAAACGTAGCATCAACTACTTTATCGTTTGATAAATCAAATAAGTACTTACATTATATTGATGTTGCTGGGTGGGCAAGGCGTTCAATTCTCACGACCAGCACTAAATGTCACTCCACGTTCGGTTTCAATTAAATGTCCACTGCTGAAAGAAGTTTCCCGTAAAACATTGAAAGTAGTAAAAAATATAATATATATAAAGATGGGTTCATTTACAAACCTCCCACACCCACATAGCTACTATCATTCTATTCATTGTGGTTGGTATAAATATGGAAAACAATGAGGAGGTGATAACGCGTTATCAACCAAAATGAATGAAGTTGAGTGAACATGGCAGACCCACGTTCGGCTTTGTACAAATGTCCCCACTGCTGAAAGTTAAATTTTTAAGTGTGATGTTGTCACTAACTATAATGACCGATTCTGCACGTGTTTCCGTTACAGTGTGATTGCGTGTGTGTGTGTATGTTAACGTGTCAACAAAAAGCGTTGACGCCTTCTATGAAAAATGAATCAATCGATAAACAATGATTGAACAAAGCCAAGTGCGTCACTATGAATACTGTTCAACCCGTCGCAACGTAGACCTCAACTAGATCTCTTAAAATTCAACCTCCGTTTACAAGTTCATACTCCATTTGTGTAACAAAGGAAGGCATTTATTTATCCAATCAATTGACAATGCACCCTACAAAGATATACAAGCCCAATTGTCCTAGCAACCATATCAACAATATTAGTCGATAACACATTGGGTTTTTTAGCAATACGTTTTAAAAACAATAATCAACAGAGTGCAAATGGGTAGTGAGCAATGAAAGCTTATTAGAACAACCAAAATCATAAGTTTGAATCAACTCAATATCTGTCGACTTTCACACTACAAAGCTGGATCAAGATGGGTTCATCTACAGACCTCCCACATCCACATAGCTATTATCATTCTATTCATTGTGACGTGACATAGTCGCCTCCTCATTATTCCTACATTTTTACGATCGATTGATAAGCGTAACAAAAGTAGAAAAATAACGAAGTTTCTTGGCTGGTAGAATGCATCCTTGTGAAAACACCACTATTCGCAAATATTAACAAAGTCACCTGACTTTTTGTCAGGATTACCTTTCATAGACCAAGGGGTACTTATGTGCCGGGGTGGTCTAGCGGTAAAAGCGCTCGAATTTGGATCTCGGTGGGCCTGGGTTCGAATCCCATCACCGGTCCACTAAAATGCGGGCCCACGTTTGGCTTGGCTAAAATGTTCACTGCTGAAAGATGTGTTTCTTGTGCAAATATTCAAAGCTGACATCCCAGTTATACTGCTGTGCCTAAGGGCACCTAGTTCGGGATGCACTGTGTAAAGGAGGAACAGTCAGAAATATCACCATCTTTGGAAATTGAGACTTTATAAGCATAAATCAAATCCTCAGGATCATTAACATAATTAAATTCTCGCTGACCAGACCATCATATTTAATTTACTCTAAGCAAAATAGACCGATGATGTACTTTCAGATTCATTAACCCTCAACTCGCATTGAAACAAGAACGCACACAATGATTTATTGATTTATTTAACTTTTTTCAAAACCTTTTTTCTCTAAAGATCATGAAAGATTATGAAAGTCGTTCATATCACAGATTGAAATTCGATTACGATTTCCCCAAATCCCATCATCGGAATTCAATAAAATGGCATCTTTTTATTATTTAGTGTAGCAATAATAATTTGTTCGGAGACCAAATTACTAATCTATAATTCAAAGCATTTCCCTATTTCAATGAGACGTGAGATTAGGTAATAATTGATACTTTACAATTGTCAGATTTACTTGAATAATAAATTTATTAAGTTTTTAAGTCAATTTTATTTGGAATCATCAGTAGCGCATACCTTTCAAGATTTACACACGCCTTATCTGGTGTCAGGCCAGCGCCTAAAACCACTGACCTATGGGTGGATGACCTTGGACCTGTAAATTTATTATTCATAGTGAATCTGATTAATTCTATTTGCCCAGTGTCCTCAAATGCTGCCAGGTTACTACCGGTTTAGCTGTTAGTAAGAGAACCCTTTCACTAGGACTTTACCATATAGGTCCTTGCATACTGCCGGGTTTAATAGCCTTATATGGCACGGTTCGGTTGTATTTATCACTGGGTTGATAGGCATTTAGCAAAAATGAACAAAAGTGAATTCCACCATTGGACGAGTGTTGGAGCGCAAGATTAGCAACCTGGCCTCTATAGAAATAGATTTATTTCTGCAGAAACAATAAAAGGATGACGTAGTAGCAAACAACGGCACAGGCAGGGCTGATTAAAAACCGACAAAAATTTTAATTTTTGATGGCAAAAACTTGAACACTGGGGGATTATGAAACGCATAAAATCAATTTGTTAGCCCATGCGTTTTAGACCAAAAAGGTTGTGCAATAATAATAATAATAATAACAACGGGAGTTGGTATTCAATGCTAGCCGAATAATTCAAGTCCATGTTTACTCAGTTCTAAGTCTAGCATTCTACTACTCAGGGGTGTTCTATCGATACAATTAAGAATAAAACAGTTGTACAGTGCTCCTGGTTGACTTAAAAACCTAGTGGATTTATTATTCAAGTGAATCTAACAAATACAAAATAAATAATTCCCTAAAAACCCATTGTTAAATAATTGATATTGTCAATTCTGTACTATTTATTCTTAAATCGAAGAACAAGTATTCATTTGTCAATTACAAGTTTGTGTAATAACAAAGTATAAATAAGACGCAAAATTTTAATGGGGGGTAAGCATGGGTTTCAATTGCATTATCGGCACTAAATGCAGTCTTATCTTTTTTTTAATCTTTTTTTTATGTTTGCTACTTTAAATGTTTTACGAGAAACATCTTTCAGTAGTAGACATTTTAGCGAAATTAAACGTGGGCCCGCATTTTAGTGCAGGTAGTGCGATTCGAACCCATGCCCACCGAGGTCCAAATTAGAGCGCTGTACTGCTGTACCACTAAGCGGGTCCACGTTTGACTTTGTTAAAATGTCCACTGCTGAAAAGCATGCGTTTGTCGCGCAAGCATGTAAATTAGTCAAAATAAATTGAATAAATAAAAATGTGGCCTTTCATTTTGCATTGGGAAACAGCTACTTACCGACAAACATTTCTCACTCAAACTCTAAAACCCAAAAAATAAAGCAAATTGGTTTTACAAAATGTAATTCAATTTACAAAAATTAAAAATGTCGTTCACTGTTTGACAACAATAACAACACTTGTGCCTGGGGGTGGTTTAGCGGTACAGCACTCGGTTTGGAGCTGGGTCGATATGGGAGCTCGAATCCCACTGCCCGGTCAACATTTGGCTTCGCTAAACACAATGTCAACTACTGGAAGATACGTTATTTACAAAACATTCAAACTAGTAAACATAGATAAAAATTAAAATTAAAAATAACTTAAAAATGCATCTATACATGTTATTTATTAAATTATTTTTAAAAATTTGACTTACGCCAAATTTCCTGTTTCTTAACAAAAGTGGAAATTGATAATTGAAATGCGAACTTTGTGTAAAAAATATACACAAGCGGTGCAGTTGTTAAGATAATGTCAAAAATTCCAAAATTAAAGCACAAAAAATTGAAATTAATAATAATAATAATAATAATAATAATAATAATATCAGTCAAGATAATAAATTACATTTGCATTTATTTGAAATCTACAATCTAGATAACAACGAAATTACTATTGAGTATGTTATTGTACATTTCTATAAAATTATTTTATATGGCAACTTAGTTACATAAAAAATTAATTTTTTTTATTAAAGAGGAAAAAAACGCTTTGATGTAATTTATCGTTACATACATTCATATATGCAAATAGATAAAAGTAAATTAGCCGACATAATTGTTTACTTGATTTAAATTAACTCAATAAGTTTACTTATTATACTACTACTACTGTTAATAATAATAATAATAGAGAAACAATTAAATGCATCACCATTTACTGTATATAAAAATGTCAAAAAATGCATTTTAACAACTGAAATTTTAAAGGTTTATTTACGTAATGTAAACTACTTATAAGTAGTACATATCAAGATGTTAAATAAATTGTTTTAATTTAAAAAATTTTATTACTTTCAATGTTTTACGGGAAACGTATCCTTTATTAGTGGACATTTTAGTCCTGATTGTAGAAATTAAATCCATGTTATCCAGTTCCATATATATATATATATATATATATATATTAAGCTTAAATATTATGCTTTAGTATGCTTTAATGGTAGGTCATATATTACTAGTTAATTTATAAAATATAATTTTTTAACCAGTGCTTCTAAGGTAAGTCTTAGTAAGAGGTAAGCAAATGATGTTTGTTTTTACGTATTTGACACTTAACAGTTTAATTATTACGTTGACATCACATGTAATAATTAAACTGTTGAGTAATGAATAATGCACCATAAAATCTTGAAAAATGTTAATGATTCTGACGATTTGAGTAATGCGCTTATAAAGTTCCAATTTTTAATGATGATGATATTTCTGACTGTTTGTCCTTCACGTGGTGCATCCACGTGGTGCCTCTAAACATTTAGACTAATAACAGCAGAGTTCGAGCGCACAGCGATATAACTGGACTGCCGCTACAGTGGGTGGGAGCAAGTCTACACTCAAAGTACTTAAAAGGTATCTTAAGGTATGCGTATACCATATGTAGCCATTAAGCTAAGGGACATAACGCTAACAAAAATTTAGGCTGATTCGTCAATCACAAGGATGCCGTCTGCCAGCCCAGTAACGTCGTTATTCTTTTACGTTGGTTACGCTTATCGACTCATCAAAGTAGATTGTTTTATATACCATACAATATATATATATATATATATATATATAATGTATATATATATATAATGTATATATATATATATATATAATGTATATATATATATAATGTATATATATATATAATGTATATATATATATATAATGTATATATATATATATATATATATATATGAAAAATAATGACAATTATTATTGTTGCAAGTTACAAATTTTATTTTAAATTTCAATTGAATGCTTATTTACAATTCACATACTATATAATAGTTTTGAATTACTATAACAAAAAAAAGCATGTTATAGGAATAAATAATCTCAAATTTAGAAAGAATTATTGGAAATTATCAAGGTAATTGGAATTATAAACACTATACAGTTTGTATTGTTTACTTTTTGTTTTTATGTATTTAAAAAAATATAATATATAGAATAGCTTACATTGTAATACATAGGCGGTATTATGTTTTGTTATTGGAATGCAGAAGAAAGTTTATATATATATATATATATATATATATATATATATATATATAATACAGCAAATCTTTTGACAATGTTGGGGTGGTCCCAGCGTTACAACGCTCAACTTGGACCATCGGCACCATATAACGGCCCACGTTCGGCTTTGCTAAAATGTCCACTGTTCAAAGACGTGTTTTCCGTCAAAATATTCAAAGTGGCAAAAACAAAATAATAAAATATTGTTTCAATTTGTTTTTTAATTCATGTTCGCTACCTTCCATTGACGAGAAACGCGCATTTTTTGCCAGTGGACATTACAGCGAAGTCGAACGTGGGTCTGCATTTTAGTGGGCCGGTGACGGGATTCGAACCCCCGATGCTTATCGGGATCCAAATCGAGCGCTGTACCACTAGACGACCCCTGCACAGAATAAAAAATGCGAATATAAAAAACGATTACTTTGTAGTGTATTAGTTTTGATTTCAATTTTGGTAACTACTCAAAAATGTTCGGATTTAACATTCTTGTCTTCAACATCAACATGTGTAGTACCTGCGTAATTTAAAATTAACAAAAAACGTTTTATTATAAAATATACAAATATAATTTCTTTAACAAATGTATCACTTGGTATACACCGCTGGATTTACAACAACTTCGTGGACGTTGTATAACGATTGAATCTAATACTCGTTAATAGATTATTATAAGAAAAAGCAAGCAACTTAAAACGAGCGTTTATTTCGTCTCGTTAAAATATTTAATTATGCAAATTACAGTATTATTTAAATGAACAAGTGAAAACAACTCATGAATTGCAAAAAAATGTTATGTTCATTCATTCAAAGGGAAAGTTATTATTTATAATAATCAATAATGTTTAATTAAATGGTCATAAATAGAAAATGTTGAAAGATGGATAATTAAATAATAATAATAATAATAGTAATAGTAATAATAGTAATAATAAAAATAATAATAATAATAATAATTATTATTATTATTAAGCTTTAATATCTCACTAGAGATACATTCAGCGTAAGAAACATTTTTACCATTAATATAAAAAATACAAAAATTAAAAAAGTAGTAGTACAAATATTGTGAGCAATATGAAATAGAATGTCATATGTTAATGAATATAAATATAGTCAATACAGTAAATTAATTGTTATAAATCATACTTACTACAGATTCAAATTTGGGCAGTCATAAAGATGAGCGTTATTGCCGACGCTAAATGCGGGTACCCCTTCGGCTTCGCTAGATGCTTACTTGATAAAACACATGTTTATTTCAAAACATTTAATCACTAACAACTAAATAAAAACATACAATATAACGTTTAATATTTAATAACATCCAAAGGATATTATTATTATTACTATTATTATTATTATTATTATTATTATTATTACTATTATTACTATTATTATTATTATCATTATTATTATTGTTACTATTATCATTGTTATGATCATGATTATTATTATTATTATTATTATTATAAGGTTTAGTGAATCAGCATACATAGTTACATAAATAACACATAATTAATCTTGTTGACAAAAATTCAATACAAGTAAATAAATGTACAAGTCAACAATTAGATAAATGAAGTTATCATCCGTGATGTATTTGTTTAACCAGGAT
>JAKXYG010000245.1:175000-177500 GCA_025895645.1 Cardicola forsteri | reverse complement strand
TTTTCATTAATTTTATTATTATTATTCTCACCATTATTATTATCATTTTCATTGTTATTATCATTATTACTATTATTATTACTATTTTTATTAATATTATAATTATAATAATTACTATTATTATTAATATTATTACCATTACTATTATTGTTATTACTATTTTGCTATTATTATTATTATTATTATTATTACTATTATTATTATTATTATTATTATTATTCTCATATTATTATTTTTATTATTACTATTATTACTATTATTATTATTGCTATTATCATTATTACTATTACTATTATTATTATTCTCATTATTTTTATTATTACTATTTTTTAAATTATGATTATTATTGTTATTATTACTATTATTATTTTTATTATTCCTATTCCTATTATTGTTGTTATAATTATTATCTGGTGACAGTTGAAATAGTTGTTTTCCGCTATAAATTTCTACCGAAATATTTCGGCATTTTAAAAATGATTTACCAACTTGTCGTTTGTAAATTTTTGTTTTGGCACATATACTTTGATGGTTTAATAGTATTTTTTAAATATTGTTATTATCGTTGTGGTTTTGTATGATTTAGCCAGTGAACATTCAACATCAATAGACAATAGCCCACATTTGGTGTCAATAGTGGGAATTGAGTTCACCGGACTAAATCGCCACATAATTATAATTCAAATCAGTTTGTTTCAATTTTGTACAATTTCTGAATTGTTTTTAAAAACACGTCACAATATTTTAAGAAGGAAGACCGACCCATACCGGTGGCGGACAGTTGAACGGCCTTTAACAATCAAGGGGTTATCTGTGAATTAGGCGGCTGTACCAAATAAGCAGTTGTAGACCAAACGGATACTGGGGCATTAAGGCGGTTGACAACGATTATCGGTGTCACCCTAAGTATTATCACTAAGCTGCCCTAATTAGGAACAGCACTGTTTGCTCCACATGGAGATAATCCTAGAAAAGTTCATTTAAAAATTGCTTGTCTTCTCGCCAGCGGCGGTCGAAAGTGTTACAAAAATCAATTTTTCAAGGCGTGCTTAGTACAGATTGTAATTATTCTATTTGGCATTTGTCTTTAATCGGTTGCAAGTACAGTTAAACTTAATGTTATTCCTATTGAATTATTATTGCTAAAATGTTTAGCAAAAACGTGTTTCTAACAGGTGGACAATTATTAGAGCAAAGCGTGTCCAAATTCAGTGGAATTCAAACTTATCATCTTTTACATATAAGGCATTTGATTACAATAGGATGGGGCGCACTTCAAGCCAAAAGTATCGTTTTTTATTTCTATGTTACACAAAATAATTATATTTTTATTACTTATATTATTATTATTATTAATGATATTATTACTGTTAATAATAATATTATCATTATTATTAATTCTACTAATATTAACGGTATTACTATTATTATTTTGATTATTATTAATACTATTATAATTATTATCATTGTTATTGTTATTATTATTAATATTACTAATATTATTATTATTATTATTATAAATGTTAATATTATTGTTATTATTATTATTATTATAAATGTTAATATTATTGTTATTATTATTATTATTATTATTATTATTATTAGTAATATTATTATTATTAATGATAAAATTATTATTATTATTATTATTATTATTATTATTATAAATGTTAATATCATTGTTATTATCATTATTATTAGTAGTAATATTATTATTATTAATGATAATAATAATATTATTATTAATACTATTAATATTAGTGGTATTATTATTATTATTGTTATTATTATTTATTATTATTATTATTATTATTATTATTATTATTATTATTATTATTATTAAGATCATTGTTATTATTATCGTTATTATTAATATTAACATTATTATTGTTAATAATAATATTACTATTATTAATAATAATATTATTATTGTTATCCTCATTATTATTATATTATTATTATTAACAATATTATTATAAATATTATTTTATTATTATTATCATTCTGTTTAATCAAAAAAAAATTACAACTCGTTTTTAATTGGATGCAATTCTTGTATTGGTAAATCAAAGTGGGACAAATCAGATTTACTTGTTTTCCCATTGTTGACGCCGTGACCAATCAACAACCACCAGTTGACAAACAGTTTATGCACTATAAGACCAAGCTGTAAAGTTGTTTTGGAGCAAACACGCACCTATTTTTGTAAGACAAAATTGGAGAATTGAGAAAAATAATGAGAATGCTTCAATATATTTCAGGTATGTTTTTTTTTCCCCAATAATTATTGTTCAATGTGCGTTATTGCAATGTTCCATTGTTTTGATTAGTTATCCAGCATACATGTTTTATAATTGTATTTTTGAAAAATTGTTATTTTTTACTAATTTTATTAGTTTTATGTATGTTGTACTCCTTTAATTTCGACGGATACATTGAGTACCAAATTAGCCTTTTCTATTTATATAAATTCCACCAATTTCTCGTACATTGGACATTG
>JAKXYG010000245.1:160000-170000 GCA_025895645.1 Cardicola forsteri | reverse complement strand
ACTAATTTTTAAAAACGGTTTACAAACAATATTTTCCATTGTCCGTATTTATTGAAAGGAAAAGGTTTAGAAAATAGAAAAACTATATATTTTTTGAAAAAAAATGTAACTTTGTTTTTAGTTTAGATTTAAAATAAATAAATAAATAAATGTACATTTTGAAAACCGGTTCCGCATTCGAATTGAGGATAAACAAAAATTGCTTTTATAAATTGGTTTTTAAAAAAAATATATGTGAATAACAATGTAATGATTGGGGTGAGGGGGGAGTTTTATATATTATTTAAAATATTGGAATGTAAAAATTTTCTTTTTGGGTTTTGTTTTTCCAACTTGATTCTCTACAATTTGTCACAATTATTTGTTCTAACTAAAAGTAATCTTTTAATTCATTTCATCTAAATGAATTTGGTACAATTCAGTAGAATGTCACCACAGTTTGGCAAACATGAAACGTTTTCTATTAATAAACAAAAAACGAACAAACCAAAATGTATTCTTTATTAAAGTAAATTAATTTACTTTTAAACAAAAATAATTATTTTTTTTTCAATAGTAATAAAACAAAATTGCATTTTTTTTATTTTAAAATATATGATTTATTTAAACTTTTGAGATTTTATTTAAAAATTAAAAAATGCAAAATATATATTTTGTTTTTTAAATTAAAAAAAAAGTAATTAATATAATAAATTTTCTTTTCGTTTTGCAGACTATAGACCAATAATTTTGTCATATCAAACTATCTTTTACATTTAAGTCATTGGAGATTTTGTATGTCAAAAATACATTTTCCTTTTGCCTTATAGTCTACTCAATTTACTGGAATTATAATGGGATAACGTTATCTTGTTGTTCCTATAGAAACATTCATTGTTTAAAAATGTCAGATTGCTCAATTTGCGTTACAGAACTGTTGCTTTAAAACAGGAAGCACTTTGGTTTGATATTAAAACCAATAAATTCTTTTTGAAAAATGCGATAAGGAGAGCGTTTTTTAATGTAGACAGCATTGAGAGTAACTGTTTAATTTAAAAAAAGTTTTTTGGTTGCCCATAAATAGGAACGTATAAAAGGTATAAATTATTACATGTACAAACTATTCAACCATTTACTTCATAATGTTAATTTATTGATTTTATTAAACTGTTGATTGCAATTCTTAAATTGTTTTAGTAAACCTTTAGCAGCAATCAACCAATAATAATAATAATAATAATAGATTACTAATAATAGATTACTATAAATATAATCAAATAAAATACTGAAAAACACAAAATTTTAACTGTTTTTTTATTTTGTTACAAATTGATTCACTTTAGAATTATGGATCAACAAAATTATTCCATGTAACTGCACTTATTGCTAATTTCACATGATTCGCATTTTAATTAAGTGTATTGAAATAATTATTTATCCCAGCTTCCTGTGCTCATTATTTTTAACCTTTTATTTAGAAGTTCTTCTTTATGGTAGAAGTAACAATTCCAAATAAAAATATAAAAAGATGTAAACTGTGAGATGAATTCATTTCATATATTTTCGTCAATCACAAACGTATAAAATTTTAGTATATATATACAAAAAGGGGGTACAGATAACATTTAAATTAGTCCAATTCACAAACATTACGATCAAGATGAATCCAATGTTTGGACAATCTGTTTTCGTAGACACAATAAAGGTTTCACGGTGTGAATATGAACAAATTCGAAAATGCTTAATACCGGAGTGGTCAGGCGGTACAGCACTCGAATTGTGATTTCGGTGGGCATCCGGGTTCGAATCCCACCACTGGTCCACTAAAATGTGTGGGCTTACGTTTAGCTTTGCTAAAATGTCTGCTGCTAAAAGATGCGATTTTCGCAAAAAATTCAAAGTAGCAAACATAAAATAAATAAATAAATTCGAAGCTTGAGAAATGATTAAAGCAAACAAAACCGAATTTTTGTTATTAGCTGATTTTTATAACCTCATCTAACCCCCCCCCCAAATAATAGAAACTATATACATTATTTTATAAGTATATAGTTTAAACGCTACAATAGATAATTTCTTTTTTTATATGACTTGTATTCCATTCAATACGTAATTGTTGTTTTGTAATCCGCAATTTTTCTCTGATCTAAAAAAAGTGTATATTTTTTAGTATATTTTTTTTCCACAAAACGAATTGGCTGTTTGTTATCGACACCTTTTCTTTGAGTGTCGTAAATAATTCTGTCTTTTGCATTTATTTTACTTTCAGCTTTTGTCATCATTTTTGCTGCCTTTGCCCAAACGTCACCGCTGTACAATTACGAACCGACCAAGTATGAAAGTTCACTATTAAATGATGAAGGCTCAATGCCCAAGTTAGTTTATTTGATGACATTTTAAAATCAATCAATAAATAAATTTTCAATATTTATTTATACTCTAACTGGCCTATAGTTTGTGTACCGAAAGAATTTATTTGATATATTCTTGTCAATCGCAAGTATATAAAACGTTTGTACATATTTTTTTCTACGAAAGGCATTGCAATTGACATTTAAGCTCGAATAGTGCATTTATTTTTTTACCACTTTCAATGTTTTGACGGAACATTTAAGCGAAGCCAAACGTGGGCTTGCACTTAGTTTCCGTAGGTGGGGATCTAGTCTACCCAGGTAAAAATTGAGCGCTGTATCCCTAGATCGCCACGGCGAAATGGTACTTAAAGGATATTTCAAGGTATGCATGTAATCTCCTTATATATATATATATATATATATATATATATATAAATTTTATATTTTTGTGGCTAACAGAAATATATGTGAAATGAATTTATTTTACACTTTCTAATATTTTTATTATAATAATAATATTAATAATAATAATAATAATAATAATAATAATAATAATAATAATAATAATAATAATAATAATAATAATAATAATAGTTAAGTTCATGTTAATACAACTCACATTACAACTTAACTAAATCGTAGTAGTCTAGGGGAACCTGGATATAAATAAATTCAATCCCCACAACAAGCACTGAATGCGGCTTTACGTTTGGCTCCGTTAAATGGCCACTGCTCAATTACGTTTTCCATAAAATATATAAAGGACTAAAAACAAAAATATTTTCATACATAAAATTGTTAAAAAAACCCACCTAATATGAGCAGTTTTCAACAAACATGGTGTATATACACTACTTTTTAATTTATTATTTTAAACATTAAAAATTCACAACCTGTCATTGGCAAAAACTTATTTTATACCGACGTTTACATTTTTGACAAAAATCAAAATATACTACTTTTATTACTTATTAAAAAATTGTGTGTTTTTTTGGTTATTCATTATTTCGGCTTCAAGATAACTTTATTGAAATTTAAAAACCGGTAAAAGTAAATTATGTAGTAATTAAAGAAAATTTTTTTATAGCGTATGTGACAAAGAAAGTATTACCAAAATTTCAGTTTTATAAATTTTGATTTCACGTGACAGTATACATTTTTTTCTAATAATTAATAACTTTTTACAATTATTTCGTATATAATATTAGAAAATAATTAATTATTCAACTAAGTGAACAATAAAACTAACTAGTTTTATTAATAAACCACAATTCTTCCTAAATAAACCTTGCTATTATTGTGCCGGAGTGGTCTAGCGGTACAGCGCTCGAATTTGGACGTCGGTGGGCATGGGTTCGAATCCCACCAACGGTCCACTAAGATGAAGGTCTACGTTTGGCCTAGTTAAAATGTCCACTGCTGAAAGATGTTTCTTGTAAAGCATTCAAAGTAATAAGCATAAAATATAGAATAAATAAACTCAATAATAATAAAATAATAATAATAATAATAATAATAATAATAATAATAATAATAATAGTAATAGTAATAATATTAATAGTAATAATATTAATAATAATAATGTTAATAATAATAATAGTAATAATAGTAATAATAATAATAATAGTAATAATAATAATAATAATAATAATAATAATAATAATAACAATAATGGTAATAGTATTAATAGTAGTAGTAATAATTGCAATAATAATAATAATAATAATAATAGTAATAATAATAATAATAGTAATAATAATAATAATAATAATAATAATAATAATAATAATAATAATAATAATAATAATAATAATAATAATAATAACAATAATAGTAATAGTAATAATTGTAATAACAGTAATAATAATAATAATAAAAATGTTGTTTAAATAATTTACAGGCTCCAGTTTCGCTAAAGTAATTACGTGTTGAATAATAACTCCTTTAAAGTTGTTAAAGTAGTAACAAGAAAGCAAAACTAACATGCCTTTCACATTAATTCTGTTAATCGTAGCTTTTTTAACCTAGAAAAAAATGCTACACACACCTTCAAACAATTCAAAAAAAAAATAAAAAATAAAAATGATAGTCTAATAAAGTAATTTTTTAGATAGGAATAATTCACTATATAAAGAAAACTTTAATTGTAAAAGTTTTGAGCAATGAACTGCATACATTATAACCCAAATATTGAGAAAAAGGTATGGAGAACGATCGATATTATTAATGAAATGTTTTCATTAATTATAAATATATATATATACTACTTTGATTTTTTTACAAGAAACACCTTTCAGCAATAAATGTTTGAGCAAAACCGAACGTGGGCTTGCATTTAGTATCGGTGGCGGGACTCGAACCCAGATTCGAGTCAAACGCTGTACTGCTAGGCCACTTCCTTCCCCTCTTTTTTGGGAAAGGTTACTTATTCTAATCAGTTTTCCCCCATTTGTCTTTGTGTTCATAAAAATAAGTTTGGGTGTTTATTATTTACTGCTGAATGTCCTTTGTGTTACAAATCTTCATCCTTTATCTTAACCCGAAGATGAGCTAGGTCGGTTTATTTCTGATTGCCTCTAGGCACAGTTAAAATACAAATTATTTCAATTATCTGCTTTAAAAACATGTGCGCATATTCCATTTTCGTACACTGATTAAATTTTGGACACCAAGGATTTTGCGCAAATAAAAAACTAATCATCTTTGCACTGCTGTTATTTATTTGACGTTGTGTCCTTGCATGCTTTTTCTTATTGTTTCTGTAGCAACGTCGATTATTTTACAAAGGTCACATTGCCAAGTTTATTTATCTAGGATTGAATTATTATTTTTAAATTTATGTTTATTACTTTGAATATTTTACGAGAAACGCATCTTTTAGCAGTGGACATTTTAGCGAGTGGTGAGATTCGAATCCATGCCTGATGCAACAATTTTGACATAAATTTAATCTGAAGGTGGGATAATAAAATAATATTAATTACACAAACAACGGCAAAGTCCCATAATCCCAAGAAATAATTATCTAAATTAGATCTTTTCAACTAGTTCTTGTTTATGTTTCCTGTGGCATACCGCCAAACTTTTATTTACCATTTTTAATTATCTATTCCCAAACCGTTCTTGCTGGTATTTCGGGGTGGGACAGGAGGAGGAGGAGGCGTTAAACGTAGAATTCTTCGCCTAATTGAAGATGCCGTAATTCAAAGATGCAACTTTCTTGTTGGTTTTTACTCAAGTTTATCTTTCAAGTAGTACTGACATTTTTTTGCGATTGTTCGCCGAAAGGTCGCACTCCTATTGTTTTTGTAGCAACGTAAATTTTGACGGAATAACTTTGAACTTTTAAACCATTTGCCTTAAATTTAATAATTATGTTTTATAAGAGTTATTTATATTAATTAAAATGTTTTGACAAAACACTGTTAAGACAATGTTCAACGTACGTTTAGATTCACTAAATTTAAATAAGTTCTCAAGTTATGTTCTTTACCAAGTTAACTAAATATTTATTAAATTATTTTATTTTTATTAAACAATTTCTGTAAATAATAGTGACATTCCAAATAAAAATAATAGAAAACGTAAATTGTAAAATAAATTCATTCGGTATATTTTCTTCGGTCGCAAACATATTGAATATTTAAAGTTTTAACTTGAAATTGGAAACTATACAGGCATACAATTATTACAACAAATATTGAAAAATTAATAAGAGTATCGAATCTAAATTAATTTGTTCTATTCAATTGTTATTTTATAAAAATAAATAATAAAATTTGCAAATAATGTCAAGTACTTAACTGTTGCCTTATATTTACTTAGCAATATTTATTTAAGCATGTTGAGTACGTGAAAAAAGTACATTATAAAAGCTACGGCTATATAAACGGAATGATGTAAGCTGTTTTATAATAGTTTTATAACAAAACTTTCAAAGTAGGCATTAGTCTATCCACGCATTTATTTGAACTAATTTAGACATCTCACAGTATAACGTAACAACTGTAATAACTCATTCAAAGTAGAGTAATTAAAATTTTTTTAAAATCACATGTTTACTGTATTGACTATATTTATATTCATTAACATATGACATTCTATTTCATTTTGCTCACATTATTTGTACTACTACTTTTTTAATTTTTGTTGTTATTATTTTTATATATTGATGGTGAAAATGTAGTTTACGTTGAATGTATCCCTAGTGAGTTATTAAAGCTTAATAATAATAATAATAATAATAATAATAATAATAATAACAACAATAATAATAATAATAATATTAATATTATTAATAATATTAATATTATTAATAATATTAATAATAATAGTATTATTATTAATAATAATAATAATAATAAATTTATGTACTTGAAATTATTATTTAAAAATACGTTTGGCAACAAATGTAGCTTGTAACAAAAATTTTAATTTAATTGAAAAATTTCATTTATGTTTAAAAATTAATTAATTAATTAATTAATTGGTTATTTTTTAATATTTAGTTTTCTAAATAAATAATTTTTAAATTATGTTTTGTGGTAAAATGTTTCTATAGAAATGAATAATTTTAAATAATTCAACATCTGATTGTTGTTACTTTCAAATCGTTACTTTATAAATTTAAGTTAACAATTAACATTGGGAGTGGGAGAAGAATATTAAGAATGCGGTATATCGTGTTGAGCAATTTAAAAATTAATTTTATCAAAAACTTATTTTTTGTTATTGTTTAACGTGAAAAACAATAGAATATACTAGTGTTTAAAAATTAATAACTAATACAAATATAGTCATTTGTTTGTAGGAAGTAGAAAAAAAACTTTTTACTTTTTATTGCAAAAATAAAGGCATCAGAAATATTTTTTACATTATTAAAAAGGAACAATTTTTTAATATTAATACATTTCAATTGTAGCTAATAAGCTACCGACTTGCATGCTAATAAAATAACTCATTCGGTATAAAGAATTTTGTACAAATTTAAAATTTTGTATGGGTTGTTTAATAAGCAATAAACAGCCCTTATGTAAAAAATTATAATAATCAATTTAAGCAGTGCTATTTTTATACTAAACCATAACAATATTTTTTAAGTCAAAATGTATTCACTTATGCTAGGGTCACAATTGTTTATCAAAATAATAATCTGTTATAATCTTGCAAAATTATTTTTAATTATATTTAAATTTATTTTGTTTACATAAAAAACTTAATTTAAACATAACACAGGCTAAAATAAAAATAATTGCATTTTTGAAAACCGCCATTTAATAATTCTAATAATATTAATTTTGTGTTTTTTTTGTATAGCAAAACAAAACATGTATAAATTAACAAAATATTTACCCAAATCAACGTTTTTGTTAAAATTTAGAGTACATAAAACCATATCAACATTTTAATTAAAATCATACCAAAACAGCTAAACCAAATGGTTACAAACACTAGCCATCACACTTATTATTTAATATTTTGTAGCAAATTATACATAAAACAATTTAGTAATACTCAAAATTAGATACGTTTTGCACTTTTTTAAATATTTGACGTTATATTGTATATTGATAATTTGTGTCAATTTTGGATTATGAGCCAGATAAAATTTTGTTTACATTTTTTATTAGTTACAATATATATATATGTATATATATATCTATAAAATTATACTAGTATTTCAGTTATTATATAATATTGTATATGTTGTAATTAAAGTAACGTTTTTTGTATGTTATGCGGTTGCTAGAAATGTTTTAGTTAAATAATCACTGTTTGCAGTATTTGTTGTAAGGTTTGTACACATACACAAACGGGGTTGCTTGAATGTATCTCTAGTGAGATATTAAAGTTTAATTATAATAATAATAATAATAATAATAATAATTCTGTCACAGTTCCAAACAATAGTAATTCAAACACAACCAGGTGATAATATTTAGAATGTAATAATAATACTAACAAATAATAATAAAAATAATCAATAATAATAATAATAATAATAATAATAATAATAATAATAATAATAATAATAATAATAATAATAATAATAATAATAATAATAATAATAATAATAATAATAATAATAATAATAATAATAATAATAATAATAATAATAATAATAATAATAATAATAATAATAATAATAATAATAATAATAATAATAATAATAATAATAATAATAATAATAATAATAATAATAATAATAATAATAATAATAATAATAATAATAATAATAATAATAATAATAATAATAATAATTTATAATATTAATTCCCTTTATGATTCCAAACAAAAATAATAGACGTAAACTGTGAGATGAATTCATTTTGTATATTCTCTTCAGTCACAAGCATATAAAGAATTAGTATATATATACATAAAAATAAATAATGTAATATGATGTAATTGACTTGAAATTGATAACTACACAAACATACAAATATGCCCAAGCTAAATTTAATCAAGTTACAAATTGTTCTTGTGCATACAAAGTGGGTTTTAATGTGTAAATGTAGACACAGATACAAATGTTTTTAACATATTAGAGGCTTGAGCATTTATCAACACTTTAAAGTAATCATTAAAATTATGTCGGTGCTTCGTTTGTACCAACTGACATTTTGTGAGCGAAGTGCACAAACGTTCATTTGAGTTAGATTCCTTATCGATCCACTTGGGAATGTGTTCTTTGGCCCGTTTAGCTAAGCGACGAGTTGTTTGACTCATATATTTGTCACCACAACTGCAAGTGAATAGGTAGATTCAATGGGAGGTGGACAACATTGCTTTAGCTGTTTTTACGTTGGGCAAAGGCAGACCTGTTGTGATACATAACATTGTCAATTGGGTCAATGAGTATGTCTTTTTAATCGCACTTTTAAGCTTCATTTTTAGGAGGGTCATGACATCATTTCCGTCAAAAGGCAGTTTTATACAAACCGGTTAGTTGCCGTTTACAACGTTGTCTTTAGTTGTGAGTGACTTTGAATAGAAATTAATACATTCCTCAGAATATCCGTTGTTGATTAGAGTTTGTTTTGGGGTTTCTAAGTCTTCATCAGTGGTGTCACTTAAACATATTCTTTGTGTATTTTTAGGCCTTATTTTTAGGAAATTCACGATATCGTATTGTTGATAATAACAATGAATAACATTAATTAATATAATTGATCGATATATTTTGTATTATTTTTATCACTATCATTAGTTATAATAATATATTCCTCTCCAAGTTAGTAACATAAATTGAATAAAGGTCATATGCAATCAAGTACAAAATAATTTTGTTGTTTTGGCCATGAGTAATTTGCAACACGACGAAGCAATATTTTATTTAACATTTAAAAAAAATTACTTTTATTATTTTTATTTATATAGATTAGAATCATTAAATGTTTATTTTAATAACTACTAACATCACAATCAGGACAGATTTGAATGTGCGTTTAACATCAATTTTAAGGATTAGTGATTGTTCATTTTTAATAAAATTAAGCACACAAAATAATAATAATAATAATAATAATAATAATAATAGGCTAATTATTATAAAAAATCATGTAACTTCAGCTTATTATCTACGTTTATATAGAAGTAGCTTTTAAAATATGCTATGTTAGCCGTCTCAGCCTTTTTAAATAAATAAGTATATATAAAAGAACTAT
>JAKXYG010000245.1:85000-150000 GCA_025895645.1 Cardicola forsteri | reverse complement strand
CTACGAAATTATGTTTCAAAAAGAAAACAGTTTACACAAATTGGTCGGAATAAATTAGAGTTAACAGAAAATAATAATCGAGTTCCACAAGGTGCAGTTTATTTTTACTGTACGTAGATCTATTATAAGTTCTACAGTCATCACATTACCAATGATACAGTCTTGTGTACAAAAATTTCTTTAAATAATGACCTAATAAAATTGAACAGTGGTCTATTAACTTTGATTTTAATTTTACATATAACATTCTATTTCATTTTGTTTCCATTATTTGTTGTTATTTTTTTATACTGATGGTGAAAATGTATTTTACGCTAAATGTATTTCTAGTAAGATATTAGAGCTTAATGCAATAATATATATATAACTTACTTGGTGCTAAGATCAGGATAATCACAAATACTCTGGTCCTAGGTACAGACTCTCCATTGCAACTCGACGCCTGAAGCCTACAACGATTTCTAGTCGGGCACCTTCGGACGTGTAGTTTTGCCAGTGAGGAGGTCTATAATTATAACTTTATTGTGCCGGGGTGGTCTAGCGGTACAGCGCTCGATTTGTATTAAAGTAGACGTAGGTTCCAATCCCATCACCAGTCCATGTTCGGCTTCGTTAAAATGTTCCCACTGATGAAAGATGCGTTTCTCGTACACCGTTCAAAGTAACAAACATCAATAATAATAATAATAATAATAATAATAATAATAATAGTATAACAAAAATATACAAGATATATATGCATTTTATACATTTCCAAATACTATTATATAAAATTATTTCTTGTTTGTTTTATATTGCAGCGTAGATTTGTACAAGGTGAGACGTGCATTAATAAAGAAATGGTTTCCCATTAAAGAATTTCGTGGAGGATTAATGGAAGTATAGTCGGAGAAAATTTATTTATTTATTTTAAAAGCTCATATGATACGTTCAAATTTTGATTTATTTAAAAATATATAAATATTACAAATGTTGATTTTTTTTACATTCTACTTGCAAGAAACGTAGATATATTTTCAATGGCTAATAAAAGCTATTCACAGTTAATATGTAAGAATAAAAAAATAAAATGAAACAGTTTAATAAATTAGTATATTTTTTTGAATAATTGAAAAGTAGTACATTTTTTCTTCGTATTTTGTTAAATTGAATTTTAATTGTACAACAGTTCATTATCCTGAGTAATTTATAATTAAATAAAAATTAACTGCCTTTTAAAAAAGGATAATTTCAAATGTTTTAATCCAAATTAACAAATGTTTGTCACAGCGCTTGAATTCGGACCTCGGTGGGCATCGGGGTTCGAATCCCATTACCAGCCCACTAAAATGCTGGCCCACGTTTGGCTTCTCTAAAGTAGCAAACAAAAAAACTTTAAAAAATGTATGCTCACGTAACATAAGCTGCTTAGTTACTAATTTGGAGTCTTATTAACAAGTGTTTTATTCCCACAATAAGCACCAAAACAGACACATTTCTCAGTTTTATTAAATTTCTATTTATTTAACAAAATATTCAAGCATTTTATTTTAAAAAAATAGATTAATATAATCAATATTAATATTAATAATAATTTTAACATTTACATAAACGTCTCAGTAAACATGCAATTAATTGTTAATAATAATAACAGAATCATGCCGGAGTGATACACTCGAACTTAAGTAGGCGTGATTTTATGCATTTTTATTCATCAATAATTAATCAATTAATTATTAATAGATTTTCAACGGGTTGTATTAGAAGTGTCAAAATGGATAATAAATCCACTTGGTTTGAGTAGCACTGTATAGCTGTTTCATTCGTATTTGGAATCATCAACAGCGCATACCTTTCAACTTGTATACATTTGCATAAACTTCAACCCACGCCCTCTCTAGTGACAGGTCAGCGCCTTAAACCACTGAGCTACGGGTGGTTAAACTCTGACTCTGTAAATTTATAATTTATAGTGAATCTTATCAATTCCAATTGCCCAGTGTCGTCAAATGGCGGCAAGTGGGTAATCACTTTCACCAGGACTTTGCCATATCGATCCTTGCATACTACACAGGGTTAATAGCCTATATGGCACATTTTGGTTATATTTACAATTGTTATATTTGAAAAAATTTGTTTAAATGGTCGGGGTGGTCTAGCGGTGCAGCACTCGATTTGTACCAGGGTAGGCATGGGATTGAATCCCACAACTGACAATAAAATGCGGGCTCATGTTCGGCTACGCTAAAATGTCCACTTTTGAAAGATGCTTCTCATAAAACATTCAATGTAGCAAACATAAAATAATAATAATAATAATTGTAATAATAATAATAATAATAATAATAATAATAATAATAATAATAATAATAATAATAATAATAATAATAATAATAATAATAATAATAATAATAATAATAATAATAATAATAGCAATAATAATAATAATAATAATAATAATAGCAATAATAATAATAATAATAATAATAATAATAATAATGTTAGTTAGTTCAACTATAAACAAAAACAGGCGTTTAAAATCAACTCAGAAAATATTGACATTGAACTTTGTATGTTTTTCAATTAATTTAACTTCGGTGTGCAATCACAATGGGAATTCATTTTCTCTAATCTCATTTTGTCATTTTGTTTCAATTCAATCAACAGTTTATATTATTATTATTATTATTATTATTATTATGAAAACTATTTCCTAATTGTTGAATATAATATTATGGTTTGAATAGTCCACAATACTTTCTCCATAACTAGAGATTTACACTTTTGTTCTTATTTTTTCTATAATTAATGTGTAACATTAAATCATTTATTTTTTTTTGTTTATACCTATAGCGAAAATGTTTGTGTTTAATAACACTAAATGTACTTTTACTAAAGTATTTAAACAAATTAATATGGATGTATATATATATATATATATGTCAATAACAATATCTAAATTCAAAAATTTTGACCTCTGAGGTATCTGTTAGTGTAAATAAAAACGTTGTTTTTAAAAATCCATTCAATATACTGGCTTGTCAACAAATATTTCGATTGTAATAAAATAATTTCAAAAACAATAATGTTAAACATACAATAAAAATATTTTGTAATTTCACAATTTCATCAAGCCATTTTACAGCTATTCAATTTATTATTCTTTATCTTTACAACTGTGAATGTTCAACAAGCATCACAAAGCCGAACGTGAACCCGCACTCTAGTGTCGGTGGTGGAACTCGAACCCCAATGTCCACTCAGGTCCAAGTCGAGCGCTGTACCGCCAAACAACATCGGCACACTGGCGGTACAGCACTCGACTTGGACCTGAGTAGACATCGGGGTTCAAATTTCATTATTGACCCACCAAATGCGGACCTACATTTGGCTTCGCTAAAATGTCCGCCGCTGAAAGATGCACGTTTCTTGTCAAAAGATTCAAAGTAGTTAAAGTTATGATTTAAGAAATCATAAAATAATAACTAATAAAGTACATTGTATTTTGTGCGATGATGTATCATATCGTCTCCCAATATTTACGCCTGTACCAATTACGTAATATAATGAATAAAAAGGCAAGACAAGAACGAAGAACGTTTATTGCCAAAATTGCCAAGATTGAAACCAGGGCAAAAAACCGAAAACCAAAATGGAAGCCGACGACTGAATGAGAGCGGATGTCATGAATGCCGGGGTGGTCTAGCGGTACAGCGCTCGAATTTGGACCTCGGTGGACATGGGTTCGAATCCCATTGCCGGCACAAAAATGCGGGCCCACGTTTGGCTTTGTTAATTGTCCACTGTTAAAAGATGTTTCTCGTAGAACATTCAAAGTAGCAAACATAAAATAAAAAATAAAAATATAGACGTTGTTACCAATATTCAAACAAAAATGTTAATATTAAAAAAATATTTTTGTAATAAAATAAAACAATATTGTTTATTATTTTTGATTCCAATTTTTTTTGTCAATTGTTACCGCCACAGTTGCATAATCAAATTACAAAAAATGATTAATTAAAACTTTGTTTTGTTATGCTATTAATAATAACTTCGCTTGACCAACTTGTTTACCAAGGTTAGTATAGATTGTTTATTTCATTTATCAATGGGTGTACAAACATGAACACAGGAATCATTTTGTTTTATCTAGCATTTTAATTCCCACTATGCGTTAAACAACACGGCTACATTTCCCATTGACAAAGTTTACTGTTTTTCATTTGATATTAATATACAACCCTCACAACAATTACTGCCAAAAAGTGATTATTAAACTAAAACCTAAGATGAAAACATTTTTTATCACTATTCTCCATTTTAAAAACAATACAATTAGAAAGCAAAATTAGCAGATGAGCGGAATCTCAAGGTTAAACGTAAATAATAATTTATTAAATTTATTTTAAAATTTTTATTTAAAATTTAAAAAGAAAATTTATTATTATTTTTATTTATATAGATTAGAATAATTAAATGTTCATTTTGATAATTATTATGACATCACAATCAGAGCAGATTTAAATGTGTGTTTAACATCAATTTTAAGAATTAGTTATTGTTCATTTTTAATGAAATTAAGCATACAAAATAATAATAATTTAATTATTATAAAAATTGTGTAATTTTAACTTATTATCCACGTTAATATAGAAGTAGCTTTCAAAACATGTTATTTTGGCCGACTCAGCCTTCTTAAATAAATATTTCTAAGTATATATAAAGGATCTATTAAGCACTAGACATTATTTTTAATTCCCGATATTTGTTTTTACGAAAAAACAATTGGACATAACAAATTAATTTATATTAATACCTTTGTAATTTTTTGCGTTAATTGTTAAAATGGGTGTATATATATATATATATATATATAGTACTTTGAATGTTTTACGAGAAACAACTTTCAGCAGTGGACATTCAACAAAGTCGAACGTGCACCCACATTTTAGTGGGCCGGTGGTGGGATTCGAGCCCATGCCTGCTCAGGTTCAAATCGGACTGATAGACTACCCAGGCACACGTATATACTACTTGAATGTTCAGTAAGTAGATGTATACCGAATCCAAAAGGAGGCTCGTATTTAGTGTTTAGTGGCAGGATTTTAACTCATTCCGACTCAAGGTTGAATCAAGCGCTGTACTACTATACCATTCCAACTTTTCAAAGTTAAATTCTGTAATAAAAAAGCACCTACACCTGATATTAAATTTATATAATATATCTAAGCCAAACTTTGATTACATCGATTTAAATCAGTATTTAATTATTGTTTGCCTAGACTAAATAGTTCCATGTAAAACTTTCAAGCAGCAATAATAATAAAGACAAGAAAAAGTTGTTTCCATTTTAATTTTTAATTGTTATATTATATTATAAAAACCCTTTTGCTTTAAAAATAAGCATGGGGCAATAAGACAACAATTACAGCAAAACAACAACAACAACAAAGTCTTTTTGGCATTAAAGATTCTGCAAATCGAAGATTGAGCTTCCTTTGGCTTTCACTCAACCCTGTCATGTGTGCAGCTCTGTCATCTAGATACATACGATCATTTCTTTGCCGTTGTTTGTCGCAATGGCGTCCTCTTGATTGTTTCCGTAGCAGTATCAATTTTTTTACAGAGGCCAGGTTGCTAACCTTGCGCCCTCAAACCCTCCTCCTTTTGCAGGCTTGGGACTGGCTAGATTGAATCATTTCTGGTCCAAACTAGGCGGAGTTAATTAAATTGCTGAAAATGAATAATAATACAAGTAATAATTTATTATCTTCCCTAATTGAATAAAAGTAATTTCAATTGTTTGGTGTACACAATTAGTGGGTTTATTTTTAATTCGTTAAAATGATAAAAAACAATATTTTAAAAAACGTTCTGTAGCTAGGAAATAAAGATAAGCGATGTAGATATAACAACGACTCATATGTATTAACACATGTTATGCAATACCAACAACAACAACAACAGTAACAATAAACGGTATAATACCGCTTTATATTTCTAACAGGAAGTGTCAATTAAATGGTAGATAAAACAGTACGGTAAACGAAGTCAAATATAAATAGTAGGAAAATGCAATTTTGTAACTTAGCAATAATAATAAAGACCTTGGCAATGTTACAAAAAACCACAACACGACATTTTAGATTAATGGGAGGCAGTATTAACATTATTTACAATAAAAAATGTGCGGTTTTTTATGGACTCCATTTTGCACTAGTAATTATCAAGTAATACGTTTGAACTTAACTTAAGTTAAGTATGTATCAGACATCTGATGGAGCAACAGGATAACAACAACAACAACACAAACAACGACGTCCTCAACGTTGATGCCAAAATGACACAAACCAACAACATTCATTTTGGTTGGTGACGTGGTCACCTCTTCATTATTTCCCATATTTATACAACATAGCAAACGATCGACTTCGATGGCTTGATAAGCGTAACACAAACGTGGAAGAATAACAAAGTTTATTGGTTGGTAGACGGCATCCTTGTGACGTCGCCACTGTTTGGAAAAATTGACGAGACCCAAGGGCTACATATGGTATACGTATACATTTAGATACCTTTTAAGTATCCTGGGTGTATGTTTGCACCCACCCACCGTAGCGGAAACCCAGTTATACCGCTGTGCACTCGGACCCTGCTGTTATCAGTCTATATGCCTAGGGGCATCTAGTCTAGGATGCACCACGTGGAGGACGAACAGTCAGAAATATCACTATCATTGGAAATTGAGACTTTATAAGCATTACTCAAATCCTCAGAATCATTAGCAACAACACAAACAACGACGTCCTCAACGTCGATGCCAAAATGACACAAGCCAACAACAACAGCAACAAAAGTTGGTGGCAGAGCCAAGTCTTCCACAAGTAGACATTTATTTTTTATTCATTTTTACTACTTTGAATGTTTTGACGAGAAACACAACTTTCAGTAGTGGACTTTATAGCGAAGTCAAACGTGGGCCTCCATTTTGGTGGGTCGGTGGTTGGATTCGAACCCCCGTGGCCACCCAGATCTAAGTCGAGCACTGTACCGCTAGACCTTCGCGAGCGGTGAAACTTGAATCCATCTGTCATGTTACTCAAACCATTTACATTGACTTAAACGCACTTGAATACGACGTCCTGAACGTCCGTCAGAGCAACTCCCAACGACTGGAGGAACAAATTGAGCACCTCGTTTGGAAATGCGCTCGATTGACCCGAAATGTTTGAACGAACGAAAGAAAAGCTGACATGAATCTGCACCAAAAAAAGAGAAGGAGCACAAATAGTGTTACAAAAATGATTATTTATTTCAAAATCTGGTCGCTGTGAAGATAGACCATAGAATACTAATTGAACTAAATGTCTCATGGGGGATCAGACAAAAATGTAGGCAAAATGTTTCAACACATGGAATCAAGTGGTTGTTCCCCATGTTCTTTTTAATTTATGAGACTTTGTTGTTGTTATCTTATTGCTCCATGCTTATTTTAAACCAAAATGATTATGTGCCGGGGTGGTCTAGCGGTACAGCGCTCGAATTCGGACCTCAGTGGGCATGGGTTCAAATCCCATCACCGGCACTAAAATGCGGGCCCACGTTTGGCTTCGCTAAAATGTCTACTGCTGAAAGATGTTTCTTGAAAACATTCAAAGTAACAAACATAAAATAGATAAATAAATAAATACAATACTGACGTAAAATAATTTTGCTTTATTATTATTATTACAAAACCCTTTTGCTTAAAAAAAATAAGCATGGGACAATAAGACAACAATTACAGAAAAAAATAACAACAACAATAAAGTTTGGTAATTTAAAGAGAACATGAGACAACAAAATGTTTCCATGTATTTAAACATTGTGCCAAACGTTTTGCTTTGTCCCATGAAACATTCATTTCAATTAGATCTTCCCGAATGAGTTCTTAGCCAAGTTTGCTGTGGTCTGCCAACCTTTCTTTTACCATTTTCAATTTTCCATTCCAAAACCGTTCTTGCTGGTAAATGTAGAATTTGACCAATAAATTTTATTTGTCTAATTTTAATACTATTATGTGGTCTAGTGATACAGCGCTCGATTTCGGACCTCGGTGGGCATAAAGGTTCGAATCCCATCACCGGTCCACTAAAATGCGGGCCCACGTTCGGCTTCGTTAAAATGTCCAAGGCTGAAAGATGTTTTTTGTAAAATATTTAAAGTAGCAAGTATACAATAAAATTTTAAAAATTAAAAAATGTAGTGAACAAGAGTCAGTTCTTTTCTTAATCTCACTGAAATAGGATTGCACCAAATAATTTTTAAAAATCTTCTAAGACACTGGTGACACAGAACATCTAATATCATATCAGTTTTATCTGTTTGCTTTTACGTTTCATCCTCATATTGTTTCCATGTTTTTGAACATTCTGCCAAACGTTTTGCTTGATCCCATAAAACATTCATTTCAATTAGATCTTCCCGAATAGTTCTTAGCCAAGTTTTCTGTGATCCGGCCCAACCTTTCTTCTATCATTTACAATTGTCTATTCCAAAACCGTTCTTGCTGATCTTTTGGGTGGGGTAAACGTAGAATTTGACCAAGTAATTTTCTTCGTCTAATTGTAATAATGTCATGGAGTGAACGAGAGTCAGTTCTTTTCATAATCTCATCATTTGAAATGTGATCGTGCGAGGTAATCTTTAAAATACCTCTAAGACACCAGCGATAAAAAACATTTACCATCTTATCAATTTGGTCCGTTTGCTTCCACGTTTCACTCCCATATATTGCCGTAGGAATGATTATTGATGCGTACAAATAAAGTTTTGTCTTTAGGCAAATGAAAGAACATGACTATATTGATTTGAGTTTATGGAAAGCTGACATTGCCTTTCCAAGTCTGGCTTTAACATCAATTTCGGTTTTTCCGTTTTTACCAATGATGCTTCCCAAATATGTAAAGGAATCAACAGTATCAATATTTTGTCCACTAATTTTGATGGGCAAATCATTGTTTGACTTAATGCACAACACTTTTGTCTTTAAACTGATATCACCGAGATGTGTTGTCATATTTTGCATCCTTTTTGGAGACTTACTGAGTAGACCAATATCAACTGCAAAGTTCAAATCTGTTAATCTGCCTTGGTTCTATTTGATGCCATCAGACAAATTATTCATCGACCGAGTCATAATAAAATCAATTACTGGAAGAAACAAAATACATCCTGTAACAATTTCGAAAGTTACAAAAGTTATCTTATTAGATAAAAATTAAAATTAAAAATCAATTACATGAAAAATAGGGTTGTAATACACACACATATATATATATATATATTCCTATTATTTTGTTTGTATTAAATTATACATAAATGTAACTGGTATTTATATATTTGGTTAAGCACAATTTAAAACCATATTTTTATTTCAAAAAAACCCCGTTTATGGTACGGATAATAAGAAGAAAATTTTTGTTGCTTGACAGGAAAACATTGTTTTCAAGTGTAGATTTATCAAAATTAAATAAAGGTTTACATTAAATTCTATTGATAAAAGGCAAGTTCATTGTTCTACCCACGTCTGTATGACAGCAAAAAATGTATTCCGGTGTAATAGAAACAATTGGAAAATTAGAAACATTTCCGTGTTGTAAAAAATCTATATTGCTATAGAAACAATCAAGAGGACGTCATTCCGACAAACAACGGTAAAGAAGTGAACGCACGATTCAAATGACAGGGTTGAGTAAAAGCCGATAGAAAGGTCAATTTTCAATTAAAGGAAAGAAATTACATGGTCAAATTTTACGTTTACAGTCCCAAAAGTTAGCAAGAACAGTTGTGGAATGAATAATTGAAGATAGCAAAAGATAGGTTAGAGGTAGACAACAGAAAACTTTGCTAAGAAGGTTCAATTAAAGTGAATGTCTCGCGAGGTCAAACGAACATTTTGGCAAAATGTTCGAATACATTATCGAAAATTACTTGATCACACATTTTACGTATACCGCCCGGATAACAATTAATAACGGTTTAGGAATGGACAATTGATGATGATGGGAAATGAAAGGTTGAGGATAGACCACAGAAAACTTGGCCTACAACCATTGCAGAAGATCTAATTTAAATAAACGTTTCTTGGAATCAAACAAAGGTTTGGCTAAATGTTCAAATACGTGGAAACATTTTGCTGTCTCATGTTCTCTTTGAATTATGAGACTTTGTTGTTGTTATTGTTGTTATTTTTTACTATAATTGTTGTCTTATTGTATTACTTGACTTTTTTACCAAAAAACATTTCTAGCTTAACCTTGAATGACAATTTTAATTAAGTGCTTTCAGTGGGTTTAAAATCGATGCTCATCCGGTTGTAATTACTTGACTCCTCTTTGATTAAACAATAACTAAAAATGCAATTATTATTATTATTATTACAAACCCTTTCACTTTCACAATAAACATGGGGAAACAAGATTACAGTAACAACAAAGTTGCATAATTTAAAAAGAACACATGGGCAATAAAATAATTTCATATGTTCGAACATTTTACCACACTTTGTGCTCAATCCACTCATTTCATTTAGATTTTTTCGAATGGTTCCTAGCTGACCTTTATGTGGGCAAATCCTAGATTTAACAAGCGGTGCATTATTGCGAGTAACATTCACAGAGCAGGCAGTAGCGTCGCGAGTTACATTTTGCCTTGTCTGCTCTCTGAGAATGGTGTTTTTTAAATTTGGTCATCAGTATCTGTCCTGTTGATCACGGCATTTAATTGATTTTTGTAAGAGTTTCGACCGCGAGTATATAGACCAGATAGCCGCGGCCAGCCATCCTGGTGAGAAGTCTTTGTTTGAAATTATTGGACTTTATTTTTGTTTTTATTGCTGTAATTGTTTATTTTCTTTCTAAAGCAAAAGGGCTTTGTAATAATTTAAAAAAAATAATAATAAAATAATAATAATAATAATAATAATAATAATAATAATAATAATAATGATAAAATAATAATAATAATAATAATAAGGTACTAATAATAATAATAATAATAGTAATAATAATAATAATAATAATAATAATAATAGCAATAATAATAATAGTAATAATAATAATAATAATAATAATAATAACAGTAGTAATAATAATAATAATTACTTTCAATACAACTGTATTTCAGTCCATTAATAATTTGCGTATTTAATTGTATGTATTTCTTAGTGCTTAAAACCTATTCGCTCATTAGAGCATGGGATAAAAATATTGTTCTATATAATTGTATACTGTAACTGTGAATTTGAAGATTGTGCATTTCACAAAATTGAAATTCAATTTGTATTTTGCCGAAACCCCATCATTAAAATCATGTTGCTTTCACTATTCTGCCGCGGTTTAGTAAAATAGTGACCTCGTCTTGTTGCCTTGCCAACAACATGTTTGTAGAGGCCAAAATGCGTTAAAATTTTCCTCCCTTTTCAACTGGACTTAAAATCCGCGTTTTATGCCAATGTATGTAACGACTATATTTTTATTATTATTAACTCAACCTTAACAGAATACTGTATGCCGATGTTTAGTGTAAAAACTGGCATTCTAGCAACTGAATTATATGTAAACACCCCATCTTGTTTCATAATTTAAAAATTAAATTTCAACTGTATCTTGATTTGAAGAACTATTCAAAAATAGCCAACAAAATTATACATTGTACTAAAATTTGTACTTTATGTTTATTTAAAAAATCATATTAAATATACTTAAAATAGTAACATCAAAGCTATTAATTACTTTATAACGTATTCTATAATTATGAATACATTGCATTTTAATTAATTATTACGGTTTTGAGGTTAATAATTTTGCTTAATTATAGAAACAAAAAATTTAAAAATTGAATTTCAAATTGAAGTAAATTTATTATTCATTGCAAAAGTAAAATTTCACCATCAATAAAAAAAAATCACATAACATAACAAAATGACAAAAGTTGGTAGTACTAATGATGGTAACAAGATGAAATATAGAATGTCATATGATAATGAATATACATATAGTCAATACGGTAAACATGTGATTGAAAAAAAATAATTCAATATTACTATACTTTGAATAAGTCACTAAAAGGTACAGTTACATCATGCTGTAGGATGCCCAAATTAGTTCAAATAAATGCCTAGGTTGAATGATTCCTACTTTGATAGGTTTGCTGGAAGTTCAATTTTGTTTGATTCTGGATTGGTTAATACTCTGGATAAGTATGGCAATCACGAGTATTTGTGCACTGATTCGTCTTGGCTTTCTGTGCAGGTAAGTTTTTCTGGTTTTTCCAGAGGCTTTAGATTTATTCAAGGCTGTATCTAGTGGGTGAATATTATTACCTTCAATCTTTGATGCTAATTGTATACAAGATTTAAATGTCAATTGAAAATATTTTTTAATTATTGTTATATTACATAACATTATACAAAACCTTTTTGCTTTAAAACCAAGCATGGGGCAATAAGACAACAATTACAGCAAAACAACAACAACAAAGTCTCGTTGGCATTAAAGATTCTGCAAATTGAAGATTGCGCTTCCTTTTGGTTTTTACTCAGCCCTGTCATCTGTGTGTAACTCTATCATCCAGATACGTGCAATCACTTCTTTGCCATTGTTTGCCGGAATGGAGTCATTTTGATTGTTTCCGTAGCAGTATAAATTTTTTACAGAGGCTAGGTTGTTAACCTTGCGCACTCAGACCCTCCTCTTTTATCCAGACTTGGGGCTGGCTAGGTTGGTTTATTTTTAATCCAAATTGATACAGGCGCTTAAATGGAATATTTAATTCCTGCAAATTTTGACACCAAACATCTTTTTAAAACAATATAATCTTGTTTTAATCAACCAGAAAAAATTACAGGTGAGTAATCTTATATTAACAGATAAAAACAAGATTTAACAAATAATTTGTGGTTATCAACATTCAGTTTTCTCAATCTTCTTATGTAGTGGCACAAGGATTTAAATTTTATAAATATATGCTCTACATGATCACACCAGACAAGTTTGCTACTCATATTTACCCCCAAGATACTTAATTTTGTTACAGGTACATATGTTTGTCTGATTTAATTTCAATGTTTTATTTAATTCCATTGCTTCTATTGGATACTTCGTTGAGAATTTAACCAGCTTGCATTTTAATGGATTTAAATTGAGATTAAAAAAATGTATTTTCAGTAATTTTAATCCAAAATTATATATAAAAAATAAATAGATTATACTTTTTCATATTAGCATAGCATGATATGCATACATTTTTAACATTGTTTAAATTTAAAGCATTGGGTTCCCTTTATAATTCCAAAAAAAATGGAAGACGTAAACTGTGAGATGAATTCATTTCATATATTCTCTTCAGTCACAAACTTAACATTAATAACTACACATACATACACATACCAGCATGCATATGTTAAGTCCACGCTAAATTTAATCAAGTTATAAATTGTTTTTGTGTACACAACATAGGTTTTAATGTGTGAATCTGAACAGATTCAAGTGTTTTAAACATATTAGCAGTTTGAGAAGTTATCAACACTTTAAAGCAGTCATTAAAGTTAACTCGGTGTTTTGTTTAAACCAAGTGACGTAATATTGACGACGTTCACAGACGTACATTTGAGTTGGACTCTTTTCGATCTAATTGGGAATATGTTCTTGGGTCCATTCAGATAAGCGACGAGTTGTCCGACCAATACATGTGTCATTCCAACTGCAAGTGAAATGGTAGATACAATGGGAGGTAGAGTACATTGCTATAGCTGTTTTTACGTTGGGTAAAGGGAGACCTTCGGTAGTGAACAGCATTCTTAGTTGGATTGATGGAAAGGTCCTTTTTATAGTTGTTTGTATGCGTGTGGCTTGTATTGACTTAAATATTGTCTGTACCCCCTTTTTCGTGTGTATATACTAACATTTTGTAAGTTTGCGACTAACAAGAATATACAAAATGAATTCATCTCACAGTTTACGTCTTCCTATATTCTTATTTGAAATTAATCATTATTATTTTGCCTACTTATTAGTAGTTAAGTTAAAAATGACAAATGTTTAATTACGTTTAGTAATAATGGAAAACCGGATTAAATATCAAATTATTTGTATATAAACGTATTTAAGTAAATTTAAAAAATACATCTTAAAAATTATATAAATAATTAACGGCAAATATTTATTATTGGGCCGGGGTGGTCTAATGGTACAGCGCTCGAATTTGGACGTCGGTGGGCATGGGTTCGAATCTCACCACCGGCACTAAAATGCGGGCCTACGTTTGGCTTTGCCAAAATGTCCACTGCTGAAAGATGGTTCTTGTAAAAAATTCAAAGTAGTAAACATTAAAAAACATTAAAACATATATCCATATTTATTTTTAATATGTATTTTTTAAATTAAAATGCAAATTTTTAGCTAAAATAAAAAATTATTAATAAACTACAGGTATGAGTTTTTTAAAAGTACATAATTCATTATATACTAATTTAGTAGGTAAATACAACATTTTGTTTGTCTTGTAGAAAAAGTTCGTATAAAAATCCAAAAAATTACTACTATTTTTGTGTAAAAAACTTAAGCAGACAAATATTTTGAACCAATTCTATAATTTGTTAAAAAAGTTTTTTTAATTGGCAATAGGTAAAACAGTCAGAAAAATAATGTAAATTGTTTTATGATACAATCACAGACTGTGCAGAAAATATACTAAACAGACGATGTAGAATTATTAAATAACTTTAAATATTGGCAGTTTTGTTAAATCTAATTAATTTAAAAAAAACTAAATTAAAAACAGATTAAATTAACAATATGGTTATTTGAAAAATACTCGATAACAAGTAAATAAGCTAAGAAAAGGAGATAATAAGATAAAAAAATTAGTCATTAAACAAAAGTTAAAAATGTGGCATTAACAAAAAATGATTTCAAGTCTTTATATAAAATTGTAAAATAACTGTCAAGAGTTAGAAAAAACACTAATATTCCAATTATTCAAAATAAAGGTTGTTTACATCTAACAAACAATTATCCAAATAAATAGAGAATTAAAAATTACCTAATTACATTACGCTAAATACCCTTATACTTTAACAATAAAAACACGATTATAGTTTAAAAACTTGAAATATGTATTAATGACATTTTTGTAACTGAAATAATATTTAGTAAATTAATTTCAAAAAACTACGTAGCTAAATTAATTAATTGTAAAACAATTGAAACAAACAATGCCAGTTGTAATAGAAGGTTGCAGATTAAGTGCTCGTCGAAACTTCCCCAATATCTACATCTTTACCAATTATGTAAAGAAATGAATAAAAACGCAAGACAGGAACAAAAAACGTTTATTGACAAAATTAACAAAATTGAAACCAGGGGATAAAACCAAACTTCAAAATGGAAGCTGAAAACTGGATAAGAGCGGATGTTATCATTGGGGTAGAAACGGTTGCTTATATAGCAGTTCCTATTCATATGAGTCAATGATACATTTAAACAAAAATGTCAGTATTGAAAAAATATTGTTTTCAAAAATTGAATGTTATTTTTTAATAAAACAAAATAATTTTGTTTATTATATTTAATTTTAATTCTTTTCGTCAATTGTCATCGCTACAAATACATGTAATTCAGATTTTAAAAATTAATAAAACAATATAACTTAATTAAGAAATTTAAACAATTACAGTAATTGGCACTAAATAACCCTTTTGTCTGTTCTTGGTAATGCCTTTTGCAAAATTATTTAAAACCGTTTAATTAATGCAGGAAACAAACATTCTTTTAAACAAATGGATTTTTTTAAAAACATTAAACAAATAATTTCTATTTTGCGAAGTAAAGTCCATTAAAAAGTTATTCATATATTTTCTTTTCTTTTTTTTTGAAAATTATTGCAGTGTTTTTACATTGTAATAAGTAATTTTTTTTATTATTGCTTTTGTATATTTATAATTTTTACTCGTTTTCCATTATTGTTAAATTTCACTATCTATTTTAGTTTTGTCGTAATTTTAAATTTTTTCTGTGACTAATTCCGATTACTTCACTATCCATTTTATATTTCTCCCTGAAAATATGAAACAATTTGAGAACCGAGGTTTGGTCTACTCAACTCGTAAACAATCCTAAATTCTGAATCCGTAACATTATTAAATAATATCAAAAAATTTAGCAATTACTAATTTGTTTTTAATAATTTTATATAAGTTTTTTACTGTGTTTATTGTAAATTTTTATAAAAAAAATGTAAAACCTTACAGAAAACCGTTGTACTAATTCGTTATACTAAAACACAAATTGTTATGTTTAAACTAAAAATGACCACACTGTTATGGTAAAAATTGTTACAGAGGTACATCAAAGATATAATTTTATACTGTTTTTGTTTCTTTTGTAATTGATTTTATTATGACTCAGTCCGTAAATAATTCTTTTTATAGCAAAAAATAAAAGCATAGTAGATTAATAGATTTGGACAATGCAGATAATATTTGTTTACTAAGTGAGGTTACAGGTTACAGGTTAATAGATGAGTTGAGTAAGAGCAAAGCTCTTTTTGATTTTTGGTTTTGTTTATCGAAAATATCTGAAAAATTCAGGGAAAATATAAAATGGATAGTGAGGTAAATGGGAATTAGTCACAGAAAAACATTTTGAAATGAAAACAAAATCATGGTAGACAGTGGAAATTAACAATTATAAAAAACGAGCAAAAATTATAAATATACAATAATAATAATAAAACAAGTTACAAATTATAATACAAAAAACATTACAATAATCTTCCAAAAAAATAAAAATAAAAAAGGATGAACAATATTCTGATAGACATGTAGCGTGACGCGAGACAGCAAAAATTATGCAAAATAGGACAACACGCCTCAATGACACCAGTTTTTTAGATGATTTACCGATTAATTGTTTAAAGTGTTTGCAGGTTTGCAAGTTGGGAAATGGTTTAATTAGATCAGAAACCTTTGGGCACACGTTTCTTGACATTAGTTTTTTCAGTTATAGGAAAGAAATATGAAAATAAAATATATTGAAGAAAGCACTGTTTACTAACTCAAAAGATTATTTGTCTATCAAAATTAGTAGACAAAATATTGAATCTGTTAATTATTTTACATATTTAGAAAAAGTCATTAGTAAGGTCGGAAAAAAGAATTAATGTTAAAGCCGAATTTAAAAAAATAATGTTAGTTTTTTATAGACACAAATCAATACAGTCATTTATTCTATCCACTTGAAGATAAAACTTTGTTTGTACAAAACAATATATAGAAGTAAAACGTGAAAACGAAGAAACAAAATTAATTAAATGGTAGATAAATTTTTATCGGTAGTTACATAAGAGTATCTTAAAGATTACCTGCGTAATCAAATTTCTAACAACAAACTTGTTAGAAGAATTGACTCTCATCTACTACATGACATTACAATTAGAGTAGGAAAGCAACATCAACGGTATTGAAATAATCAATTAAAAATAGCAAAAGAAATGTTGATAAAGTACAAAGGAAATTGGTTAAAAATCTTTTGAAAAAATTTTAATGTATTGCATATCTTATGGGGTCAAACAAATATTTTAGCAAAATGTGTAAGTCCATAGAATCATTTTGTTGCTCCATACTATTATTGAGTTATGGGGGTATGTTGTTATTTTTGCTGTTATTGTTATCTTACTGCCCCATGTTTTTTTAAAAGTAAAAAAGTTATGTGATAATACTAGTACTACTACTACTACTAATAATAATATGTTTAATAATATTTTTAATATTTTTATTTATTTATACAATTTTAATATTGAATAATTGACCAAAATAAACCTTTTTTAATTAAAAATATAATTATATATGGAGATGTAATAAGATAAGTCAATTACCGGGGTGGTCTAGCGGTACAGAGCTTAAATTCGAACCTCGGTGAGCATGGGTTCGAATCCCATTCCCGGCAGTAAATTGCTGGCCCACGTTTGGCTTCGATAAAATGTCACCTGCTGAAAGAAGTTTATCGTAAAACATTCAAAGTAACAAACATTAAAAAATTGGAACAAAAACAATGTACTATAATTTGTTAGCTAAAATAATTATAGTGTGCAGCCGTAAAAAAATATTTATTATAATTTTCACAATTGTTACATATATTTCTTCTATATTTTAACTTATAGTAAATACAACAATATTCATTTACATACAACTCTAATGTAAAAATAAATGTTAAGCTAAATTTTATATTATTATTAAATAAAAACAAAAATAAGTAACAAAAAATAAATTTATTATTGATTAAGTTCAGGTTTCAGGTGTCAGGTTTGTACACGAGTTAAATAGGAGAAAACTCCTTTTAGTACTCTTCATCTCATTGTATCTTTACAATATAAAAATAATTAATGTATTAACTGTTTTTAAAATAAATACAAATCAAATATTTATAAAATTGTATAAATGTGTGTAAAATTAAAAATATAAATTTAAATTTAAATAGTGTTTTAATAATTCAATTAAGTGTGATAGAAATTACCCGCGTTGTCCGTAGTTGCTGTTATAACAAAAATGACAGGGAATGTGGGTATGGAGCAGCTTATACCTTTAGTAAACCGTTTGCAAGATGCATTTTCTTCTCTTGGTTTACCACTTAGTTTGGATTTACCACAGATTGCTGTAGTTGGTAGTCAAAGTGCTGGAAAAAGCAGTGTTTTGGAAAATTTTGTTGGAAGGTAATTGATTTATTTTTAGTTGATTGTTGTAGAGATTTTTTACCTAGAGGTAGTGGAATAGTAACAAGGCGCCCATTGGTGTTGCAGCTTATAAATTCGAAGAGTGGTAAGTAACGCTTGTATTTTCAACCTTCTTTATAGAATATGCTGAATTTCTTCATTTGAAGAATAAACAATTTGTAGATTTTGATGAAGTTAGGAAAGAAATAGAGTCAGAAACTGATAGAATTACCGGAAGTAATAAGGGTATATCTAATCAAGCTATTAATTTACGAGTTTATTCGCCTAATGGTATGTTGAGAATATTATGCGTTTGAAATTTACTATATATAAATTTTGAAATAGTTTGATTTAGACCAGTTATTTTACTTTTTTAGTAGAATTAATGTTTATTTGTGTTTTATTTTTATTTTGGTTATTTTTACATAAAAATATTTTGGGAGATTAGAATATATTTATTTAAAACGTTTGTCAAAGATTTAGTATATATTTGCATGTTAAAATGTTTTAAAAAATTAATTGTTTTGTTTTTATTGAGTAAAAATTTAAAAATACTTATTATTTATTTACATTTATCATTTTTTTGAAGTTTATTTAATTGAGATAGTGACTGTACTTTTAAGTTTCGAATTTCACGTACTTTTAATTATTGAATTTGCATTACCAGAATTTTGCTGCTTGATCACATTTAGTCTTAGATTATTTATTTTATACAGCAAGCAATGCTTAAAGGAGGATTCGCATTTGCTAAGCTAAAAGATTGGTTTTTAGTGATTCTAACATGAGTTTAGAATTTGAATTTTGCCATTTTAAATTTTCATCGAATTCATAGATGTACGTTAATACCATAACACATATTTTATTACTTTTATTGAGATTACTAATGCTGAACTGATATTAACATGAATCAGGCGCTAACTGAATAGTGGCACAATTGGTATTTTGTCTTGGTTGGTGGGTGTAACAAAAACAACAAAAGTTGGTGGCTTTGCCACCTCTTTATCAGTTCCAAGTTCTCGCAGTATCACGAATAATCCCACTTTTATTGTTCACGGTTTTCTGAGGTGCGTGGGTATATGTCAGTCTAACGACTTTGCCATTGTTTCTAAAATAAAGTCTTGGTTAAAATTGCGTGAAGATTGTCTCAAACAGCATCCATCCAAGTACGTTTCTGACCACCTTTTCTTTTCTTTCAATCAGCATTCGGAAGAGCCAGAAACCTTGGCAAATATAGCATCGATTGCATAGTTGAACGAAAATACTTGACAATTGCTCGAGAGTTTTTGAGAATATGAAAATAATAGAGCCATTCTTTGTGCAAGCATGTTATGGGCAATGTAAATGCAAGTAAAAGAAAAAACCCGATTATTGTTTGAACTAACAAAACGTTTTCTAACTCAAACAGAGATTAATGCGTATAACATCTATTTATTTGTCACAACATATGCGTTACCAATTTAAATTTATGCTGTTAAAAACTGATGATTTACAATGCTTGTTTGAAAAATGAAGTGAATAGCTAATAATGAATGTATTTTTGGTGCCTGGATAGTTATAACATGAGGCTTCTGGTATTCACGATAACAACTGGAGTACGTGGGACTTACAACATTTGATTACTAAGGACACTACGTGTCAACTTTCATCCTTGATGCTAATGATCCTGAGGTTTTGAGTAGTGCTTATAAAGTTTCAATTTCTAATGATGGTGACATTCCTAACTTCCTCCTTCATGTGGTACATGTTGGTGTAGGTGCTTCTAAGCATCTAGACTAATAACAACAGCTGTATAACTGGGTTTCCGGTACGGCAAATGAGTGCAAGCATACATCCAGGGTAGTAAAAAACTATCTTAAGGTATATATAGCTTTTGGTCTAAAGTAGATAACCCTGATAATAAATCGGGCAGCCTCGTTAATTTTTACGAACAGTGGCGTCGTTACAAGGATAGCTTTTATCAGTCAAGAAACTGTCAATCTTCTCTGTTTGTTGCGCTTGTCAAATTATTGAAACCGATCGTCTATATCAATTATTGTTTTCTGCTCCCAACCAGTTCTCAACCTCACTCTAATCGATCTGCCTGGCATGACCAAAGTGCCAGTAGGCGATCAACCGCCCGACATCGAGATGCAAATTCGCAGTATGCTGTTCGAATACATTATGCAAGAAAATTGTCTAATTTTGGCCGTGTCGCCTGCCAACTCCGACTTGGCAAATTCGGACGCGTTGAAGTTGGCGAAAGAAGTCGATCCTCAGGGATTGCGCACTATCGGTGTCATTACCAAGCTCGATTTGATGGATCAGGGCACGGATGGGCGAGAGGTTCTTGAAAATAGACTGCTGCCATTGCGACGAGGTTGGTTTGTTGTTTTTTGTTGTTGTTGTTGCCGTAATCAGTATTTTATTTATTCATTTTGATTGGTGACGCGTGGTGTCACCTCTTCATCATTTCCCATATTTATACGACATAAACGATCGATTTCGATGGCTTGATAAGCGTAACACAAACGTGGAAGAATAACAAAGTTTCTTGGCTGGTAGACGGCATCCTTGTGACGTCGCCACTGTTCGCAAAGATTGACGAGGCCGCCTGATTTTTTGTTAGGGTTATTTCCCTTAGCCCAAGGGCTACATATGGTATGCATATACCTTAAGATACCTTTTAAGTATCCTGGGTGTATGTTCGCACCCACCCGCCGTAGCGGAAGCCCAGCTATACCGCTGTGCACTCGGACCCTGCTGTTATTATTAGGCGGCTATTTAGTCCAGGATGCACCACGTGGAGGACGAACAGTCAGGAATATAACCGTTATTGGAAATTGAAACTTTATAAGCATTAGTTAAATTTTCATGATCATTAGCATCCCCGTGATCAGTATGTGCTTTTTTGTTGTTAACAAAGGAAAACCGATTTACGATCGGTCGAGTGGTTCTTCAGTTGGTTCTGTACAATTTCAGTTTATTTGATTTAGTGGTTCTGTTTAATAAACTGTTGATTAGTTGTGGTGTAGTCAATCAAAACAATTTTATTATTTATTATTTCGCTCTGAAGAACATGGGGCAACACGATTGTTCCATGTAATTGTACAAGAGGATTATGTATATCGAAGATTGAAATTCTATTTGGATTTAGCCAAATCGTGCCTTGAGAATTATGTTGCTGTTACTTCTTTGCCGTAGTTTTATGAAATGGCATCCTCTTGTATGGTTTCTTTGGCAATATTAATTTGTTTACAGAGGCCAAGTTGCTAACCTTGAGCTCAAACTTTTCTCCTTTCACAACCGGATATGGGACTTATTGGTTGCGGAAAACGCCTTTTCCAGCAAGTGGACATTTAGCAAACGTAATCGAGGGCTGGAACTTTGAGTTTAGCACTCTGTACCTTTTTAAAGTTTTATCTGAACTGACTTATTTTTTTAAATTGCGAATTTCCATTTTATAAAAAGAATGGGAGTACTAAATGTGGAGAATAACTTCGATTGGTCACTTAAGTGGTTTTTTTTTTGTTGTCTATGCAATACAATTAACGTTTACTATAAATTTTAGTCTATATATTAAGCCGATTATTATCGTCAGTATAGATGATATTATTTATTCGATGTTATTCGAATTAAAGGCCATAATCATAGATTTTCAGCTTAATCATAATATTAGACAGATATTCAATGAAATCGAATAAAAGACGTGATTTTATTCGGAACTGGGGAATTAATTGTGCATATAACAGCAAATTGACGTGTTAAGATGGCGTTTGTCACAATGAAAACTTGCGACACCAAATCCCTGATGATACGGTGGAATTATTATTACATCGATGGCATTCTTTGTGTAGCTTCCAGACAACATTGGCGATTGTAATGTTCAGTGCATTACTAATGATTATGGGGAAACAACAATACTTCATTAGTTCTAAGTTCACAATTGTATCCCAAATTTTTATGCCGAAATGTTGTCGGATGCGAATTGAATTGGGGGAGGGGGTGTTGGCTCGAAGACCGCTTCCTTACAACGACGTCAGCGTTCACAGGGATTGACGAGGTAATCTGTTTCGGGGGAATTAGGGGTTAATGTCAGTTGATAGATCCATAAGTCTAACCAGTTACCTATGATAAATGGATAGTTTGAGATACCTTTTAAGCATCTTGGGTGTATGCTAGTATCCATTCACTGAGCAGCAGTCCAGATGTCTACTAGACTGTACGTATTCCATATGTAGCCATTTACCGATCAGAAACCGTTATACTTGTACGTTCGTTGTACTTATTATTAGGCCATGGGCGTCGATTATTTGCTGTGAAAAATGTGGAACTAATGAAGAGATGACCTCGTCACCAACCAAAATGCACAAATGAATGTAATTATTCAACGGTCTGGTTGTTAAGACTTTAGGCCTACCTTATTGACCTGTTTATTCGGTAGATGATCATATCAATTAGGGGAAAAAGTTAAGAAAGAAGGAGCCAATAAGAGTCAGACAACCTTTTGTGTGTTGCGTGTGATTACTCGTCAGTTGGGGGGGGATGGAAAAGTTTCTCAATGAGTGACTAAATTTGCACGATGATGCAATACAGATCGTATAGTGCTATGTAAATATAGATTTTTGCACCTTGTATACGTTTTCAAGGTCAAACAATCCCCTTTTGATAGAAGAATGCATCAACGTGCCTCATATTTACTCACGGAGGTTGACCAATAGGATTTTTTTAAATTCTTTTTCCCTTGGTTGGTTTTATCATTTACCACATAAACACAAAATCTTTGAAAGGAATTCAAAATTGCAGCACTCACACTTATTACTACCCCCACCATCCACCGAATTAGAAATGCAAAGTCCAACTTATGCATAATTAGCATTTCGAGTTGGATTATGCAATGACTTGAGTTTAGTTTGTGTGGATGTGTCTGTATGATCACATACTCACAATATGGAAGTGGTGTACATATATGGATCGATAATAAGTGACTTTTTGTGGACAAGGCTGGTGGTAATAGCGAATAGAGACGAAGTGACAGTCAATTGCCACAACTTCATTTGCCTTGTCAATGTAGGAATTAATAACTAATCGAATATTTGTAGCGCACTTGGCATTGTCATACACAATAAGAGAAAGACGACTAAAATGGATTGGCCATGTTTTACGAAGCCCTGGAAGCCCATTCCCATTATCGGGGATAGAAAAGGAGACTGGGTGGCCAACGAATGCTTTGGGCGGATATTGTAGCGCGCAAACTCAGTCATTTTGTTTATGCTAAGTCCCAAATGAATGACTCAATTGGGCATCCGTTTGCAGTTAATAGATATCACTGGAGAGGCTTAATTTGGGATATAATTAACATTTAAAGTTAGCATACTTCAAGTGTATGCACTTGATATTTTTGCCCATTGTTTTGGTATTCGGCCTATCCTGGCAGATGTTTATTCCGACAATAATGAGCAAATGCAGAAAATTAACCAAATCTTTTTTGCTAACAGACGATATCCTTGGGATGCTAATGATCCTGAGGATTTGAGTAATGCCTATAAAGTCTCAATTTCCAATGGTCATATTCCTGACTGTTAGTCCTCCACGTGGTGCATCCTGGACTAGGTGCCCATAGGCATCTAGACTAATAACAGCAGGGTCGAGTGCACAGCGGTATAACTGGACTTCCGCTACGGCGGGTGGGTGCGAACATACACCCAGGATACTTAAGAGGTATCTAAATGTATACGTATATCATATGTAGCCCTTGGGCTAAGGGAGATAACCCTGACAAAAAATCAGGCGGCCTCGTCAATCTTTTCGAAATGTGGCGACGTCACAAGGATGCCGTCTACCAGCCAAGAAACTTTGTTATTCTTCCACGTTTGTCTACGCTTGTCAAGTTATCGAAATCGATCGTTCTACATGTCGTATAAATATGGGAAATATTGAAGAGGTGACCACGTCACCAACCAAAATGAAAAATGAATGAATCCTTGTAATAGTATCGATATTTACAAAGATTCATTAAGTTATTTTAATTTTTGTGAGGACGACAACAAATCACGATCAATAAGTTACGAATTGTGTGACGGACAGCCAATGGAGTGGGCAACAAGCCCACTCCTATATATATGTTGTGTGTAATTTGGAATATTTGCTATATGATAAAACCAGCCAAGGGAAAAAGTTGCGAAAGAAAGTCAATAAGAGTTAGATAGCCTATTGTGTAAGTGTGTGATCACTTATAAGTTGGCGATGGAATAGTTTCTAAATATGTCACCAAATTTGCACGATGACGCAATACAAATTGTATAGTACTAGCTAAATATTGATTGTTCCACATTTTCAAGGTCAAACAATCCCCTTTTGAAAGAAGAATGCACTAACGAGACTCACACTTACTTACGGAGGTTGACCAATAGGATTTTTTAAAATTCTTTTTACCTTGGTTGGTTTTATCATCTGATTCTGGTCCAAAGCTTGTGTTCTTGTTTTGAACCCTGGGATTAGTGGGTTAGCAAGTCGAAGTATTCGGACAATAAGTAGCTTACTTGAACGCTAATCCGCCCAATACCCAGGCATATCAATTTTATAGCTTTTTAATTACACTGATATTATTAATTCTAAATAAACTTTTACGAGTTCCCTGTGGTTTGATTCAATTTTTAATTCCTATTTGATTTAGGACATCAAATGGTTGTTTTTTAATGACCTGAATTTACAATGAAATGTCAAATTATTAGGGGTATACAATATTTTTTTGACATTATGACATTTTGAATAGTATTCAAATGGAAAAAATTGATAAATGTCAAATCGATGGCTTTTTGTGTTAGTTGCTGTTGTGTAGGCCATTGTGTCAAACAGCCAGTGTTGATTCTGTTGTCAATAGAAAGACGCAGGATTTTGGCATTGTAGCAACATTTTGCTACGTTTCCCCCTTTTGGACGAAACATTTTTTGACCATTTTTTATGCGGAAGCACGTGATGTGATCGAGTTTCTATTTGTTCAAAAACGACTCAATGATGCAAATAATTTTGAGGATTTGAGTAATGCTCATAAAGTCTCAATTTCCAACAGAGATCATTGGATGGGTTTAACTCGGGGGATATAATTAACATTTGATGTCAGCACACTTCAAGTATCGTTCATTAAGTGCACTTTGCAAAAGTTGATGTTTTTGCAGACGTTTTAGTATTTGGACTACCCTGGATGATAATTACCGGTGGGGGTTGATGATGATGATGAATTTCCAATAATGGTGAAATTCCTGACTGTTCCTCCTACATGTAGTGCATTCTGGACTGGGTACCTATAGGCATCTAGATTAATAACAGCAAGAGACCGAATGCACAGCGGTAGTACTCAACAGGTATCTCAAGACATACATATAAAATGTAGGGATGCTAATGATCCTGAGGATTTGAGTAATGCTTATAAAGTCTCAATTTCTAATGATGGTGATATTCCTACCTATTCGTCCTCTACGTGGTGCATCCTGGACTAGATGCCCCTAGGTATCTAGACTAATAACAGCAGCGTCCCAGTACACAACGGTATAGCTAGGCTTCCACTACAGCGAACATACACCCAGGATATTTAAAAAGGTATCTTAAGGTATACGTGTACCGTATGTTGGGTTAAGGCAGATAACCCTGACAATAAATCAGGTGGCCTCGTCAATCTTTGTGAACAGTGGCGACGTCACAAGGATGCCGTCTACCAGTCAAGAAACTTCGTTATACTTCTACATTGTTGTTACGCTAATAAAGCCATCGAAATCGATCGTTTGCTATGCCGTATAAATATGGAAGATAATGAGGAGGTGACCACGCGTTATCAACCAAAATGAATGAGTGAAAAATACGACTTTACAGGTGTCGTACTTAGCTTACTTGTACTTTTATCTATACAGATGCACACACAGATGCTGATAGCAAAGATTAACGAAACTCCTCAATTGTTTCCCTCGTGTCGCTTTCCTTAATCAAACGGATACTTTTTAAATACCCTACAGGCTTGCTTGCACCCATCCACCAAAGTGTGTTCAGTCTGAGTCCAGGGTGCTCTACGTGCAGTTACAGAATTGGAAAGGTCACAATTATTAGAAATCGGGTTTTAATTTAAAATAATATTATTTAATCACAAATCTTAATTTTACATTGACAATAATTTAGTATAAAACATACAAAAACACGAAGCACTTTAAACGGTAGATGATAAAGCCAACCATGGAAATTAAAAAAAAATTCTATTGACCAGGCTTCGTGATTAAGTGTGAGTCGAGTTGGTGCATTCCTCTATCAAAAGGGAATTTCTTGACCTTGAAAATGTATATAAGGTGGAAAAATCAATATTTAGTCAGTGCTATACGATTTGTATTGCGCCATCATGCAGATTTGGTGTCACATTGAGAAACTTTCTTGTTCCCAACTTATGAGTGATCATACACTCACACAAAAGTTTGTCTGATTCTTATTGGTCCCTTTTTGCGCAACTTTTTGCCATGGTTGGTTTTGTCATCTACCAAAATGAAATGATCTCTACTGTTCAGAGTTGTGTGGCGTGAATCTTACTAGAAGTCGCAAAAGTTTTGCGAAACAATTAGCTTATTCTTTCTATATATTATTATACAAAACCCTTTTGCTTTAAGAATAAGCATGGGGCAATCAGACAACAATTACAGCAAAACAACAATAACAAAGTCTCGTTGGCATTAAATATTCTGCAAATCAAAGATTGCGCTTTCTTTCGGCTTTCACTCAACCTTGTCATCTGGTAACTTTGCCATCCAGAAACGTTGTTGTTTGCCGGAATGGCGTCATCTTTCATTGTTTCCGTAGCAGTATAAATTTTTACAGAGGCCAGGTTGCCAACCTTGCGCTCAAACCCTCCTCCTTTATCCAAGCTTGGGACTGGCTAGATTGAATCATTTCTAATCCAAACTTTCTACAAATTACAAAAACCCGACCTTCGTACATTTGCTTCTCCCGGATTGAATTGTTAAGAATTTTTTTTTTGGGGTGGGGTTGAAACACTAGATTAACATTCATGTTGAATACGTTCGTACATTCCTATTACAAGCAAACAATTAAAAATTATGAATATATATTGTAAAGTTTTCAATATAACATTTAAGTAATAAAAATCAAAATAAAGGTAATAAATATAAACAATTTCAAAAACTTTTCAACGTTATATTTACACTTCCGTTCGCTTGGCTTGCGCTTATTCAATATTGTTTACGATTATTTTCTTCAATTCAATAAATTCGTCAAGTTGACTTATTCCCAAATCAATATTTGCCAAAGCTTCAATTTGGCATTTTTATTGGTTTGTTGATCAATCAATACATCCTCGTTTGTGATTGGTTGATTTAAAAATGAATGGTATCGATTCTTTTGTACTCACTTGCCTTTTCCTCCCTTTCGACGCAATGTACTATCCTTTTTTCCTGTTTTTCCTATCCCTGTCTTGTATTTTTAGGGGTGCAATTGTTGAGTAGGGATACTTGAAAAAAGATAATGATAATGAAACCTTTTGATCAGTGGTGTGTGATGTTCGTTTGAAACTTTTATGGAGTTCGATCGATCGATCGTAATACATGCTGCTCCTGTTTACATCAATTGCATGTCTCTTCTTTATAGGCAAAGAATAGTAAACTGTATGGCAGGAGGGGAGGGGGGTGGGGATGCGTGAAAATGGTAGTCGGTTGACCCATTGTGATATAATAAGCATTTCCTTGTTATACACACACTTTCTTGTTATGTATTGTTATTCATAAACAAATGAGATATCACGTGAGTGTGGGAGAGGATAGGCTGGATTGACGAAATGTTGAGATGTATAGGATAAAAACACAAGTCCACTTAATATATAGCAGGTGTAGTATGAAAGCAAATCGATATTTAATATCGTTAATGCAAATCGTCACGAGAAAGGCGTAAGATGTTATTATCTGTTTTTTATATTTACTTTTAAGCAACTAATTCGTTTAATTTTCAATTTTTATAAAAATGTCTGGCTTTTAGACAAAAACACGATAATTTTTTATTGCAACTGCTTTAAATGTTTTTGCGGGTGGGAGCAATCGAGTTGAGCGCTGTACCGGTCATGAACAGATGGTCGGCTCGTCTTGAACGCCTTAAATCATCAATCGATGCCAATTCATTCATTCATTTTGGTTGGTGATGAGGTCACCTCTTCATTAGTTCCCCTATCTATACGACATATAAACAATTGATTTCGATGGCTTGATAAGCGTAACACAAACGTGGAAGAATAACAAAGTTTCTTGGCTGGTAGACGGCATCCTTGTGACGTCGCCACTGTTCGCAAAGATTGACGAGACCGTCTGATTTTTTGTCAGGGTTATCTCCCTTAGCCCAAGGGCTACATATGGTATACGTATACCTTTAGATACCTTTTAAGTATCCTGGGTGTATGTTTGCACCCACCGCCGTAGCGGATGCCCAGTTATACCGCTGTGCGCTCGGACCAGTCGACGCTAGTAACCTTGACGATTTGGTTAATGCTCATAAAATCTCAATTTCCAATGATGGTGATAAACGCAACTGTTCTTTCTCCACGTGGTGCATCCTGGACTACGTGCTTACAGGACAGCTATTAACTGCATAATTTTATGTTTTTTATTTCTTCCTGAAAATGAATAACATTGGACCGAGGATTAAAAGTAGTCTTCTTCCAATTAACTCGTAAACAAACCTGCAGTTATCAAATTGACTCCTTTTTAAAATCAGTCAATGAAAGCATGATTCTGATGATAGAATCTGGCAAAATACGAATAAAAGCTGAAATATTTTATACACAGATTCTTCAATAACTTAATATACAATCACATGGAATATTTCAGTTGTCATGATCAAAAAAGGTAGGCTTGTCTTGAACGCCTAAAATCGTCAATCGATGCTAATAACCTTGAGGATTTGGTTAATGCTTATAAAGTCTCAATTTCCAATGAACGGTGACATTCTTAACTCTTCCTCCTCCATGTGGTGCATCCTGGACTAGATGCCTGTAGGCATAAGAACAAGGTTTTAATGCACAAGCGGTTTAACTGGGCTTCCGCAAGTATGTACCAAGGGTACTTAAAAGGTATCTATACCACATGTAGTCATTGGGCTAGGAGAAATAACCCTGACAAAATAGCAGACTGTCTCTTCAATTTTTCCGATTAGTGGCGCTGTCTACCAGCCAAGAAACGTCGTTATTCTTTTACGTTTGTCTACGCTTATCAAGCCATCGAAATCGATCGTTCAGTATGCCGTACAAATATGGGAAATAATGAACGAGTTGACTACGCGTCAGCAATCACGATGACTGAATTAATTGACCAGACTTGTTCCACTTGTGTCGATGTTGTTGATTTCCTATTCTAGTGAGCACGTGTTTGACAATCTCATTACTGACAGGAAGCACAAGTTTATACCTTTTTTGACTGATTTGTATAATTTAGGCAGTTCACATGACAGTGGATTAACCTTGAAAAAATATTGATTCGTTTTCTGTGTTATCTGACCAATTTAGAAACAATCACATTTTACTGGTTGATATTGGTAAACAGATATCTCAAGCGAAATTTATTCGATAAATTATTCAAATCTCATAGGTGGTAAAGTTTATCTCTTATAATTAGAGTGGTTTTTTAGTTCTAATAAATGGTGGCATCATACTTTAGTGGTATGCTAATGATTCACGAGGATTTGAGTAATGCTTGTTAAGTCTCAATTTCCAATGATGGTAATATTCCTGACTGTTCTTCCTCCACGTGGTGCATCCTGGACTAGGTGCTTACAGGACAACTGTTAACTCCATAATTTTGTTTTTTATTTCTTCCTGAAAATGATAACATTGGACCGAGGATTAAAAGTAGTCTTCTTCCAATTAACTAGTAAACAAACCTTCAGTTATCAAATTGACCTCTTTTTAAGAACAATCAATGAAAGCATGATTCTCATGAAAGACCCTGGCAAAATACGAATAAAAGCTGAAATATTTTATACACAGATTCTTCAATAACTTAATGTACAATCACATGGAATATTTCAGTTGTCTCGTGCTCTTTAGATTACAAGGGATGCTATTGATCCTGACCATTTGAGTAATATTTATAAAGACTCAATTTCCAATGATGGTGATATTGTTGTCCGTTCCTCCTCCACGTGGAGCATCCTGGACTGCATACACCCACAGTTCTTAAAAGGTAATTCAAGGTAACATATTATATATAGTCGTTGGATTGAAGAAGATAATTCTGACAGAATCAGACGTTTTTGACGCTTGTCAAGACATTGGATTTATTTATTTTTCTACTTTGACTATTTGCACGGGAAATGCATTTTTCAGTTGTGGATATATCAGCGAAGCCGAACGCGGACTCCCATTTAGTAGGTCGGTGGTGGGATTCGAACCCCCGATACCCTCTCAGTTCCAAGTCGAGCGCTGTGCCTCTATGCCACATCGGCACCAAATGAATGCATCATGTGCTACTTTTGCTGCTATTTTGCACAGGTTACATCGGCGTCGTCAACCGCAGCCAGCGCGATATTGACGGTCGCAAAGACATCAAGACGGCATTGGCAGCCGAGCGCAAATTCTTTCTGTCCCATCCGTCATACCGTCACATGGCCGATCGGATGGGCACGCCGTTTTTGCAGACTACGCTCAACCAACAATTGACCAATCACATTCGAGATACGCTGCCTGGACTGAGAAACAAAATTCAGTCGCAAATGTTGTCTATAGAAAAGGAAGTGGAGGAATACAAACATTACAGGCCGAGTGATCCGTCGTTCAAGACGAAGGCGTTGTTGTTGTGAGTTGGATGTGTGTTATGAATTTATTGCTTGATGTTATTTATCGTGAAGATTTGACTAATGCTTATCAAGTTTCAATTTCTAATGGCGGTGATATTCCAGACTGTTGCTCCTCCATGTGGTGCATCCTGAACTAGACTAATAACAACAGGTGTCGAGTGGCACGACTAGGATTCCGCTTCGGCGGATGGCTGCAAGCGTATATCCAGAGTACTTGGAAAGTGTCATTGGAATATATATATACCACAATTACCATCAGCGACATTAATTGCTAGAACGTAAACTCTCAGCTTGGATAACTTTACAACGAAATAATAGATTATCGAAACAAATAGGAAACTTGAAACAAGATTTAAAGTATTTTAGACAATTGATTAATTGATTAATAAGCCTAACAAACGTCGAGGAATAATGACGTTTCTCCGCTAATGGATGGCATCCTTGTGACGTCGCCACTGTTTGCAAAGATTGACGAGGTCGCCTGATTTCCAGGGTTATCTCCCTTATCCCAACGGCTGCATATGGTATACATATAACTTAAGATACCCTTCAAGTATCTTGGGTATATGTTTGCATTTATCCTCCAAGAGATAAGTCCACTTTCAATTTGGTCGACCATTGATAATACTTGTCTTCCGCTTTTTACGACTTTTGGAGCCATGCAGAGACAAGTCGGTCAAACGACTGAGCTTTTGTTTCCATGACAAAGTTTCGGTCAAAATAATGTGAATATCTTTTGAAAACAGCAATATTTCCAATCACCCTTTTTGTTCTAATCGGCGTTTGGAAGAGCCAAAGATTACGACCGCACGTGATACTTGGTGTTCGTGAAGAACGTGTCAAAACCAGTGCAATCTTTGTTGTCGCAACATCAATGATAGACGTTTGTAAAATTGGAGGTTATTTCGAATGAGTGGTGACTGTTGTTTAACATATACGAAATCATTTCAATATTGGTATAAAATGTAGTAGAAAAACAACCTTAATATTAAGCGTTTATTGAACATTTCAGGACAGTGCAAAGTTTCGAAAAAGACTTTCATTATGTTATCGACGGCGGCGGTTCCGAAATCGACACGAACACATTGTCTGGCGGTGCTTTAATCAATCGCATCTTCCACGAACGACTGCCTTACGAAATGAATAAGGTAAGTGTGCCGTTTGTGTGTGAATTTTGTTGATGAGTAATGCTCATAAAGTCCCATTTTCCAATGATGGTGATAGTTCTGGCTATTCCTCCTCTACACGGTGCATCCTTGACTAGATGCTCAGCGATATAACAGGGTTTCCGCTACGGCAGATGGGTGCAAGCATACATCCAGGATGCTTAAAAGATATACACACTCCACATTAGCCTATCCAAATCATGAGTATGTTTTTTGTTTTCTTTCGTCTGACCAATTACCGTTGTTTGTAATCTACCCATTTTAATTTGTGACCATTTATTACCCTTCATTCAGGGTGTTGTTTTGTTAGTCATGCTCACTCATGAGTCATTTGCATTTCATGTATACTATTAGATTAATATACTATTAACCATAGACGTCTCCTAAATAATATCATGCCTCTTTACGCATATCATATTGAACATGACTTTTGAATATACGTTGATTTTGAGTTTTTTTTAACCTATGTAATTTAATCTTATTTTACTTATTATTATTATTTTTGGACTGATGTTACACACTGCTAATTGTATTGTATTTTTATAATTATACATATTTTTGTGTGCTGAAAGCTACTTCTACTGAAGTATCTAAGCCAATAACTATAAATAAAAAAAATAAAAATAAATATATAGTCCTTAGACTAAGGGAGTTAACCCTGACAAAAAATCAGGCAGCTTTGTCAATCTTGGCGACGTCACAGGGATGCCGTCTACCAGCCAAGAAACTTCGTTTTGCTTCTACATTTGTTCCACTTATCAAGCCATCGAAGTCGATCGTCTGCTATGCCGCATAAAATAATGAAGAGGTGACTATGCGTCACCAACCGAAAGGAATAATAATCGATTGCCTATACTTGTCAATTAGCGATACCAGGGCAACAGTGTTGGATAGTAAAACCGACTGGTTACAGTCTCCACCGTCAGCTGTCGTTTACTTTTTCTAAATGTCTACTGTTTCTCTTACAAGTATTTTCGGCGAATTGATTATTTTTTATATAGCTATTGTGTAATAGATTGGACTGTGCTATTATGGAATAATAGTAAAGATTTATTGCACATTGTACAATGAAGTGGAATATGTATTATAATCTTTGAACGTAGGTGCATTAATTGTTATAGATTATAATGTGTTCAGTGTGTGTAAATTTTATTGATGAGTAATGCTCATAAAGTCCCATTTTCCAATGATGGTGATAATCTTGGCTGTTCCTGCTCCATGCGATGTATCCTAGACTAATAACAACAGGGACTGAATGTACAGCGATATAACTGGGCGCTACGGCGATTGGGTGCGAGCATACACTAGGTACACCGTTGGGTTAAGGGAGGATGTCAGGTTAGGCGATGTTGTCAATTTTCGCGATTAGTGGCGACGTGTCGATCCGTGCTGGATGCACCACATGGGGGAGGAACAGTTGGCAATGCTACTATCATTGAAAATTGGAACAATGAGCATAATTCAAATGCTCAGGGTCATTGGAATGAAAAATGATTGGTCGTCAAAGCTTTTGTTTTTCAGGTCGCTAACGCATATTGTGTACTTTTGGTCTGTAAACAAAATTTTAAAAATAATTTTTTAATTTATGCAAATTATAAACAATGTTGTTGATATTTTTATTATTTCACACGACGTATTTTTATATGCCGTATCAACACGAGTGTGTTGATTTCGAATAATAATAATAATAATAATAATGGCGACACACGTGATTTTTAATATCACAAACAATCAATGACAGTTATTTCTCAATTTGCCATTCACTACCAGTAAAATGGAACCGTGTTTAACGATTGACATGGGATGCTAATGACCCTGAGGATTTGAGTAATGCTTGTAAAGTCTCAATTTCCAAAGATGGTGATATTCCTGACTGTTAGTCCTCCACGTGGTGCATCCTGGACTAGGTGCCCCTAGGCATGTAGACTAATAACAGCAGGGTCCGAGTGCAAGCGGTATAACTGGGTTACTGCTTTGGCAGGTGGGTCCAAGCACACACCCAGGGTACTTAGAATGTATCTTAAGCTGTACGTATACCATATGTAGCCCTTGGGCTAAGGGAGATAACCCTGACAAAAAATCAGGCGGCCTTGTCAATCTTTGCGAACAGTGGCTACGTCACAAGCCATGAAACTTTGTTATTCTTCCACTTTCGTGTTGCGCTTATCAAGCCATCGAAGTCGATTGTTTTATTTGCCGTATAAATATAGAAAATAATGAATAGTTGATCACGTCAATAACGAAAATGAATGTCTGTGACATGATCACCCCTTCATTATTTCCTTATTCACAAATTCGCATATGTTACATATCAAGTTAACCTTGTATACTCGAAAAAAAAAGGAAAGTTTCTCTGTTAATAGAGGGCATCCTTGTGATAGCGCACCGGTAATAAAGAGGTCGATGTTTTGTCTGGCTGGTAGGCTGAAGGCCACTTACATTGCTGTACACTCGGTCCCTGATCCGTGTTAGTTTGAGTCACACAAAAACGGGATTATCGTGGGTAGTTGGAAATTGAGAAGCATTACTGAACATTATTTAATTTACCAATCGCCTCCTTTTGTCGTAAATTATGGATGAAACGTAATAAGATTGTTTTCATTTGGTTTTCAACTTCTCTTATTCCATTTTCAAGCTCTTTCGATTGATTAGTTATCGAATTTTTCAGTGAAATCACAATGATGGGGGATAGGAAATAGGATGCTAACGGATACTGTCCAATAATTGGAACTATTTGTTTAAATAGCTGCTTCATGCAATCGTATGTTTGATGTGATTTGTCTATTCTTGCTTAGATCGATACAGATGAAGAAATATTGCGCAAAGAAATCAGTTATGCTATTCGGAATATACATGGTATCAGGTACGGCCTTTTTTTTCATTTATTATTAGTATTCTGCTATACATAAATGTTTATGTATATATATATATATATGCTTATAAAGTCTCATTCCAATTATGGTCATATTTCTGACTGTTCATCCTCCACATGGTGCATCTTGGACAAGATACCCATAGGCATCTAGACTAATAATGGCAGGGACCGAGTCCACAGTGGTACAACTGGGATTCCGGTACGGCGGGTGTATTCAAGCGTACACGCATTATACTTGGAAGCTTTCTTAAGCTATGATATGTAGTCTTTGGGCTAATGGAGATAACCGTAACCGGCCTTGTCAATATTTGCGAAGAGTGCCGACGTCTACCAGTCAAGAAACTTCGTCATTCTTCTACGGTTGTTACGCTTATCAGGCCATCGAAATCGATTATTTAATATGTCCGATAAATGTAGAAATAATGAAGAAATGACTAGGTTACTAACCACAATGAATGAATGAGGATAGAGACCGTTTAACTTCACGCACATTTGACCATCCACTTTCAACACACATATATTCAATGGGCAATATTTGGAAATTTGCTGGCTTCAAATGCCAACTGCATTTCGAATAAAATCTCATCCGTGAGTTCTGTTTTCTGTCCAATTGAATAATTTATGTGGACGGGCACAATGACTATTGTCGCGGTGCATTAATGGGGCAAATCGTAGATTTAATAACCGGTGCATTATTGCGAGTAATATTCACAGAGCAGGCAGTAGCGTCGCGAGTCACATTCTGCCTGAGAATGGTATTTTTTGAATTTCGTCATCAGTATATGCCCTGTTGACCACGGCCTTTAATTGATTTTTGTGAGAATTTCGACCGCAAGTATATAGACCAGTTAGCCGCGGCCAGCCATCCTGGTGAGAAGACAAGCAATTTTCAAACCACCTTTTCTAGGCCCCTCTCTGAGTGGAGCAAGCAGTGCTGTCCCTAAATAGGCCTGCTTGGTGATAATACTCAGGGTGACACCGATAACCGTTGTCGCCTTCTTGTCAACGCGTTAACGACCTTAACGCCTGACTATCCGTTTGGTCCACAGCTGTTTATTTGGCACAGCCTTATTCACAGCTAACCCCTTTATTGCTAGAGGTCATTCCACTATCCGCCACCAGTGGACGCGCTAAGTAGGGGTCGGTCTCCCCCACCGGTTATTATCACCCAAGGGGTGCTACCGATGATGTCAGTGATTACGTCATCTTGTCCTGTATGAAAAAAACTATTTTCAGAACCGGTCTGTTTACTCCCGATTTGGCATTCGAAACAATTACTCGCAAACAAATTGAAAAAATGAAAATTCCTTCGTTGAAATGCGCCGATCTGGTTGTTGCCCAACTGACTGAAATCGTCCATTTGTGCACCGCCAAGGTAACGTTTGCTACTGCATTGGTCTTGTTCTTGTGGTTGTGTCTAGTTTGATTGGGGTTTATTTGTAATACGATCGTGTGTAATTGACTTTCGATCAGTTAGCCGTCAGCCGGAAGACAGGATTGAGTGAGGAGCTCAATCTTTCATTAGATGAAGGAAATTACTTGGTCAAATTCGATATTCGCCGTCCAGCAAGAACACGGAACGGGAAATTGTTGATGGCAAAATGAAAACTTGGCTAAGAACCATTCGGGAAGATCTAATTGGAATGAATATTTTATGGGGAATCAAATAAAAATGTTCGAACACACGTGGAATCATTTTGTTGCCCCCGTTATGTTCTTATTGAATTACGAGCCTTTGTTTTTTGTTTCTGCTGTTACTATTATCTTGTCGTCCCATGCTTTGTTTAAAGGAAACGGGGTTTGGTAATAATAAATAATTATAAGTGAAGTGTGATTGGTTTGTGCAAAGTCAACGAATAAGCTTTGAAATAGATTGTTTTTATTATTTATTACAATATACAGAATGTTTAACAATAAACTCCGATTGTTTTATAAGAATGACAAAGTGTTTTAGCTAATAGACGGCATTCTTGTGACGTCGCCGCTGTTCGCAAAGGTCGTTGAGGCCGCCGAAAAGTATCCTGGACGTATGCTTTCACTCATCCACCGAAGCCTGTTGGCTCCTGCTTTGCTGGGGAGGGGGGAGTTATGTGCTTAGATGCATTCCGTGAAGGTGACAGTTAGATAAGTCGAAAGAAGGAATACATCGTTAATTTGGTTCTGTTTAGATGGTATTGATGTTTGTATCCATCTCAGATAAGGTTAAAAATTCTCGAATCTGTTTATATGCACAAATTGAATTTCAATTTTGTCTGCACAAAAGATTATTGAACTTAACTTGGTTACAATGTGTCGTTTGTGTGTGTGTCTTTATGTGTTGTTGTGTGTCCTTGTTTACTCAGCTGATTAACCCAAAGATGTGAATAATATTTTTATTTATTTTATGTTTGCTACTTTGAATGTTTTACGAGAAAGCCATCTTTCAGCAGGTGACATTTTAGCGAAGCCAAACGTGGGCCGGTGGTGGGATTCGAACCCCGATGCCCACCGAAGTCCGAATTCGAGCGCTGTACCGCTAGACCACCCGGGCATAATAAAAGTTGGTGGCGGTTCTTGTTCTACGGAAGGACCGATTACACAGCAATATAACAGTGGCACCGTTACAAGGATGCCACCTGCTGTTATTATCGTATTTTTATTACGTTATAATTTAAAAAAATGTTAACATATAATATAATGGGCGTCAATCTTTGAATATGTTTTACGATTATGGAATTGATGAAGTAATCAACAATAACGATAGGAAAGAATTTGATAATTCATTCTATTTATTAAATCGACATACTACAGTGTTTCATGTTGTTAGATCACTGATTCATTCATTGTGGTTCATAATATAGTTACCTCCTTATTATTCCCTATATTTGTACGGCCTATTGAACGATCAACTTCGATGATTTGATAAGCTTTATAAACATAGAAAAATAGCAAGGTTTCTTGGGTGGTAGATGCGCCACGGTTCGAAAAGATTGACGAGGCCACCTGATGTTTTGTCAGGGTTACTTCTTTTAGTCCAAGGGCTACATTTGATATGCATATACTTGTACCCATCTACCGTAGCGGAAGCCCAGTTATACCGCTGTGCACTCGGACCCTGCTTTTATTAGTCTAGATGCCTAGGGGCACCTAGTCCAGGATGCACCACGTGGAGGACTAACAGTCAGGAATATTATTGGAAATTGAAACTTTGTAAGCGCATTGCTTAAAATCTTCAGCATGGCAAGACAAATTGTACCAAAACCATTACCCCTCGATTGTAGATGGAAAATTTTCCGCGTCTTCGCGAAGAAACCGAACGCATCGTCAATCAGTGGATTCGCGAACGCGAAGCGCGAGCCAAAGATCAAATTGCCATGTTGGTCGACATTCAGCTGTCCTACATGAACACCAATCACGACGACTTTATTGGATTCGACAAGTATGTGTTTTGTGACGACTATTTGTACGAAGCCTTTCGACTCGTAATAGATGATGATAGGGCATGGTGGTATTCTGCACTACATGGAAATATGAAAATAATATAATTACTATTTCATTCATTCATTTTGGTTGGTGACGTGGTCACCTCTTCATTATTTCCCATATTTATACGACATGTAGAACGATCGATTTCGATGGCTTGACAAGCGTAGACAAACGTGGAAGAATAACAAAGTTTCTTGGCTGGTAGACGGCATCCTTGTGACGTTGCCACTGTTCGCAAAGATTGACGAGGCCGCCTGATTTTTTGTCAGGGTTATCTTTCTTAGCCCAAGGGCTACATATGGTATACGTATACTTTTAGATACCTTTTAAGTATCCTGGGTGTATGTTCGCACCCACCCGCCGTAGCGGAAGCCCAGTTATGCCGCTGTACACTCGGACCCTGCTGTTATTAGTCTAGATGCCTAGGGGCACCTAGTCCAGGATGCACCACGTGGAGGACGAACAGTCAGGAATATCACCATCATTGGAAATTGAGACTTTATAAGCATTACTCAAATCCTCAGGATTATTAGCATCGTTGGTAATTGAAAATGTATAAGTATTAGTTAAATCCACAATGACAAATATTACAATTTATTATTTAGAGTGAATCTGATCAATTCTAATTGCCTAGTGTTCTCAAATGCTGCTACGTTACTACCGGTTTAGTAAGTGAGAGAACGCTTGCACTATAAATAATAAATTTACAAGTCCAAGGTCATCCACCCCATAGCTCAGTGGTTTAAGGCCCTGGCCTGACACCAGATAGGGTGTGGGTTCAAGTTCATGTGTGTGTAAAACTTGAAAGGTATACAATGCTGATGATTCCAAATGTAGACATGAAAAAACTGTACAATGCTCCTGGTTAAATTTATTATTCTAGTTAATTTGACAATTCTAATATAACCTTTTATAAAAACAATTAATCCCTTAAAAACCCATTGATAAATATTACAATTGCCAGACTCTACTTTCTGTGTTTGCTGTCAACCTAAACAGCAGTTTACCCTACAACTGTTAGTGTATTACTTTATTTTGTGTCCAACTTTTTGATCGATTAAGGAATTTATGAAATGTTCGGGTGGTCTAGCGGTACAGCGCTCGAATTCAGACCTCGGTGGGCATCGGGGATCGAATCCCGTCACCGGCCGACTAAATGCGGGCCCTTGTTCGGCTTTGCTAAAATGTCGCCACTGCTGGAAGATGCCTTTCTCGTAAAAATAAATAAATAAATGTGTACATTGATACATATTTTGTGATTATTGCACATTTTCCTTATTCTAATGATGTGAAGTATCTTTATGTATCCGATAGCGCTGAATGTACTCCAACTGAATAATAATAATGATTTATTGTTGTTAGTACAAAACCCTTTTGGCTTTAAAAATAAGCATGGAGCAAAATGTTTCATATATTCTGAAATTTTGCCAAACCGGAAACATTCATTTTAATTAAATCTTCTCGCGTAGTTTATTCCAAAACCGTTCTTGCTGTTCTTTCTGGCGTGGTGGTGATAAACCAAATAATTTTCTTTGTCCAATTGTACCGGCGCTATCTAGCGATACAGCACTCCAATTTGAATGTCGGTGGGCATGGGGGGTTCGAATCCCACCACCGGCTTCGCTAAAATGTCCACTGAAGAAAGATGTTTCTGGTATTGAAATATTTGGCTCCTTAAGTTTCTCACACGAAAAGAATAATAATAATAATAAAGGTGATGCTAAATAATAGTAATACTGAGTAAATGAAGACAAACACATTTGAAAATAATAATAATAACAGTAATAATTGTAGCAACCTGTAGTTTTTTCTACTTTTATTGAGTTAAAATTGTGCTATTGTTAATTTGATGAACTTTATAAAATAACAGTGATGTCTCAAGGTAGTCTAATGCTGATGTTAATGATGATTCATACGTGTTGTTTTTGTTTTTATCATCATTTTCAATTCGTTTGCAGTAGCAGACTTCTTGTTATGTTTTTTTGACGTATTTAATTGGTTAATTGTAAAATATGAATTTCCATGTTTCCATGCCTTCAATGTATTGTTTTTAAATGTGTGTCTAGACTGCATTTTACTGAATGGGTTACATTGATTTATTGTAGTCGGTGCTGCGTTGTGTCTTCTGTATTAGTTCTACATTTGTATAGCACATTAAACGATCGATTGGGATGCTAATGATCCTGAGGATTTGAGTAATGCTTATAAAGTCTCAATTTCCAATGATGGTGATATTCCTACTGTTCCTCCTCCACGTGGTGCATCCTGGACTAGGTGCCCCTAGGCATGTAGACTAATAACAGCAGGGTCCGAGTGCACAGCGGTATAACTGGGCTGGGTGGGTGCTAACATACACCCAGGATACTTAAAAGGTATCTAAAGGTATACGTATACCATATGTAGCCCTTGGGCTAAGGGGAGATGACCCTGACAAAAAATTAGGCGGTCTCGTCAATTTTTGCGAACTGTGGCGACGTCACAAGGATGCCGTCTACCAGCCAAGAAACTTTGTTATTCTTCCACGTTTGTCTACGCTTGTCAAGCCATCGAAATCGATCGTTCTACATGTCGTATAAATATGGGAAATAATGAAGAGGTGACCACGTCACCAACCAAATGAATGATGAATGAATTAAACGATCGATTCCGATGGCGTAACAAACATAGAAGAATGACGATGTTTCTTGGCTGGTAGACTGCATCCTTGTGACGTCGCTACAGTTCGCAAAGATTGACGAGACCACCTGATTTTTTGTCAGGGTTATCTCCCTTAGCCGAATGGCTACATATGGTACTTGTGAGTATTTTTGGTGTAAGTTTGCACTTATCTGTGCACTCTGTTCCTGCTTAGGTACACCTACGTGGAGTAAGAGTCAGGAATATTACCATTATTGGAAATGAATACTTTATAAGCATAATTCGAATCCTTACAATTACAGCATTGCAATTTGCTACACTGAGGTTATTGTTAATAAATGAAAATAAGCGATCGAAATAAAGAATCGTGTGTTTTTGTTGGAAATGAAAAAAATTCAAGGAAGGGTTCTTATTTTTAATCCCTTTTGTTTTCTTTCAAGTTTGTTCTTGCGAGTGTTGGACAATAAATAACACTAATTGCAAATAAGGAAACAGCAAGGTGCTTGGGTTTTTACCATACAGATTATTGTATACTGCGGAAGTTTAACAGCTACATATGGTGTGCATATACCTTAAGTTATCTTTTAAGTATCCTGGGTGTATGTTCGCACCCACCAGTTGTAGCAGAAGCCCAGTTATACCGCTGTGCACTCGAACCCTGCTGTTATTGGTCTAGATGTCTAGGGACACCTATTCTAGGACGAACAATCAGGAATGTCACCATCAGTGGAAATTGAGACTATATGACCACTACTCAGATCTTCCTGATCAATAGTATCACGTAGGTTTAAATATAACGTAGAAACACCACTTTTTATTACAGTAAATGAAATAAGAACCATTTTGCACAAAGCAAATTTTCATAATACATAAGTTACAATTAAAATTTATATAAAAATTAATTCAAATTCAAATTATTATTGTATATAGACGAAGAGAATATTAATTTATAATAAAATAATTTTTAATATGTAAAAGTTAAAAATCATTACAAAATTGTTTTCTACCTGAAAATTATCATTCTGTTCTATTCATTTGTCAAAGTGTAAAACAATTGCGCCTTTCTGTATACTATAATGTAGTAAATTAAACATAAGTTTTGTTATTTTAAAATTTAAAATATTAAAAGATTATTGTGAAATTTATTATATTGTACAATTAGATAAGAAGTACATTAATTTTATTTCGAGTAATAAAAAAATCGAAAACCAAATATAGAAGACACGTTTTATTTATTTCTTCCAAATTTTTATCTTTCTAATGAAACCCATTTTATTGAATATATTATAAACGCATGCCCACCCGCGTTCGAGTCGAGCGCTGTATCCCTAGACCACCCGAGCGATGTTAGTGGCACGTGCGCGTTTTGTTTCCAATTCAGGCTAAACTGTAATAAATAATTTATGGATTAAATATTGATTATTGATTTTTTCAAGATTACGACTTACATTCAATTATCTTGTTTTTCTTGCCGCTGATTGGTTGATTTTATTTATCTCATCTATATATATATATATATATATTATATATATCATGAACAGTTATCCATCGTGTGTGTTCTTGTTTTAATGCTAATTGACGGTTGGTGAATCTAAAAGTACATCATCCGTCTATTTTGCTTAGAGTAAATTAAAGATGATGGTCTGGTCAGTGAGAATTTAATGAGGCTAATGATCCTGAGGATTTGAGTTATGCTTATAAAGTCTCAATTTCCAAAGATGGTGATATTTCTGACTGTTCCTCCTTCATGCAGTGCATCCTGGACTAGGTGCCTTTAGGCACAGCAATATAACTGGAATATCAGCTTTGGCGGGTGGGTGCAAGCATATATCCAGGGTACTTAAAAGGTATATTTAGATATATGTATATCATATGTACCCCTTGGTCTATGAAAGGTAATCCTGACAAAAAGTCAGGTGACCTTGTTAATATTTGCGAATAGTGGTGTTTTATTGAAATAAGGAAATGCTTTGAATTATAGATTAGTAATTTGGTCTATTACAGACAAATTATTATTGCTACACTAAATAATAAAAGATGCCATTTTATTGAATTCCGATGATGGATTTGGAAATCGTAATCGAATTTCAATCTGTGATATGAACGACTTTCATAATCTTTCATGATCTTTAAGAAAAAAAGGTTTTTGAAAAAAAGTTAAATAAATCAATAAATCATTGTGTGCGTTCTTGTTTCAATGCGAGTTGAGGGTTAATGAATCTGAAAGTACATCATCGGTCTATTTTGCTTAGAGTAAATTAAATATGATGGTCTGGTCAGCGAGAATTTAATTATGTTAATGATCCTGAGGATTTGATTTATGCTTATAAAGTCTCAATTTCCAAAGATGGTGATATTTCTGACTGTTCCTCCTTTACACAGTGCATCCCGAACTAGGTGCCCTTAGGCACAGCAGTATAACTGGGATGTCAGCTTTGAATATTTGCACAAGAAACACATCTTTCAGCAGTGAACATTTTAGCCAAGCCAAACGTGGGCCCGCATTTTTTAATTAATAGCCCAATAATAATATATATGTAAAATGACCAGTGTTTGAAGGATTCGAACCCAGGCCCACCGAGATCCAAATTCGAGCACTTTTACCGCTAGACCACCCCGGTACATAAGTACCCCTTGGTCTATGAAAGGTAATCCTGACAAAAAGTCAGGTGACTTTGTTAATATTTGCGAATAGTGGTGTTTTCTGGCAAGGATGCATTCTACCAGCCAAGAAACTTCGTTATTTTTCTACTTTTGTTACGCTTATCAATCGATCGTAACAATGTAGGAATAATGAGGAGGCGACTATGTCACGTCACAATGAATAGAATGATAATAATAATAGCTATGTGGATGTGGGAGGTCTGTAGATGAACCCATCTTGATCCAGCTTTGTAGTGTGAAAGTCGACAGATATTGAGTTGATTCAAACTTATGATTTTGGTCGTTCTAATAACTTTCAATGCTCACCACCCATTTGCACTCTGTTGATTATTGTTTTTAAAACGTATTGCTAAAAAACCCAATGTGTTATCGACTAATATTGTTGATATGGTTGCTAGGACAATTGGGCTTGGCGCTTATCTTTGTAGGGTGCATTGTCAATTGATTGGATAAATAAATGCCTTCCTTTGTTACACAAATGGAGTATGAACTTGTAAACGGAGGTTGAATTTTACGAGATCTAGTTGAGGTCTACGTTGCGACGGGTTGAACAGTAGTCATAGTGACGCACTTGGCTTTGTTCAATCATTGTTTATCGATTGATTCATTTTTCATAGAAGGCGTCAACGCTTTTTGTTGACACGTTAACATACACACACACACACACACAATCACACTGTAACGGAAACACGTGCAGAATCGGTCATTATAGTTAGTGACAAGATCACATTTAAAAATTCAACTTTCAGCAGTGGGGACATTTGTACAAAGCCGAACGTGGGTCTGCCATGTTCACTCAACTTCATTCATTTTGGTTGATAACGCGTCATCACCTCCTCATTATTTTCCATATTTATACGGCATATGAAACGATCGATTTCGTAGTAAACAGTTTCCTGCCTGTTAGACGGCATCCTTATGACGTTGCCACTGCTTGCCGCCTGATATTTCGTCAGGATTATCTTCCTTAGCTCAACAGTTACCGGAGTGGTCTAGCGGTACATCGCTCGATTTGGACCTGGTGGACATGGGTTCGAATCCGAAGAAGAATAACAAAGTATTTTGGCTGGTAGACAGCATCCTTGTGACGTCGCCACTGTGCGCAAAGATTGACGGGACAGCCGGATTTTTTGTTGGGGTTATCTCCCTTAACTCAAGGGCTACATATGGTATACGTATACCTTTTAGGTACCCTGGGTGTATGCTTGCATCCACCTGTTGTAGTGGAAGCCCAGTTGTACAATTGTGCAGTCGGCCGCTGTTGTTATTCGTCTAGGTAGCTGCTGACATCTTGTACAGGATACACCACGCGAAGAAGGATCAGTCAGGAATTTTACCATTATCGAAAATTGAAACTGTGAAAGCATTATTCAAATCCTCATGGATTATTAGCATCCCACTAAAGTATAATACCACTATTATTGGAAATCCTCGTGGATCATTAGCACATTCCACACAGATTCGAGTCGAGCAGTGTATGGCCAAACCACTCAGGCGTCATTTATTAACACCATTTATATTTTGTCTATTTCATGCAGATATTGCCGGTTTTGCTGTCGTGGGTATGTTGCATTTTGACCAGCATGACAAAATCAACGTTCCATTTATATCAACTGATGTGTCGCTCATGTTAACAATATTTGTGTTTGAATTAATTTACTGTGCGTTGTTGTGTTCACTAGTTAGGTTGGCATCATTCATCGGTAGAACAATACAATGCGTTTAGTTCAACTGTTATTTTAGGTTTAGGGTCATCATTGGATGTGATTAGATTTCATTCATTGTGAATGAAACAACGAATCATTTATTTGGCCTGACACGAGATAAGGTTCATGTTCGTGTGTGTGTGTGTCTATATGACGTTTGTGCTCTTCACATTAGACTCTTGTGTTGAAGGGTTTGACGATTACTGGTGACGACTAATTACCGTTTTCTGAAATACGATATTATATATATATATGCTTTAAAAATAAGCATGGGGCAATAAGACAACAATTACAACAAAACAACAACAACAAAGTTTCGTTGGTATTGAAGATTCTGCGCAATTGAAGATGGAGCTTCCTTTCAGATACGTGCGGTCACTTCTTTGCCATTGTTTGCCCGAATGGCGTCCTCTTGTATTGTTTCTGTAGCAGTATAATTTTTTTACAGGTCGCCAGGCTGCTAAACTTGCGCACTCCAACCCTCCTCCTTTATCCAGACTTGGGACTGGCTAGATTGAATCATTTCTGATCCAGACTAGGCTATAGAGGATGCAAAATGTATGGGGGGGGGTGTTTTATTTTCTAAAACACCAATAATGGTTGTTAATCATCAATATATATGTATGTATTAAAAAGTTATTTCGACTCTTAATGAATCCTCTAGTTGGAGTATAATGAAACTAGATCTGAGATATCAATATTTTTGTTACCGAATATTGATTATTGGCCAGCAACAACAACAACAAAAGTTGGTACAAGATCCACCTCTTTATTAGTTCCAAGTTTGCATGGAATCAAGAATTCCTATGCGACGAGGTTGTCAGATGCGAATTGAACTTGGGGGGTGGGGATTAATTAAATTTCTTGGCAAAATACCGCTTCCATTACGATGTAATATTTTCCAGGGGAATTGGGAGTTGACGCCGGTTGATTGATTGATAAACCTAACCGGCTACATTTCATTTCATTTTGGTTGGTGACGTGGTCACCTCTTCATTATTTCCCATATTTATACGACATATAAACGATCCACTTCGATGGCTTAATAAGCGTAGAAAAACGTGGAAAAATAACAAAGTTTCTTGGCTGGTAGATGGCATCTTTGTGACATCGCCACTGTTCGCAAGAATTGACGTGGCCGCCTGATTTTTTGTAAGGGTTATCTCCTTTAGCCCAAGAGCTACATATGGTATACGTATACCTTTAGATACCTTTTAAATATCCTGGGTGTATGTTCGCACCCACCCGCCATAGTGAAAGCCCGGTTATACCGCTGTGCACTCGGACCCTGCTGTTATTAGTCTAGATGCCTATAGGCACCTAATCCAGGATGCACCACGTGGAGGACTAACAGTCAGGAATATCACCATTATTGGAAATTGAGACTTTTATAAGCATTACTCAAATCCTCGTGAATCATTAGCATCCCTAACGGCTACATATGATAAATAGATACTTGGAGATACCTTTCAAGCATCTTGTGTATATACTTGCACTCATTCACTAAGTAGGAGCTCAGTGAAAGCCTGGTTATACTGCTATGCACTCGGTTCCAGGTATTATTAGTCTAAATACCTGTTGGCACCTGGTCTAGGATGCACTACGTAGAGGAGGAACAGTCAGGATTATCTCTGCATTGCTCAAATCTTCAAGATTATTAGCATCCCACAGAGTTTAGCACACATAATACATGTTTGCTTGCCATTGTGTGTTTTAATAATTAACACATGTTGATTTTTTGTTAACATAATACTTTATTGGACTGACATTATAATCAGTTGTTTTGCTCATATGTTTTATTTTCAAATGAATCATTTGTGTGCTTACTTTTGCAATAATCAGAGTTCAGTGGATAATACTTGTAAATCGAGCTGTAATTACTATTATTATTATTATTGCAGTAAGGCAGAGATACATTTAGCGTGAAATACATTTTCTCCATCAATAAAAATAAATAAATAAAATTATAAAAAAGTAGTAGTACAAATAATGAAAAGAAAATGAAATAGAATGTCATATGAATATAAATATAGTCCAAATGGTAAACATGTGATATCAAAAAAATCGACATTACTATACTTTGAATGAGGCGCTAAAAGGCTCAGTTACATTATGCATCAAGATGTCCAAATTAGTTCAAATAAATGCGTAGGTGGAATGATTCCTACTTTGATAGGTTTGTTAGAAGTTCCATTTTGTTTGATTCTGGATTGGTTAATATTATGGATAAGTATGACAGATATGAGTTTTTGTATTGATTAGTTCTGGCTTTCATGTGCAGGTGAATCCTGCTGGTTTTTCCAGACGCTTTAGCTTTGTTTAGAGATATATGTTGTGGATGAGTGTTGTTACTTCCAATCGTTGATGTTAATTGTATACAGAACTGAAAATGATTAACAATATCATTCAATAAGATAGAATATTTAATTCCCGCTTATTCTGACACCAAAGATACGCATTTGAATGTCACGTTGAAAGTTGAGGGTTTGGTAACTTGAAATTAATATATATATAGTAGGTCATGACTGCTAACCGCTTCTTAATAACTTAAATGTGAAAACGTGCCCCAATAACTAACCGTTTGAATTTTGACTTAAGTTTATTTTAATGAATAGTTTAAAAAATTGTTTTTTTTTCCGCATTTTTTTCTAGTGCTGAAGCTCAATCGTCGGAAGTCACTAAAACGAAGCCTGGAAATAAGGTAATCGTAGTTTTCAATCGGATTTTAAATGAATTAATTTTACTTAATTTTCTGTATAAATCTGTACTACTTGATAGTAGTATGACCAGAAAAACGAAAATAAGTTTATTTATTTTTGAATTTTTTATTGAGAATGATAAATAATACACGGCATTTTATATTTAATCATATATTTGGAAATATTCTTTTTTTTGTAAAATATACAATGTACAACTTATTTTAGTGTCAACAGCTTTATAACTTAATTATATGCAGTTTACATACTTTTTTATAATTATTAATTCATGCTCCGTTTTATATTGCTTTAATTTTCATGGCTGAAATATTCATATATTAAATGCTCTATCATCGTTGTAAATTAATTTGTTTATTATCTAGAATTTTTTGACATTTTTTAGTGAATAACATTTCTAAAATTGAACTGTCATGTAAAAGCATCTTTTAAGAAATTGTACACCCTTTTAACCGATCAACTTCCAATTCAATTGTATTTCTTAGGTGATTCGCAAAGGTTGGATGTCATTGCAAATATAACTCTGTTGCGAGGTGGAAGTAAAGACTTTTGGTTCGTATTGAATACGGAGTCGCTGACGTGGTACAAAGATGACGAGGTTAGTTTGTGGTTTTTGGAGGGCGGACCTACTGTCGAAAGATGTGTTTCTTGTAAAACATTCAAAGAAGTAGTAGTATAATAATAATAATAATAATAATAGGATTTATTTTTATGATTGAGATGCACTAATGATTATGGCGATTTGAGTAATATTTATACAATCTCGATTTTTAATTAATGATGATAGTCGTGAATATTGCCTCTGTGGTGACTAGTATATATTGCAGATCGAATGGACAGTGGTATAACTAAATTTCCGTCTTGACAGATTGGTGCATGCATACACTCAGGATCGTTAAAAGGTATCTTAAGGCATATGAATACTGTATAATTAAGAGAGGAAACCTCTAACTAAAAATCAGGCGGCTTTGTCAATTTTTGCGAACAATGGCGCCATCTATCAACTGAAAATGTTCGTTATTTTTCTACGTTTGTTGCGCTTATCAAGCCACCGAAGTCGATTGTTTAATGTGGGCGGTATAAATGTGGAAAATTGTACTTTAATGTGCCAATTACCAATGGTGGTGTTATTCCTGACTGTTCATCGTCTACGTGGTATATCCTGGACAAGGTGCAGATGACAGAAGAGTACAATTGGGCTAAGGGAGATAAGCCTGACAAAAATAAAGCGAATAATAGCACCGTTATAAGATGGTGGATGTTTTTTACCGCCGGTGTATTTTGAATATTACCTGGCGCGATCACATTTCAACAAATAATGAGATCATGAGTAGAACTGGCTCTCATTTACGACAAGACATTATTACAATTAGACGAAGAAAATTACTTGGTCAAATTCCTACACGTTTACTGTCCGAAAGACCAGCAAGAACGGTTTTGGAATGGAAGATCTTAAATGGTAAAAAAGCCATGGTTGGTAGATTACACAAAAACTTCGCTAAGAACTATTCTGGAAGAATGTTCAACTGCTTGGAAACATTTGGTTGTTTCATGTTCTTTTTGAATTATGGGACTTTGTTTTTTGCTGTAACTGTTATCTCATTGGCCCATATTTATTTTTAAAGCAAAAGGGTTTTGTAATAATAATAATGTCTCAGTGGTATAAGCATCGCTCAGTTACTTGCTACGCATAAAAGATTGATGAGTGGTATCATTGGTTGATTGATTGATATTCACTAAAAAGTTTTTTTTTAATTTAAATTTAGACAGACCTTTTTACATATGGGCGTTGATAGTCTTGATGGGTAATTATTAAAGTGATGTCCATAAAATAGACATATCCACTTGTTGAAACAATATTGTCCAATTCAATAAACAACATAAACTTATAATTTTTAAATGTACCTTTATATGCTAATGACCTTGAGAATTTGAGTAATGCGCTTATAAAGTTTCAATTTCCAATAATGGTGACATTCCTGACATGCTGCATTGAATGCATAGTGATATGACTGGACTCTTTAGTGGGAGAATTTTCATTCATTCATTTTGGTTGGTGACGTGGTCACCTCTTCATTATTTATACGACATAGCAAACGATCCACTTCGATGGATTGGTAAGAGTAACACAACGTGGAAGAATAACAAAGTTTCTTGGCTGGTAGACTGCATCCTTGTGACGTCGCCACTGTTCGCAAAGATTGACGAGGCCGCCTGATTTTTTGTCAGGGTTATCTCCCTTAGCCCAAGGGCTACATATGGTATACGTATACCTTTAGATACCTTTTAAGTATCCTGGGTGTATGTTCGCACCCACCCGCCGTATCGGAAGCCCAGTTATACCTGCTGTGCATTCGGACCCTGCTGTTATTAGTCTAGATGCCTAGGGGCACCTAGTCCAGGATGCACCCGTGGAGGACTAACATTCAGGAATATCACTATTATTGGAAATTGAAACTTTATAAGCATTACTCAAATCATCAGGATCATTAGCATCCCAAGAATATATATATATATATGTAGGTATCTATCTATCTAGGGGTACCTAGTCCAGGATGCATCGGAGAATGTGTACTAACAAGCATTCATGATGCACAAAAGTTATCTCAAGTTATCCATAGATAGGCTTGTGGATTTATCAAACGTCATCGATCTGCAATTCTTACAAGGAATTTATTGCCAGCCAATAAACTCCATTTATCCCCCCTCCCAAAAAAACAAACAAATTCAATTCACATCTTTGTATAGGAATGGAACGAATGACGAGGTGGTTCTGCCACCAACTTTTGTTATTATTATTGTTGTTGTTGTTGTACACGTATAAATGGGGATTTTTTTACTCGACACTAGGAAAAGGAAAAGCGCTACGTTCTCTTGTTGGACGGTTTAAAACTGCGCGACATTGAGACAGGATTTTTTGGCAAAAAGAACTTATTCGCCCTCTACTATCCCGACAATCGCAACGTCTACAAGGACTACAAACAGCTGGAATTGTGTGCCGAGTCGTCCGATTCGGTTGATTCGTGGAAGGCGTCATTTCTTCGAGCCGGTGTTCATCCTGTCAAGACCAAAATCGAACACCTCGAAGACGTACGTGAAGGTTTTTTGCTTTGTGTGTGTGTGTGGATGGCGCGGTCTCTATTCGAACGCGGCGGTGGCCGAGTCGAGCGCTATACCGCTGGTCCACCATGTGTGTAGGTGAATAGTGGATTTTGAAAACATTGATTTTAGTTGATTACAAACTTAACATAACATGAGTTGGTGGCACAGTCAACTCTTTATTAGTTCCCAGTTCGCTTTGAATCAAGAACATCTATGCAAAGAGCTTGTTGGATGTGAATTCAACTGGGAATTAACGAGGCGATCTTCTTTAGGGCTGCTAATAATCCTGAGGATTTGAGTAATGGTTAGAAAATCTCAATTTCCAATGATGGTGATATTCCTGACTGTCGCCTCCACGTGGCTAGGTCCATCTAGACTGACACAGCAGTGACTCGATGCACAGTGTTGGATGAGTGCAAGCATACTTAAAAGATATCTTAAGGTATATGTATACTACAGATAGTGACATAAGTGAATCCAATGTTGACCTACTATGATATTGAAGTATATGTAGCACTTGCTACTTATCTTAGACATTAATCAGTACCTTAGATAATACTTTACTAATATATATATTTATATATATATATATATATATTTAATGTTATAATTTACATTTAAAATAAATTAATTATTGACTATTTAAAAATACAGTGCAAATTTGTAAATATAGTATGAGCAGTTATTTTATTTTAAAAATAAAAGGAATATAAAATTAAAATATTTTTTTAATAATTATTTTTGTAAATAAATTATATTTTTTAATATTTAATTAATTTTAACTAGAAAAAGTTAGTGTTTAGGCATCGCATTACTAGTGTATGTATCAAGATTTTATATTTATTTAAGAAATATAGCGCATCAATCTTTATAATGTGTAAAAAAATTTGTTATTTTAAAAATATACATTAATTTATTTTACAAACAAAAATATTGCAGAAAAATTAATTGGAATGACATACGTTGCCTACTGTATATGTATCCATTGGTAAATCGTATCTCGTGATTCCTCTGATTGGAGACGCGTTGTCTTGTGATTTGGGAGAGCATTGGCGACAACTTTTCCTTGCATTCGTTTTCTTGTGCATACCCAAGTCTGATTTATATAGATCAGGATTAGGTGCACAGCGGTATAACTGGGCTTCCGCTACGGCGGGTGGGTGCGAACATACACCCAGGATACTTAAAAGGTATCTAAAGGTATACGTATACCATATGTAGCCCTTGGGTTAAGGGAGATAACTCTGACAAAAAATCAGGCGGTCTTGTCAAATTTTTGCGAACAGTGGCGACGTCACAAGGATGCCGTCTATCAGCCAAGAAACTTTGTTATTCTTCCACGTTTGTCTACGCTTGTCAAGCCATCGAAATCAATCGTTTTACATGTCGTATAAATATGGGAAATAATGAAGAGGTGACCACGTCACCAATCAAATGAATGATTAGGTAAAAATGTACACTGCCGGTGAATGGGTGAAACATACAAGATCACAAATGAATTCCAGTGACGAGATGACCACGTCACTGAATAAATAATGTTTTATCGATTTTTTCCAACAATCATCGCTTTGTTACATTTTCGTTTAGCAGGCCGACAATATGTCGTTGGAAGGTGCCGACCCTCAACTCGAACGCCAAGTGGAAATTATTCGCAATTTGGTCGATTCCTACATGAAAATTGTCGTTAAAACGCAACTCGATTTGGTTCCCAAATTACTGATGCACATGCTGGTCAATGAGGTATGTATACACGTACGCACACACTCTCTCGACTTACTGTGGACTGATGTGCGGCGTTCCGTCAATTAGGAACCGAACGTTGTTCGGAGTCAGGCTGTAGTGGCGCTGTCAAGGGAGTGCTCTTGACGTGGGATGTAGGTTGAAGAAGAATTTGGAGTTTTGTACGCACAATGGGCATTTTAGTGCAGGGGAAATAAACATTAATCAGTTGTAAAAAATGCGAATTATTTAAAAGTCATTATTATTTTAATCTCAATATTGATACGTGGGTTTGTGTTGCTATTTTTCAATTAGATTAAAACGTTTCTCAAAGGAGAATTGTTGCCCAATCTTTATCAAGCTGGAGATTTGGTGAGTTATATGTGTCTTTTGTCAATAATTACTGGTTGGTAACATGCATTATTTTAAGGTTGGTTGAGCCTGTTTTTAGAAAGTTGCTTGTAAACATAATTTGTATGACGATACAGTTCCAACCAATAAAAGTAATGTGAATACAATTGTGGCATTTGGGTCAACGATTCAACGCAAAACCGTTTAATAACTAATAAAACATTTCAATCATTTCCCGATATTTGTAAGACACTTAACAATCATTGGCCAAGTATCTCTAACACAATATAAGAGAAAGACGATTAACATGGATTGGCTATGCTTTACGGAGGTTGCCCATCCGTACAGCCAGAATAACTATGGAAAAGAAGGTCAGGCGGCCAACGGAAAATTTGGACGGACATTGCAGCATGCGAACTCAGTCCTTTTATTTATGCTAAGCCACCCCCCGTCCAAATGAATTACTTAATCGGGTGTTCGTTTGCTTACCGTTTACAGCTAATAGAGATCATTGGAGGGCTTTAATTCGGAATGGAATTAACATTTAAAGTCAGTACACCTCAAGTGTCGTTCATTAAGTGCACATTGCAAAAGTTGGTATTTTTTAGTAATTTGGACTATCCTGGGCGATAATTACCTGTTGGTGGATGCTTATTCCTGATGATGAACTATTGTTTGTTGTTGATGTTTGCTACTTTGAATGTTCTACGAGAAACGCATGCCTTTCAGCAGTGGACATTTTAGCGAAGCCGCATTTTAGTGGACCGATGGTTGGATTCGAACTCCCCGATGCCCACCGCGGTCCAAATCGAGCGATGTAGCGCTAGTCCACCCCGGCATACCAAATTGACATAAATTCCTTTTTGTAGATTGTATCTGCAACCATGAGGCTTTATCGATGGCGACAGATTAGAGGAATCAGAAATCAAATGGCAATATCCTATCTATCCGATTATTGAACTTTACCATAGACGATTCCCCGACTGACTGAAACTTAAAGCACAACGCTAGAGAAATGACAGAACGACGCTATTCAGCCAAACAAGGGCAAATAAGTGGTAACACGATTCGGATGATACGGTTGTGAGTAGAAGCCGAAGGGAAGTTCAATCCTTGATTGGACGTTTATTGCCCGAAAGACCAGACTATGAACGGTTTTGGAATAGACAATTGAAGATGGCGAAATAAAGCTTGGGATTAGACCATTCGGGAAGATTAGATGGAATTATTTTGTTGTTGTTTTTGGCTGTTACTATCATCTTGTTGATCCATGCTTACTTTAAAGTAAAAGGGTTATGTAATAATAATATCTGATAACCATCGGTATCATTTCTATTGTTAATTGACGTTTACTTATTCTGTTTGTACATCAATAATTTTCACATTACACTTAAGTGAATAATCGTTCTATCAGATGTCTGATACATCTTTAACTAAAGCTAATCAATATTCAAGTACATGTGCATTATAATATATCAATAATGAAACAAACTACACTTTCCTATATGCCACCATTTACGTGACTCAAGTGTGGTGATTAGTATTATTATTATTATTATTATTATTGTGATAATTATGTCAATTCAATCATTTTGGTTAGTGACGTGGTGTCACCTTTCCATTATTTTCTATATTTATACGGCATATTAAACGATCTACTTTAATGGCTTGATAAGCGTAACCGACGTAGATTAATGACGAAGTTTCTTGGCTGGTAGACGGCATCCTTGTGATGTCGCCACTGATCGCAAAGATTGACGAGACCGCCTGATTTTTTGTTAGGGTTATCTCCCTTAGCCCAACGGCTACATATGGAATACGTATACCTTAAGGTACCTTTTAAGTGTCATGGATGTATGCTTGCACCCGCTAAAGCGGTAATACCACTGTTCATTCAGTTCCCGCTGTTATTAGTTTAGATGCCTAGAGGCACCTAGTCCAGCATGCACCACGTGGAGGAGGAACAGTTAGGAATGTCACCATTATTGGAAATGGACAATTTATAAGCTTTACTCAAATCCTCATGGATTATTAGGATCCTACATGGAAATTACTATTATTATTATTATTATTATTATTATACTTTGCGACAAGCATTGTTACCGTTGTTTAATGACGCGTCATTGCATTTTATTTGTGCATCAGAATACACTCATGTCGGAATCGCTGGTTGTTCAACAAAAACGCGACGAAATGGTTCGCGTTTACGACGCCATGAAGGAGGCATTGAGTATCCTCAGCGAAGTTACCATGTCAACCGTATCGACACCGACTCCACCGCCTGTCAAAGACGACTGGCTGCAAGTACGTGTGCGGTTTACTTATTGATTTGCACAATGATTCGATTAATTTACGATGTCATCGTTTATGGGAGATAATTATTGATTCTAGGAGCAAACTATAATAATAATAATTAATATTATTATTGTTATTATTACTATTAATATTGACTATTACTAATATTATTATTATTATTATTATTATTATTTTTATTTTTATTACTATTAGTATTATTATCATTATTGTTATTATTATTATTAGTAGTAGTAGTACTAAAATTATCATTATTATTTTTATTAATAATAATAATACTATTATTACTGTTCAGGGCTTGTTTTGATTGAATGTTAATCACGATGTACTGCAGCATCTGATCTTAGTCAATTAATGTATATCGGTCCTGTGTTTCTCAACATATACGACTCTAATTCAAGACGGAATTATAATTCAGTTTTTTTGTTTTGAGCAAATAGACATTTCGCCTAATCTTGCATTAAGTACGGGCGCAGTTCAAGTCCAGCACTTTAGTGCTGAGATGGATGTCCAGGATGCTCCACGTGGAGGAGGAACAGTCAACAATATTGGCATCATTGGAAATTGAAACTTTATAAGCATTACTTAAATCCTCAGGATCATTAGCATCCATGAAACATTGAAAGTAGCAAACATAATTAATTAATTAAATTATTTATTTATTATTATTATTATATGGTTATTATTATTATTACTATTATTATATGGTTATTATTATTATTTACCAATATTCATTAGAAATTGAAACTTTACATAAGCATTACTCACATCTTCACGATCATTAGCATCCCATTTTTAGTAAGCGTTTGCAATACATTGTGTAACTTATTTACCAATATTCACTTTCAAGGTTGAACATTCGGGTGGCAACAATGCTCCACCTCACAGTCCATCGGCTAATCGTCGTGCTCCTCCGCCGCCTCCTGGGGGATCGGCCAAGATGAGTGCTCCTTCGAGACCAGTGTCGACATCTTCGGGCAAATCGGCTCCAGCCCCAATGCCTTCGCCGCTCATTCCACAGTACGTTGGACGCGAACTATGTTGTTGCATGTTGTCATTTGTCATTTCTAGCATGTAATGTGTGTAGTATTTGTCGTTGTTTTGTCGTGTTGCATTAAAGAGTGGGGTGGAGGGGGTTTAAGGTACAATATTCTTTTGTTTTTATGTGGCTCTTCATAATTTCGACAGGATACTAATTGTCCTGACTCAATTTCCAATGATGCCAATATTTCTGAATTGAGTGCCCATAGGCATTTAGACTAATAACAGCAGGGTTCTATCCCGACTTTCGCGGTTTTTTCAGTCATCAGTGTTGCCATCACAAGGCTTCCATCTACGATTTAAAGAACTTCGTTATTTTTCTACACCCAACACTTAGGTGGAATGAATATCTGTCAACTACAGAGATGTAACTGTAAAAATTGCTACTTTAGTTGTGATTGACGGAATTTTCTCGACTAAATTGTTGAGTCATTAGGTGCCCATGAACATATAGGAACCGAGTGCACAGCGGGTTCAAGCATAAGCCCAGAGTACTTAAAAGATATACGGTATGTGTAGTTGCTGAGCTAAGTGGGCTAACCGTGAGAACAGTGGCGCCATCAGAAGGATGCCGTCTATCAACCAGAAATCTTCATTCTTCTACGCTTACGAACCGATTGTTCCATGTGTTGTACAAACATTGTTCAAGTCTATACAGCAAGAAACTCAGACCTAGCTTGCGTCGGTTTGTTTTTGTACCATGTGCATGATATCCATGTTGTTATTGTGTGCCGATTCATGTTGTTTCTGTCTAGACGTATCTATCCCGATTCCTTTTCCGCTGCCAACCGTCCCGACGTAAACGCCAACTCGGCATCTTTTTATCCAAACGCATTGTCCAGCCACCCAACCAATCAGGTTTACAACTCCTCTCATCAAGTTAGACCGGCGATTCCAGCGTAAGTTGGCAGTTGCGGACACGTCTCGCATGCCAAAACGTGGTTGTCATGTGTTGTATTGAATGTTGTCGATTGATTTTTAGTTTTTGTTATTCGAATTTGTTTAAATGGATGTGGCACAATTAGTAGTGTGAGATCACGTCTAGAGTAATTTGCTAAATAGTTGAATTGATTTGAATCAGGTTTTTATATGCGAATGTTCTTGACGATTGTTTGTAAAGTATACACTTATAAAGTAACTTAAGAAATACAAATATTGAATGTAGTAATTTGGCTATGAGTAAACGTGTAGATTTATTATTGTTTTTTTAAACGATCGCACTGTTATAAGGATTTTAGTCAATAAACTTGGTTACTTCCATTGTTCATGGTTTTTGGAGGCGTGCAGAAATATTTCAATCCAAGATAATGGGCAAATCCTAGATTTAATAACCGGTGCATTATCGCGAGTAATATTCACAGAGCAGGCAGTAGCGTCGCGAGTCACATTCTGCCTTGTTTGAGCTCTGAGAATGGTATTTTTTGAATTTGGTCATTACTATCTGCCCTGTTGACTACGGCCTTTAATAGATTTTTAAGATAGTTTCGACCTCGAGTAAATAGACCAGTTAGCCGCGGTCAGCCATCCTGGTGAGAAGACGAGCAATTTTCAAACCACCTTTTCTAGGCCCCTCTCCGAGTGGAGCAAGCAGTGCTGTCCCTAAATAGGGCTGCTTCGTGATAATACTCAGGGTGACACCGATAACCGTTATCGCCTTCTTGTCAACGCGTTAACGACCTTAACGCCTGAGTATCCGTTTGGTCCAAGGCTGTTTATTTGGCACAGCTTTATTCACAGCTAACCCCTTTATTGCTAAAGGTCATTCTACTATCCGCCACCTGTGGACGCGCTAAATAGGGTTCGGTCTCCCCCCTTAGATTTCCAAGATAAGAACCTGGCCAAAATAGGTATGAAGATCGTCGGGAACAGTATCGATTCAAGTATGAATACAATGTCGTCGATTGATTTTGAAAATTCCACATTCTGACCTTGTAAATCTTGATATGTTTCTCATCAAGCAAAGCGAACTGTGCCACATAGGCTACGGTATAAAGCTTTAAGCGAAGGGGTCATTTACTTGTTAAGCCGGTAGTAACGTACAGCATTGGATGACAGTGGGTATTTAGTGTTGATCAGATTCAGGATCAATTTTAACCGCCTGTAGTTCAATAGTTAAGACACTGGTTCGACTGAAATCAAGTGAATCTCAATTCTGACTTGTGCACAAAAAGCATGATTATTGTTACAAATATATTATACAATTTGCCATTAATCCATTTGCCCAATTCTATCCTTTTTAGACGGCGCTAAGATTTTGGTCTGTCGCCGGTGTACGCGTCACGGTGGATATTCATTTGGCTACTCAAGGCTTTCATCACCAATGTCATCTGCATTTTTTGTCTTCTCTATTTATCCTGTTTTGTGTTGAACAATTGGGCTACACACACACGCAACACGTATTGATTATTTCAATCTACTTTTATCTAAGTGTGTGTATTCTCTGTTCATTTTTCTATTATACAAATATGTGCACCCAAATAATAAAACACTGATAAACGTATTTTAACTTGAGTACACTGAGGTGTAGAAATCTGTGTTGTGTTTTTTCATAATATATATATATATATATAAACATATTCAAATGATAATAATTATTGATCTGCATTTATATCTTACTAACTTATCCACAGCTAATGAACGCATACAACCACATGATATGTGTGTTATTTAATTGTTGAAAGTTAACATTGAAAATTTGATTTATTATTATTTTTTCGTAGTTTTCTTTTTACAAGTCTGCCCTTCCAGCAATGGATGATGGGAGTGGTCATTGTTCGTATTGTTGACCAGTTACGATTGAGTGACGGAGTATAATATTTTCGGTTATGGTCATTGTGTTGTTTGAATGAGTGGGGGATGATTGGTTGTTGGCGGAAGGATTTTTTTTTCCTATTTATTGATATTATTTGCAATTCTTACTAATTTATGACGTGCATTTGTATATGCTATGCAAGAGAAATGCACCACTCATTTAAATGCTGTTTTTTATTTTTGTTGGGACTTGGGATTAACATTGACTAGCAATGGATGTATTGAGGTCATCAATCAATGATGATTTGGGTAATGCTTGTATAGTTTTAATTCCTGACTGTTCATCTTCTATGTGGTGCATCCTGGATAGAATGTCAAGAGGTTTCCCCTTTGTCGGATGGGTACTTAATGTATTTTAACTTTTACGTATCCTGATAAAAATCGTCAATTTTTGCGAACGTCGGTATTTTTCCACGCCTATCAAAGCCTTCAAAGTTGATTGTGAAATATGCTGTACCAATATAGATATAATGAAGGGATAACTACGTTGGGGGTTCAAATCCCACCATCGGCACTAAATGTGGGGTCACGTTCGGTTTCACTACAATGTCCCATAATACATTCAAAGTAGTAAAAACAAATAATAATGAAATTTCATAATCTATAATGATGGTGGAGTAGCATTTGCCAATCAAAGGATATATTATTGAATACGAATGATTGGGGCACTGGGCTCAAAGACTAGGTTCGAATGCCACTAACAACATTAAATACGGGCATTTGTTCGACTTTTCTAATCAGGTTTCTTGTGAGGCATTTCATCAATAACAGTTTTCTGAGTAGGATAAGCTGATAATGAATTATTTCATTTCACATAGTAATTTTTGTGACTTCGTATTATGCTCGAAAGTTTTAATTATTGAAAAAGAATGAGCTGATGTACAACTGTTCAATATGCGCTTGAAAATGGAAGTATGTGTTGTACATATATCAACATTTGACGTAATAGGACAATAATGAATGTTGCTACATTATATTACTTTTGTCTTATATAAGTAGTCCAAATTTTAATCCAAAAAAGTCAATTGCATTCTTCAAATATTTTACAATAACTAAAGGTTCACTTTGACTAAAGCTGACAGCGTGATAATAATAAAATAATTAATAAGGTCAACACATTTTGTTATGATATTTCTAAAACTGACCAATTTTTAGCAATTCTTAGTATAAAAAGGATTAACTATTGTTTTTCCTAATAACTAACATTATTTAATTTAATAAAATAATGTACCACAAACGCTACTTTAAGGTCATCATTATTACTGTTAGAAATTAGAAATAATTATTGGCATATACCTACATAATTTTATAACCTTTTATTTCATTATTGTCATTATTATGATTGGGTTTTTTATTTAAATATTTGACAAGAAACTCGTTTGCCAGTTGACATTGAGCGGAGTTTACTTTCAACGCCAGTATTGTAGAACGGGTCAGAGAACACGTTTCTAATTGGATCGATAAAGAGTTCAATTCAAGTGTCATTTAATTTAAACAAAACATTGGGTTAATTTTAATGGTTGGCTGTATAGTGTTGGTAACTGCTCCAGCTACTAATATATTAAAAACACTTGAGTCTGTTCATATTCATAACCCTAATTTGTAATTTCATTAAATGTAACTTGGGCTTAACATAGGCTTGGCTTTTTTATGTGTATGTCTGTGTAGTTATTAATGTTAAGGTAATTACATCATATATGTACTGATTCTTTATATGTTTGTGATTGAGGCGAATATAGGAAATGAATCCATCTCACAATTTACGTCTTCTATTCTTTTTATTTAGAATTTTGTAGAACACAAATTAATATGCAAATACACGTTTATTGCTTAAGAAATTTCTGTCAGATTGAAAATTGTTTAGACCTTGGCCATTCCATCGCATTTCGTTAATACCCAAAATATCTAAGTTGTACATTTCTATTTCTCGAAGGACTTGTTCTAACTGTCAAGTACGAAAACGTATATGTACATTCCATGTCCCAACACTGGTTAAGGCATTGGCGTTTCTGCAAATCGAAGATTGATCTTTCTTTCGGTTTTCACTCTGTCATCTAAATACGTGCGATCACTTCTTTTCCGTTGTTTGCCGGAATGGCATCCTCTTGATTGTTTCCGTAGCAGTATGAATTTTTTTACAGGTTGCTAACCTTGCGCTCTCATGCCCTTCTCCTTTATCCAGGCTTAGGACTGGCTAGATTGAATCAATTCTGATCCAAACTAGGCGGAGTTAGACTGCACTACAGAAAACAAAATAAAAAAAATTAATTTTATTGTAAATATCCATCTGCTAACTTATTCAAAAGCTTACTTCCAACTTTAGTCGAATGTATTTATTACACAAAGGATTTTTGGTAATTATAATAATGTACAAAGAAATAATTTAAAAACGGTATAATTAAGAAACAAATTATATTTTAAAAAAATTGGTTTTGATTAAAATTATGAAGTAATTACAGCATTAATGTTGTGTATTTTATAAATACTAATTCTAGTCATCGTAAAAATAATCTGATTAAACATACAACTTAATTATTGTATAAATTATGTAAATTGCATATTGTATGTAGATGATTTGACTGTAAAATATAACTTTTCTTTAAAAATTTTGAGAACGCTTTGTGTGTGTGTGTTTTGTTATAATTTATTTGTTTTAAGTATTTATTTTTTAAAAATCATTGGGGAATACACAGTAATGCAAAATTTTCTTTGTACAAGTTGTAGGTCACTGTGAAGGACAGAAAAAATGTAACAGTTTCCCATTTACCCAAAACGATAATTTTTAACTCTTTTTTGTTAAAAATACGCTTTTATAAATCCATTCATTAGACACGCACCCCCTACTAACTCATTAAAAAATTAAACGTTTCTACCAAGTACATAATTTGTAAGCCAAACTCAGTTGTATTTTGCAATATACAACTCCTAAGCTAATTAGTGTTGAAAACGTAGTTATTAAAGTAAAACATCTGTAGCAATCACATAACTCAAAAAAAGAACTCAGTTTAATCATTTTATATACAATATTATATAATAAGTAAAATACAATTACAATTTTGTTAATATCTACTGTTAATATAAAAAATAATTGTATAAAAGTTAAACTTGTTCAAAATTACAAATCGGGTAAAATTATATAAAATATAACGTCAAATATGAAAAAAAACCAGAACACATGGAATATTTTCAGTTACCAAATGATTGATTGAATAATAAGGAACAAAATGTTTAATTATTAATGTAATTGCCTTTCTTTTTAACCACTTGATCAAGGCAGTTTGGAATGCTGTCGATGAGATTGTTGATATATTCTTGTTTCATCTCATATTGAACAACAAACTGAATACAATCACACAAATCCTCAATTTCAGTATGCTTATTGATGTTGCGCTTTAGCATACTGAAGAAATTTTTAATAACATTGATATCCGGGCTGTTAGGTGACAATTGAGTGAAAGATAGTTTTTTCGATTTTAGCCCCTCTACTGTTTAAATGTAAATATAAAGCAAATATAGTGAACTTAGATAAATATGACGTTACCTTCTTGGACGTATGACATGGAGCATTGTCTTGAAAAACATTAGTAAGCCCGGTGTGACTGTGTTGCATTTCATTGTAAAAAACTTCCTTCATTAATGAAACAAAATTTTCACTATCTAAGGTACCAGATATAATTTTCCATTTAATAGGTTCATTGTACTTAATACCAAACCAACACATCACTTGTCGAGGGTGGGCTTTTTTCTAACTACCGGAAGTAAATGTTTTTAAAAATTAGGCCCGCATAGTAATTTATTTTTGTATCCAAATGGTTCATCCCAAACTATTGTTGCATCAGCAAAATATACAGAGCGCCAATAAAGCAATCTTTATTTAATCCACTTGTTATAAAACATAATTCTACATTCTTTTTGTTTTTCATTAATAAATGGTTTAACTATTGGCGATTCACATGTTAAACCAAATTGTCTTGCACGGCTTTTCATCATCGAATAACTAAATTCTTGTAAATTATCTTTTACAATATTCGAAATAGGCTTGTTGTAATTTTTTTAATTCCATTAAAATTTTTCGATCATCAGTCTTACTTTTTTCTTTTTCTTCCAACATTATCATAGTTTCTTGTTTTTATCTATTCAAAACACAATAAATTGTTGTAAGACTTACTCTATACAATTCCGCTAGTTGTTTAGGCAAAAATCCATAGTTTTTTTAATTTTTTTATAACATGGTGTTCATTGTCATCTTTTCTATCGTTGGTATTCATTTTACATGACAAAAACAAATAAGGGAATTAATCTGATTCTCAAGGTCAATTATAATTTAAAACTTAAAAAGTTTTTTAGATTACAGAACAAAATTGATTTAAAAAAAAATTTTAAACAAATTTTTAAGTAATTAAATTTTAATTTTAATTAGTATTATGACGGTACAACTGGATCAAAGTTAAATGTATAAATTTTAGCTATTAAACGTTGTTTATTTTTAATAAATTTAAGCATACAAATTAATAATCGACCAATTATTATAAAAATTATATACATTCAACTTATTATCTACGTTTATATAAGCGTTGTTTTTAAAATATGCTATTTTGGCCGACTCAGCGTTTTTAAATAAACATAAAGTACCTATTATATATTTTACATTATTTTAAATTCTTAATATTTATTTTTACTAAAAAATAATTGCAGATAAAAAATTAATTTAAATTAATTTTTTTTTGAATTTTTAACACTAATTTATTCAGTGGCTGTACATTATACCATGTTATATATAAATTGCAGCAGAAAGCGAAAACGAATCCTATATTGACCTACTATGATATTTGAGAATCTTTAGCACTTGTTACTTATTTTGGACCCATTTAACACTTATTAATAAATACTTTAGATGAAA